>JAMWYP010000294.1:0-515817 GCA_025563575.1 Acacia pycnantha
CACTTTTATTTATTTATTTAAAAAGTACTTATATTAATACTTAATCAAACGTACATCAAAACATAACAATTACAACTGAAATATAAAAAAAAACAACAGAACAACAGGAACACAAAAAAGATAAAACAGTACAAAGCAAATGAAAGAGAAACTAAACTAACAACTAAAATTACTGAAGAACTAGGAATAAAAGTAACATCGGTGGATCGCATCGGCTTCCAGGATATCCAAGGTTAGAAGTGACAAGAAAGAAGGTGTTGGTTGCAAAACCTACCTTATAGGACACACCTTATAAAAATAAGCTGCAAATTGATCAGCTACACAATTGCCCCAAATTGGGGCAAGAATCAGAAAAGACCCAACCTCAGAAAGAAAACAAATGAAATCCTGAAGAATACTTCTTCTCCTCCAATCAAGCAAATCTGGCAAACACCTACCGAACAAACTAAGGCTAACAATAGTGATTTGGATTCGCCACCATTAAACTGTTAGTTCTCTATATTTTGATGATAACAATTATAATGGAATTCAAGGCAAATTCTATGTTTAAATTCACTTTGAAGTATCTGGGAAAGAGTAACTTGCAGTCATGGTAAAAGTGCCTCGAGTCATATGTCTCAAGCTCTTTTAGAAAATGTTATTTTGAATGCCTCGAGTTACTGTTGTTTCTGCCTCCAGTCAATGTTTTGAAAGTTATTTAAATAAAAATTTGACTTCCAGTTAGTTATGTATTGCCTCGAGTCATTTGCTCTAAATAACTTAGATTTTATGTTTCACGCCAGTACACTATTTCTCAATGTCTAACTTGAAGTTAAATCATATTTAACTCAAGGCAAATATGTCTAACTTGAAGTTAGATCTTAATTGACTCGAGGCAAATCTGTTCTAACTTGAAGTTAAAACATAATTGACTCAAGGCAAATCTATTTTAACTTGAAGTTAAAACTAAATGACTCCAGTCAATGCCTTCTTGCATCAAGTCATGCACTGTTTCGAAATCAAAGAATCTTAACTCTTGCATATCAAGTTATTGCCTCAAGTCAATGACTCAAAGCATATTTTCTTGACTTCAAGTTAATCGTTCCTTTCTTGTACTTATCGATTTTAACTTTCATAGGAAGGAATTACCTCTAGTCATTATATCAAGTTAACTTCTCAGAATTCAAGTTAACTTTTTCAAAGACATATTCTTACTCGATTTCAAGTCCTTTATGAAAGAGTTAACTTGACTCGAGTCAAAAGTATGTTTACCTTGAATGAATAACTCCAATTAACATTGTTTTAACTTGAAGTTAAATTTATCGGTTTTGAAACTTACCGTCTTTGTAAACTAAAAATCATTGCTTGTGATTTCATTAATCCTTATTATTATTCTTAACTATCTTTAATCTGTTTGCTAATGAGTTTTAGATGATTATATCAAGGATTAACATCAAATTATCATAAAGCAATTTGTGTGTCGAGAACATTTAATGCACTTACCTTATCGAGAGATAATCACAGCAACCATTCCTCTGAGCATTCAAAAGACATTCTGCTATTCCAATCATTCATTAAATGCTATTTCGAATGGGAAAAACAAAAGGAATGAAAGAATATTGAGACGGCACATATCCACTGGACCATTAACGGTGAATGTGACCATCAAAGCTTCATATGTCCAACGGCTATTTTTGAAGAGTCACAACGGCTAATGCTCAAGCTTCTCCAACGATCATTAATGGAAACAACTATAAATACTAGAAGCATTGAATTCACCAACTACGAAAACTCTACGCATTCAATTGAAGTAATTACCAATTTCTTGTTTCATTAAGCTGCGTTTAATATCTTCGAATATTCTTGTACTTTAGTGTTTATCATTTATTTACTCAGTGAGGAGTTTAAACACTTATTTGATTACTTGTTTAGTGATTAAATCTCAAGGTTGTGGAACCTTAAGTCTGGGTGTACAATTACAACTTGTAAGGGGGAGTGAATCCTAGTGTGAGATGATTACTTCGAGTACAAAGTGTGTAATTGTATTTTGTGATTAAGAGTTAGTGAAAATCCCAAGGTGCTTGGGGACTGGACGTAGGTCGAGGAGTTCGACCGAACAGTATAATCTTTCGTGTCTATTTCTTCTCTTTGTCTCTGTTTTAGTGTTCTTAAGCGTACAACAAAAAGATTTTTATAATCACCTATTCACCCCCACTAGATTTTTATAATTATAAATTTGGAGGATAAAATAGATTAAGGTATTATATTTAGATAACTAAAGTAAACCCCTTTAATAATTGAAATTTGCAAATATTTTCTTCTCCAATGTGTCTATTTAATCCCAAGATATTTCTTTTCTTATCATAATACTATTTGGGCGTAAGATGACCGAGGGCATGTCGATTGGACCGCACATCCTCAAGATGATTAGACCGATAGATAAGCTTGCTTCTCTAGGTTTTATCATGGACTATGAGCTAAGTATTGACTTTGTCTTGCAGTCCTTGCCACAATAATATAAAGGCTTCATGGTCAATTATTATATGAATAATGTAGATTCAACACTCCCTGAGTTGTTGAGTCTATCGACCACCGCAGAGGGTGTTGTTAAGAAAACGAACCCAAGCTCCTTTGATTGGTGGGTCGTCCAAGGCTAAGGGCAAGGGAAACTCTATGGCGACAAACAAACTCAAGCCCAAAGCCAACCCCAAGAAGAAGAAGGAAAGGGCAAAGAAAAAGGGAAATATAAAGACACCGTTGTATGCTTCCATTGTCAAAAGGAAGGACATTGGTAGAGGAAGCGCCCATTATACCATGCGAGCCTCAAGGGAAAGAAGTATGGTGATGCTTCTTCCTGCGGTATGTTCACTATAGAAATTAATTTTTCAAATGTTGATTCAGGTTCATAGGTATTGGATATCGGTTGTGGTTCTCACATTTGTAATTCGTTGCGGGTACTATAGAATGTTAGGAAGTTGAAGAGAAACGAGGTGAATCTCCGCGTACAAAATGGATCAAGAGTTGCTGCATTAGCTATAGGGGATGTGGACCTCAAATTGCCTACGGGCTTTTCTTTATGTTTGAAAATTGTCCTTATGTTCCTTCTATTTTCCGAAACATTATTTCCATTTCCCATTTAGAACAATTTGATTTTAATTTTATAATAAAGAATGACAAGTTTTTGTCATTATGAATGATATTGTTTATGCTTGTGTATCTCGGGAAAATGGATTATATGTTTTAGATTTATAATTGAATAGTGAACTTCTTAGCATTCAAGTTAAGAAACCAAGATTAGGTAATCAATCTTATCTTTGGCGCTGTAGGTTAGGACACATAAATGAGACAAGATTATCTAGACTCCATAATGATGATTATCTAGATTCAATGGATTTCAAATCCTATGGACCTTGTGAATCTTGTTTGGCTGGTAAGATGATGAAGACGAAGCTTGAGAAGCTCGTGAGTCACAGAGATAGTGAGTTAATTTCTTATTATTCTTTGATAATATTTTTTTAATTTTCCGAATGACATTCCCTCAACATTCCTTTGTAATGATCAACATTCATTTCATAAACAAATATCATTTAGTGAACAACATAATAATTCTCGGTATTATACTTTTATAATATTGATAATGAAATACCATCTAAGAGTATTATTTCTTAAATCTACAAAAATTATCATATAAGTAACAACACTAAAATGACAAAGTAATAAATAAAAAGCAATATAATTACTGATTTTTTTATAAAAATTCTATTTTTTGTAGCGATTATATAATGGCTACATAATTTTTATAAAATTTTTGGCGCAATTTATAAAATTTGTGGCGACGGCAAACATTTGTAGCGGTTTATGAAATCGCTATAGTATAAATTCAAACTTTTGGCCACATTTCTAAAATCTCATTCCAACTTTTTGTAGTGGTTAAAGAACCGTTAAAAAATTTGCCGCCAATGTTTAAAATATTTTGGACGTAATTAGTAGCGGTTAGTTGATAGCTACAAAAATTCCAATTTCGTCTTTTAGTTGTTTATTCACCGCTACAACATGTACTTTCAATATGGTGTCTGATGTCATGTAGTAGCGGTTAATCTCGACTGCTACCATTTCGATAGGGAGTATATTTGAGTAACAGGTTTATCGTAACCGCTACAAAACAACTTGCCATGGTGCATTTTAAAGCGGTTTCTTTGACCACTACTCATGTCGTTAGTAGTGGTCAAAACCACTACCAAAACGTGGTTTTGACCGCTACAAAACGTCATTTTTTGTAGTGCCTCAACACTTCACCACCGATTCAAAGTTCATCCTGGGCACTTGAGTACTCTGCAAGCACTCGAGTGACAAGGCATCACTTGAGTGATCTTGAATCACACTCGAATGCATGTTCATTGTTTTTGAAAATACCAACGTCTTGATAATTTTGATACATATGATTAACATCCGATTACACTATAATTACTTACTACTTCTCAAATGTTACTAATATTGTTTATGTATAAGTTTCAAATGATTAAAGATTGAATTAACTTCAAAAGCAAAAATTTGTTAGAGCATTAAATGCAAAGAAGACTATAATAGAGGGATTGTATACGAAGCATTTGTTGAAGTAGAAAAGAAAGCGAAAGAACATTGAATTTCATCAATGGCTACAATTTGTCTCTAAAGGACAAATTTTAATGCTCACAACGATCATTAATGGCGATTGCCTATAAATAGTAAAGCATTCAAGTTGGAGCATTTAACGAAGCCAACGACAAACAATCTAAAATTTATTGCTAAGTTATTGTTTGATATCTTTTGATATTCAATTTGTTTTCTAGTGTTTGTCTATTTACTCTATGAGAGGGATTACCAACCTTATTTAATTCTATAAAATCTCAAGGTAGTGGGGCCTTGAGTAAGGTTGTCAAATTACAAAGTGTAAGGGGGGAGTGTCTTGTTGAGGAACTCTCTTTGTATTGTGGTGCCAAGAACCCATCGAATCTTGGGAATATAGTGGAAATCTTAGAGGTGCTCGAGGACTAGACTAGGTCAAGTAGTTAAGGCCGAACCAGTATAAACTCTTGTGTACACTTCAATGATATTTCTCTAACTCTTATCTCTTGATTAAGTTGATAATTGCATTTGTTTTAAAAAAATTATATCACCCAATTCACCTCCCTCTTATGTAAAACATTGGCTCTAACATTTGGTATCAAAGTCTAGTTCTCTCATTTTAGAACTAATATCCCGAGAAGGATCTTATGGAAGGAATACTACTAGACGGTGCCTTTATTTCTAGACCTCCCGGCTTTAATGGAGAACACTTATCATTCGGATAACAAAATTTAGAATCTTCATGATGGCAACGGAATATGACTTATGGCAAGTGACCCAAGATGAAGATTATGTCCCTATGAAAAGAGTTGAAGCACGACTAGACCCAAAGACCCCAGTATAATTTGACAACAATGACAAGAAGTTGATAACTCGAATAGCAAAGCTATTCTAATGATTGAGTGCACCGAGTAAAAAGAATACTTGAGAATATGCAATCTCTCTTCTGCGAAAGAAACGTGGGAAGCGCTGGAGATTGCTAATGAAGGAACCTCGGGCATTAAAGAAAATAGAGTCAACACTCTGGTCACGAGTATGATCTTTAGTATTTGGGTGTCCTAGAGACAATCGAAGGACAGTTCAACACCATTTCTACATTGTAGTATTTCATTATTAATAAATGAGCATATTTTATCTTTATCATCTTTATGTCTCGCCTTTATTTTAAGGTAAATGTGTTTGAAGATAAAAGCCCAAGGAATGGAACATGTGTTATTCTTGAGGATCAATGATAGAGATCATGATCATGAGGACTCGATAACACTGGATATCTAATGCCTAAAACTTGTTCCTAGTCTTGAATCACCAAGAAAGGACATTGATCATGATGATCTCAATAAAACTAGTACGACATCATCTACATGTATGAGATACAAGGTAGGGGTCTCATGGAATACGGGCATGGTGATGGCTTAGCTAATGTTGTGGGTAGATCTGTTGGAGAACATATAGTACCGAACTGACCCATCGAGAAACTCCACAGAGATTCATTATAGAGAGTATCATTGGATATGAAAAGTCTCTCATCATTTGGTAGTATGGATCGTCTTGGACTTGAGGATGTTATCAAACATTATGTCCTAGGGTTATACATTGACTGTACAACTTTGTCCACTTAAAAATGTGGAGAAGAGTATACCCTTGGGTGTAACTTGAATGCATGAGTATAGATGGACATGCTGAGAGGACTCACAGTCCCCTACAAGGGATTAGTCATTCACAAGACCGGTAGAGCTTGGATAGCTTCTAATTAACTCGAAGTCTGTGCGCACAGCAAGTGATCATGTTATAGAGTTAATATAGGAAGATTCATAGTTCTGTGAAATAGCTACATTTAGTCAATTAAGATAGATGATACTCTATCTTTGCTCTCGACTAAATGTGAATGACGATGTGAGGGATGATGCCTGCACGGTATCCAAATATGAAAGGTAGATCACTTGATCAACTCAATTAGTTTTGTGGCCGCAGATCATTGCTAGTGTCTTATGACGTCATCAAATAAATTGGGCTTGTTAAAGGGGTTTTTAATTGGTCCAAGTTTATTTATGTCAGTGACTAATTGGGCCTAATGAGTCACACACAAAGGTTATTCCCGATTGTTTAAAATTAGCAAACTCGGACAAAAAATTGTTATTGGGCTTTATCAAGAGTAAATGTGTAATTGGGTTGGAGTGGGACTTCAAGTCAAATGAGGAGATTTGAATTTTAATTCAAAAGGTTAGGTTATAAAAGATAATTCTGAATTTTATATATATATATATATATATATATATATATATATATATATATATATATATATATATAAAGATCCAATAATGATTGGATGAAGATAGGAGAAATAATAAATGAGGATTGATTTAAAATGATTTTGAATTTTAGTTTAAGAGATGAATGTGATTAATCATCTTAAATTATTATTCAATATTCAAGATATGAATTTTATTCATTATGATTTGGATTTTCCAATTCAAGTTTGGATTAAGCCTTTCTTGTGAGAACTTAAATTAGGGTTAGACTCTTATAAAGTGCTAATTTTTATGTGCCATTTTTGTGGACGTTTTTGAAGAAAAAGGGAATTTAATGTGACTTGGTTGACAAGATATGGATATAATTCATCATATTAAATTCAATCAATCAAGCTGTGAATTTAATGTGACTTGGTTGACAAGATATGAACATGATTCATCATATTAAATTCAATCAATCAAGATGTGAATTTAGTGTGACTTGGTTGACAAGATATGAATATGATTCATCATCTTAAATTCAATCAATCAATCAAGATATGAATTTAATTATTGTGAATTGAATTTTCCAATTTAAGCTTGTATTGGGTCTTTCTTGTAAGCACTTAAATAGGGTTAGACTCTTATAAAGTGCTGATTTTTGGTGTGCCTTTTTCTTGCATTTTTTTCTAGGAGAAAAACAAGAATCCTTTTGCTCTCTAAATTTCGATCTTTATCAAAGGTTTAGAGAGGAAAAGGCACCATCCATAAAAGGGTAAGGTTCCAACCTTGTTCATCCTATTCATAACCTAATTCCAAGAAACCATTACCTTCTTGAAAGAGAAAAACCCAAGGAAACCAAACCTCAACCTTGTCTTCGCCTAGCAAGTATTCAAGGAGCGGAAGGTTTCTCATTGCAATCAGGGGATAGCCGTGTGGATCAACATTAAAGGATATCAACAACATTGAGGTCTTCAAGTGATCTAAGGTAATCCTAATCTTCAATAGTTGTTTTATCAAATTATCCTAAACCCCAATAGTTGTTTTAACGAGCAATCCTGAAACTCATGAATATTATAAATTGTTATGAATTCTCATGAGTACCGTAAAGAGTTACGGATTAATAATTAATAACTAATTAACGTAATGAGTTAAGGTTAATAATTCATGAGGACCGTAAGGAGTTACGGGTTTCCGCAATGATTAAACAAAATTTTTGTTTTCAACCTCATGAAACTTTGCATGAAAGTCATGTAATAGGCAAAATTAACCGACATGATCTACTTTGAATGAAATTTGAAGAGAGTATAGTTGAGTTCGAACTTAGATATACACACTTGATTAGTCATTTGGTAGCCTTGAGAAGAACGTATGACCAAAATTCCCAAGTGAAGAAAAACTCAACATTCTCACAATGGAATGGAAAGCTAAGGTCATAACTATCGAAGAAGCCAGAGGAGAGTCGATGAGATCTGTAGCTACCTTATTTGGAAGTCTTTCCTAATACGAAGGAAAGATGAAGTTCAAAATAGAGTTGGGCAAAATCAATGACAAAAACAAGAAAGGTGTAGTGCTCAACGCCATTAAAGAAAAAGAACCCAAGGAGAACCCGATCAAGATGAGCTTGTAATGATAGTTAGAAGATTCAAAAATTCTATAAGAATGATCGGGGTTCAGAAAATTTCACAAAGCTAGCATGAGTAGCGGGAAGGAAGAGACTAAATCATCTACTATGAGTGTGATAAAGCGTGACATATTAAATCCAAATGTCTTGTTTATCGAAGAACAGAGAAAAAGAATAATAATCAATTCAAAATGAAAGCTTACGTCTCTATTATTTGGGAGACAATTCATCGACAAAGAAAGTGAAGAAGAAGATAAAAATGAATATTTTGATATTTAATTGCACTAATAATTCTCTTTTGCAATAAAGTTTTGCAATTGTGATAGGAGAACTCGGTCTGTGCAAGAACTTTCCTTAATGCACTACAAGGAGAAACTATTAAATTGAGGAAAGATGCTTTGGCAATCAATCATTAAAGCTGAGATATGCTCTACAAAAGAGCTGTATGAAGAAAAGGCAAAGGATGGAAGATGAGTGCGACCATATTCATTCACATGAGAAAGCCCTCAAGAAGTCGGTGCTTTCGTCCAATTTGCATCTCAAATGATATTCAAGATCCTTGTATCGAGCATACTTCAAAGCATAACATCACGGATTTCGTACAACAAGAAAGCAAGCAAATAGACTTCGAGATTACTCATCAATTTGCCAAATCTAAAGGAGAATTTATAAACCTTATCCTTTTATATTCTGTGAATATCTTGCACATATTTAGTATCAATTTACTATACTCATAATATTTTTCTCTTGAAAATATCTCCAAATTGTCTCAAATTTGCTTTCATAAAAACACATTAAAAATAAAAATCCTTTCAAATAGGGAGAGAAAATTATTTTCTTGATACATTCCTTTTGATTAAGGAGAGACAGTTATTTTTATTTGTTTTCACATTTGCCTCTCCACAAGCATTTTTCTTGTATACTTTACACTTTTTGCTAATGTCAAATAGTGGGAGAGAATAACTAGAAAAATATGTTGACCTAATATGTTTTCATACTCATGCATATTTTTTCGAAAAGGATTTTCCATCTTCAAAAAGGGGAAGAATGTTGGATATGATTAGTTTGATTATGTCCAATATAGATGCCATTATTAAGAGCAAAAAATGTACATAATATATTTATCTCCTACATTGACTAACTACTTCGTTTAATGTAGATTAGTTCAAGTTGAATTATATAAAATGATCAAGAGAGGAGATTGAAGAAAGAAGAACTTATCAAATATTAAGAGAATATATCAATACTATGATCAAATGGAAGTTGGAATGACGCAATTTAGAGTTAAAATAATGAAGTTCAAGCTTCACGGTGAATAGTAATTTGCTACGATGATGCATAGTAATTTGAATCATGCTACGGTGATAAACAATGCACATATTCGAGTACAACTTTGTTGGAAATTATGCCCTAGGCGTAAGTCATTGTACTTTAAACGTTAATGTTATTTAAAGTATTCTCCTTTAGTTATCATTTCATTTGCATGTTTATAGTGATAACTGATCATTGGATATATCTTATCACAGTCGGTCATCTCATGGGAGCGAGATGAAATAAGACAGTATGACTTTGATGAGTATGGAGACACGAGTCAAAATCCTATAAGAGTAAAAGGTCTGGGTGACCCACTATGAGAAAGCTGCATGGAATAAGTCATAAGCTTTTCTCAATCACCGATCAAGAAAATAAAATGTGGTTTGTAGCTCTCCAAGGAAGAGGGTCATTGATATTGATGAGGAAATTCATTCAAATTATGGTCTTCCGAGAGTACTCCTTTTCAAGGGTCTGGGACATGAACGAAGAAGATGAAGCGGATAATGAACCCGGCATAAGAAATGATCATCAAGAAGGGATATGGGAGGATATCACTTTATAAAAGAGTCAATTCATAAGGTAATATTCATATGCAGAATTCTTTGAAAAATTTAAGGTTTTAACTATATTATATTCCTTCTATGTCCTTAATTAAACAATGTCATCATTGACTATGAATTTGTTCTTGTTTTGTTTTTGTGGCGGGATCCGATTCAAAGGGGCATGTTATAAAAGAGGATGCATGTTACGTTGTTGGGTGGGAATCAGATGAAGGCATGGTGAATAATATATTGGACTACATGTATGTTGATTTACGTGTTGTATTTGTAACTCATTGTGATTGTAATTAGTTATCTTAGCTTATTGTATAAATTACTTTAGTTTGTTGTAGACTTAAGAGGCCACATAACTCATGGTGGATAATATTTGTATTCTTTTTCCCAATTCAATTTATTCATGTTCATAGCTTGTAGCTTAAAGTATATCGACTTTTATGTCTGTTTTGGATGGTGGATTTGTGTATATATATATGATCGGGAAGAACGAGCAGGGAAAAATTCAGGAAAATTTAGACCACAAATAAATAAGACGGTCTTAAATGTTCAAATTTTAAGACCGGATGTACTTCTATGACCGCTCTTAAAGGTATTAAGCCGGTCTTCAAAGTTAGTCTTTTAAGACCGGTCCATTTATAACATCCGGTCTTGAAAGTAAGTCTTTTAAAACCGGGTAATTAGTCGTCTGGTCTTAGAATCTACTATTTTTTGGACCGGATTTATATTTGTCCGGTCTTAATATTCGGATCTTTTAAGAGCGGTCGAGTTTTTGTCCGGTCTTAAAGTTTGAGTTTTAGGACCGAACAAAAAATATTTCAGATTTATTTAGTACGACTTTTAAGACCGAAGGTTTAAAATGTCCGGTCTAAAAGAAAATATTTAAGACCGTTTACAAGTCGGTCTTAATAGGGAGACTTTTAATACCGATGCGGAACAAGACTAGTCGCGGGTTCGGTCCAAATATACTGTTTTGTCCAGGTCTTAAAAGCCTTTTTCCACCCGTGACATCTCACGTCGCCTACTCGCCCCTTTCTTCTCATTGTTCACTAGGCAAATCAATTCACTAGGCATCATAGTCGACGGTTAAGACTATAAGTCTATAACAAGCGTGACATAGTGGTTAATTAGGTGACCACGAGAAACTCCTTTATAACCGTCGTTGTAAAGACCCAATTGTCGCATATGGAATGCGCCCAATAATATGCAAAGATGAACGCCTTCCTTCATTCCACGTTAAATTAACTAATCATCTAGCTATATCTATATTTTTCAGTTCGTTGATAATTGACTATTTTATACACTTCTTTTTATCTCTTGATTAATAATTTAGGACTCTTTAGTTAATAAATAATGACTTTTATATTCATTTGGGCTTTGGGCCTTAGATTACATTTTAGCCATTTTTAATAATAGAATTCGAGTTTACATTGCTTCATTATTTTTACCATAACTCTTGAACGGACATCGGATTTGCCTCATTTTATCTCATATTTCAGATGATTCAAAGAGCTACAATTGTTATGCGAGACATAAAGAGAAAATTCGAAAAAGATGGTGTCAATTTTGGACCGAAGTCAGATGTACAATTTTGGATTTTATTTGAGCTCGAATTTTGTAATTTAAAACCCACTTTTATTTTATTTCTGTTTTGGGTTGAACCATTGGAGCCCACTTCCATTTTAGGTTAACTTTAAGTTAGATGGCAGCCAAAACACTTGGTCATTCACGTTTTTGTTAATTGGTGGATCAAAATAGAAGTTTTGAAATTCTCTCAATGTTCTTCATCATTCTTCGTGTTCATGATGAACTTCTTCATTTCTGTTCCATTTTCGTTCACTTGACCATGATGTGCTAAGCTTGATGATTAGCCCACGGATTAAGGATTCAACTATCCAGAGGACTCGTTCTTAATGGTGACAAATTCGTCTGTTTTGTAAATTTGGATTCGATTTACTTTCGGATTGGATGTTAGATTTAACGCCTAGATTGAGATATCCCAAGGACTAAGTTCGAACTAGGTTAAAGTATTTGCGTGCGATTGCCTGATGATGCGCCGTTGTTCGGATAAACGCTAAGCGATCGTCTAGTTGAGGATTTTCCGGACGAACGCAGAGATTTTGGTTCGTCCCGAGAATCAATCACGAGTTCGTTTCAAATCTGTTTTCGTCGGAGAAAGGAAAGTGGTGGAATTCGAAATCTGGGTTAATCTTTTGTTTATTTGTTTAATCTGTGTTTATTTCATTACATTTTACGTTATGTCGTTTTTAATTTGTCGAACCAAAATCCCCCATTTTCTTGTTATGTTTCGTTATTACTTGCCTATATGAAACTGCTGCTGCAAGTTCGTTGGGAAAACGATCTAGGTTCCCTATTCTGCCAAATCTTTTCTTGAATCGGTTATTTTGTGGGACACGGCAAATCTCTTTCAAAATATGGCTCATTGTAAATTTGCATTGGTTTGATTAGTAACATTAGTGTAAATAGCTTCATTTTGGTAGTTTCGGTGGTTCGGTGGTCGGACGAAGTTTTTTGGTGAGATCACTCAAGCCAGGGTCTTATTCACAAGGAATTGGGCATTCTAAGAAAGAGTCACTCTCCGTAGGAGTGAGGTATACCCTATTTTCCCCAAATTCCAACATTTAGACCACTTTTTCGCTATTTTAAGTTTTGATTCTATGATTTCTACTACGGTAATTTTTTGGAGTATCTACGATTTGGTTGAAAATTGGTACATTGATAGAAAATGGCCTATCTCACAGATTAACCTAATCAATTCGTGGACCCTTTTAACTCATCAACATCAAAAGTATCGACATGTTTTCCTCATCAACATCAATAGATCGATGGGTGATTAAAAGAGATGATGGGAGAAAAGAAAAGGAGTGATAATTAATTAAGAGGAGAAGCTAGTAGAGGGAAAATATGTGAGCTTGAAAATAGCTAGTAGTGATAATTAATTAGAGGATCGGAGAAGATATATAGTAGTAGCTAGAGGAATATTATATTTGAGCTTAAAAGAGTGATAATTAAGAGGATCGGCCGGAGAAGATAGTAGTAGAGGGACTATGTGATGAGCTTATTAATATGCGGGACATATGTGATCTTGTGTTAATAAGGGGATATGTGAGAATACACTCGTCAATCAGCGCAATTCATTTAACTCATCATCTAAATTTCTTCGTACCAGTTAAGTTTCAATTTTCCATTATTGCTTCCAAACAATACTAAAGTGATGATGTGTGATTAAAAGAGATAACCGGAGAAAAGAAAAGAGTTATAATTAAGAGGAGAAGCTAGTAGCGAGAGGGGAATATGTAGTGTACGTGCGTTCAAGATCCTAGATCAGTGGTAATTAAGAGGGAGAAGTTGATCACAAGAATCAAAATATTTAACATTGTCTTCAATCGAAGCAAAACTTCATATCGGCGATCATATCATACGTGTGAAAAGACTCAAGCTGTTTTAAGAGATGATGAGTTAACGTACAACGTTGTGTTTGATATTTAACTCTTTCTCTTGATCTCTATGCTCTCTATTTCATATCTTACACTTTCTCTTACTCTGTCGCCTACTCGCCCCTTTCTTCTCATTGTTCACTAGGCAAATCAATTCACTAGGCATCATAGTCGACGGTTAAGACTATAAGTCTAAAACAAGCGTGGCATAGTGGTTAATTAGGTGACCACGAGAAACTCCTTTATAACCGTCGTTGTAAAGACCCAATTGTCGCATATGGAATGCGCCCGATAATATGCAAAGATGAATGCCTTCCTTCATACCACGTTAAATTAACTAATCATCTAGCTATATCTATATTTTTCAGTTCGTGATAATTGAATATTTTATACACTTCATTTTATCTCTTGATTAATAATTGAGGACTCTTTAGTTAATAAATAATAGCTTTTATATTCATTTGGGCTTTGGGCCTTTGATTACATTTTAGCCATTTTTAATAATAAAATTCCAGTTTTACATTGCTTCACTATTTTTACCATAACTCTTGAAGCACACATCGGATTTCCCTAATTTTTGTCTCATATTTCAGATGATTCAGAGAGCTACAATTGTTATGAAGAGATAAAGAAAATTCGGATAAGAGGGCGGTCAATTTTGGAGCCGAAGTCAAATGTACAATTCGGGATTTTATTTGAGCTCGAATTTTGTAATTTAAAGCCCCTGTTTTATTTTATTTGTTTTGGGTTGAACCATTGGAGCCCATTTCCATTTTAGGTTAACTTTAAGTTAGATGGAAGCCAAAACACTTGGTCATTCACGTTTTTGTTAATTGGTGGATCAAAATAGAAGTTTTAAATTCTCTCAGTTTATTCTTCATCGTTCTTCGTGTTCATGATGAACTTCTTCATTCTGTTCCATTTTCGTTCGCATGATCATGATGGGCTAAGCTTGGTGATTAGCCCACGGATTAAGGATTCAACTATCTAGAGGACTCGTTCTTAATGGTAAAAAATTCGTTCTGTTTTGTAAATTTGGCTGCAAATCTTTTATTGAATCTGGTTATTTTGAGGGACACGACAAATCTCTTTCAAAATATGGCGCCATTCTGAATACTAGTAGAGGGAAAATATGTGAGCTTGAAAAGAGCTAGTAGTGATAATTAATTAAGAGGGATCGGAGAAGATATATAGTACGTAGCTAGAGGGAATCGCATATTCAATTCTTCATTTAACTCATCATCTAAATTTCTTCGTACCAGTTAAGTTTCAATTTTCCATTATTGCTTCCAAACAATACTAAAGTGATGATGTGTGATTAAAAGAGATAACCGGAGAAAAGAAAAGAGTTATAATTAAGAGGGAGAAGCTAGTAGCAGAGGGAATATGTAGTGTACGTACGTTCAAGATCCTAGATCGAGTGATAATTAAGAGGGAGAAGTTGATCACAAGAATCAAAATATTTAACATTGTCTTCAATCGAAGCAAAACTTCATATCGACGATCATATCATACGTGCGAAAAGACTCAACTATTTTAAGAGATGATGAGTTAACGTACAACGTTGTGTTTGATATCTAAGTCTTTCTCTTGATCTCTATGCTCTCTATTTCATATCTAACTCTTTCTCTTACTCTCTGTCGCCTACTCGCCCCTTTCTTCTCGACTGTTCACTAGGCAAATCAATTCACTAGGCATCATTGTCGACGGTTAAGACTATAACTCTATAACAAGCGTGGCATAGTGGTTAATTAGGTGACCACGAGAAACTTCTTTATAGCCGTCGTTGTAAAGACCCAATTGTCGCATATGGAATGCGATCAATAATATGAAAAGATGAACGCCTTCCTTCATACCACGTTAAATTAACTAATCATCTAGCTATATCTATATTTTTCAGTTCGGCGATAATTGAATATTTTATACACTTATTTTTATCTCTTGATTAATAATTTAGGACTCTTTAGTTAATAAATAATGGCTTCTATATTCATTTGGGCTTTGGGCCTTTGGTTACATTTAGCCATTTTTAATAATAAAATTCCAGTTTTACATTGCTTCACTATTTTTATTATAACTCTTGAACCGGACATCGGATTTGCCACATTTTTCTCTCATATTTCAGATGATTCAGAGAGCTACAATTGCTATGAAGACATAAAGAGCAAATTCGGACAAGAGGGCGGTCAATTTTGTAGCCGAAGTCAAATGTACAATTCTGGATTTTATTTGAGCTCGAATTTTGTAATTTAAAGCCCACTTTTATTTTATTTATGTTTTGGGTTGAACCATTGGATCCCATTTCCATTTTAGGTTAACTTTAAGTTAGATGGCAGCCAAAACACTTATTCATTCATGTTTTAGTTATTTGGTGGATCAAAATAGAAGTTTTGAAATTCTCTCAACTGTTCTTCATCTGTGAGTATAAGGAGAAGAAGCAAGACACAAGGATTTATACTGGTTCGGTCTAACAACTTGACCTACGTCCAGTCCCCAGACTCTGGGATTTCTCACTATCAAGATTGATTACACACTCTGCACTCAAGAGTAATTCTCTCTCTAGAACTTACTCCCCCTTTTGATTACATGAAGCTTTGGTCTTCTTCTCTCTCTACTCTTTGGTTAATCCGGCTTTGCGAGATGTTCGAGTTGACTCTTTGATTATTAATCCGTTGGAAGAGCAGGTTGCTGAATGTAGAAGGCAAGCATTAACTTCTCCAAAACGTGTGGAGAATGTTTTCCCAAAAGCATGCAAGTTTACGCACTTTTGCATTTAATGTCTTTGACATGCTTTATGCTTTTGCTTAATCTGCATTTAATCTGTCTAATACCATCCGAAACTCACTAACAAACTGATTAAACATAGTTAAGAATAGTTATGAGTAATGGTATAGAGTATTGAGATCAAACACGAACATTTCACGAATTCGTTCAAATCGAAATTCAAATTCTGCGATGGAAACTCGAGTTAGTTCTATGAAACTCGAGTTTTCATGTTTCGATGAACTTTTAACAAAAGACCGAAACTCGAGTTTTCAATCCAAACTTGAGTTTTCTCTTTACGAGACAAACATCGCGATTTGGCATTTTGGACAAGGCTTGTGAATAGTGCAAAACTCGAGTCGTTAAGTGACTAACTCGAGTTTTGGACTTTTAGATGTAAAATCATGTTTTAGTCCAAAAGCTAAAACTGGAGTTTTCAAAACATAACTCGAGTTTTCAAAGGTTCAAAATAGGCGAGCTCTGCTGGCCAAAACTCGAGTTTCCAAATTTTAACTCGAGTTTTCTCATTCGTCGAAAACTTTGAAAACTTCTCTGAAGTAGCCGAAACTCGAGTTTTGAAAACAAAACTCGAGTTTTCTCTTCTATGAGAAAACATTGAAAAGTTTGGTCGATTTGAACACGAGAGTTTTTACAAGGTCAGAGATGAGCATTATTCTCAGTGATGGAAACTCGAGTTTTCTAAGGTTAGCTTGAGTTTTCATGATCTTTGAAAAACTTAGAGAATACTCGGAAAAGCCTAAACTCGAGTTTCCCATGGAAACCGGAGTTTTGGTTTTATCGAAAACTTGATTGCTCTCTGTCTTGTCAAAACTCTAGTTTTCTAAAGTAAACTCGAGTTTTCCTTGTCTCGTGAAAAACTCGAATGCTTTTCGTATGATCAAAACTCGAGTTTTCATTCCCAAACTCGAGTTTGTCTTTCTTTACAAAAATTTGATCATTTCTATCAGCCAAAACTCGAGTTTCCAAACCGAAACTCGAGTTTGCCTTAGACAAAGATAAGTTTTCAACTTACAAAGACAAACTTCTTCGTGTTTACAATTGTGCATTATCATCAAAACCAATTGAGAACTAACATTCTCCCCCTTTTTGATGATGACAACACTTGTAAACCAGAAATTTTTTAGTAATTGATAATGTGGCATAATGGAACCATTGCATTTCATTTAACAAGTTGTGCATAACAGCAATATATAAAACAGAAATGCAAGAGTACAGAAGCTTCAAACCAGAAATACAAACTAAAAACCGAATCAAAACAACTAAAATAAAATCTAAACTCCTTCCTTCAACTCAAGATTGCTCCTTGGGGTCAACTTCTTTTTCTGGTTCTTCTCCCCCTTTGTCATCAACAAAAGAGGATAGAGCTGAGATCGAAGGTTCAGAGGAAGGGGTAGAGAGCTTAACAGGTGAGACATGGGATGGGACCAGGATTGGTGGAACAAGTGGGGCAGTTGAAATGGTTTCTGTAGCAAGTAAGAAATTGTGAATGGGAGATGAGGAGGGGAGGAGATCGTGAGGATGAAGAGGGACCATTGGAGGAGCTTGGGTCTTCATGGTGAACATGTGGAGTATGGGAATCTTCATCAAAGTTGAGACCAAGCAGAGCAAAAAGTGGTCTACCAAACCATGGAATGTGTTGAGGCTGATCGAACATAGGTAGATGCCAAATTTTCTCATGAAACAAAATGACGGAGACAAGACTGGGAAAAGGAATCAGAGAAGATTCTTTGATAGGGAAACGAAACTTGGTCATTTCTTGTTAGATCCAGTGCCCAATATTCTGAGGTATTTGGCCAATGATAGACGCGAATATAGAATAATCGTCCTTCGTGAAGCGAAAGAAATTACCATTTTTCTGTTTGAGATTCCTAGCATAAATGTACCAGATAGCCCGATGCTTAGGAGGCATAGATGCAGGTGAAAAGTGTAAAGTATGCAAGTTCTCAGGAAGGGGCTCATTGGGTTTCAACAGCTCATAAATTTGTCTATTAGTAAAACTCACTGATGCGACAGGTAGGGGATTAGGAATTTGCAGAAGATGGTTGATATAGGCGGGAGATAAAATAATCTTGTGATCCCCTATAGTTGTAGTGAGTCTTACTGCTAGTAATTTTCCATCCAGATGTTGTTCATACTGCATGTGGTGGTAGAACAATCGAACAAGAGTAGGACTATAAGAGGCTCGGATGGAGATTAGAGAATTAAACTAAGTGAGCCAGGGAGAAAGATTTAAGTGGCTTTCCTCCCAAAGTTTAGTTAGATCAACATAAACTATAGGGCAAAAGTCTCGATTTGCGAATCGTTCTCGGTAGCGAGTATCATCTTCTCCAGAAAGTTGGAGAGGGCTGTTCAAGAAACCTTCAGTGCCGAGATATAATTGTAGATTTCAACCAAAGTGTGGATTCCCAGTTGGCCTGAAACTAGATAGCTCTTGGGATGAAAACGAAAGAGGAGCTCGAGAACTGGATTGACTCGAGGAATGTTCCTCAGTGAATTGAGATACTGCCCTTGAGATTCCAGATGTAAAACGTCGAGAGGATGTCCTAGCCCTAGGTTGGAGATTTTGTCGAGGTTGAGCAACGGGAGATCGGCTAGGTTTTGGCTTTCGATTCGTAATCGAGATTGATTATATCTTGGGGGTTATAGCCTAAGCCATTAATTCGGGTTTAGATCGAAGATTAGGAACATATGAGAAGAAGGTGAGAGGAAAGAGGACAAACTCTAGGATTAAACTTGAGTTTTAGGCGAGTTTAGACGAACAATGAACAATTAGGTTTAAATAGAGCGCGAAAACACTAACCTGGATTCAAAAGTGTAAAGTGAACTTTTGAAATTCCGCGACCAAAACTCGAGTTTCCACTTACTGACTCGAGTTTTGTGGATACTTCAACAGGTGTGTCGCTCTCTGTCTGCTCGAAACTCGAGTTTCCATTTGATGACTCGAGTTTCCAGTTTGCGAAAACTCAGAGCTTGCTTTCTGTCTCTCTGAAACTCGAGTTACTCATTAATCGACTCGAGTTTCCATTTTGCTCAGCATCTCATTCTCGATTGGAGCCCGATAAAACTCGAGTTTTGGAACAAAACTCGAGTTTGCGTCCTTGAAAGCAAACTTCGTGATTTTAATATCCTGCATAAAACATTGCTATGTACTCCAAGCTTAAGTTAGTAACAGATATTCATCAAAACCATAACTAACATTAAAATGGAAAGAAATACTTACAATTCATTGGGATTTACCATTCCCAATTCTCTTCGTATAAAATTGAATTGCTCTTTTGCTAATGGCTTGGTGAAAATGTTAGCAAGTTGAAGATGTGTTGGAATGAACATTACTTTGACATCTTTGTTCTGAACATGATCCCTTATGAAGTGATGCCTCACATCAATATGCTTGGTTCTTGTGTGTTGAACTGGATTCTTGACCAAGCTTATTGTGCTTGTGTTGTCACACAAAATAGGGATCTCCTTCATTAATTCCCGAGTCGAAAGTTGCTTTGCTTGAGCCATAAGACTTGAGCACAAAGCAACTTGAGGCAGCAATGTATTCGGCTTCATTGAAGATACTGAGACGGTCGTTTGCTTCTTGCTGAACCAAGACATAAGTGAGCCACCAAGGAATTGACATTGGCCACTTGTACTCTTTCTATCCGTCTTATACCCAGCATGGTCTCGAATCGAATATGCTACCAAGTGTTCGAGTTGACCTTTGGGAACCAAAGTCCAAGAGTCCTTGTGTCGGCAAGTTATCGAATATTCTCTTCACATTTTCAGCATGCGACTCTTTAGGATCGGACCGATTGCACACATTCCAACACCGAATTGGATGTCTGGCGACTTGCAGTGAGATAGAGTAATGATCCAATCATTCCTCTATATTTTGTGATGTTGAAATCAGTCCCCTTCTCATCATCATCCAAGGAAGTGGTTGAACTCATTGGAGTGTCAGCACCATTGCATTGGTCCATTCCAAACTTTTTCAGCAAATCATTGAGGTACTTGGTCTGAGAAATAAAGATCCCATTTGATCTTTGCTTGATTTGTAGACCAAGAAAATAATTGAGTTCTCCCATCATGGACATCTCAAACTCTCCCTGCATATTCTTTGCAAATTCTTCACACAAGACATCATTAGAAGCACCAAATATAATGTCATCAACATAAATTTGTACAACTAAAATTTCTCCAATTTTGTTGCTTTTGATAAACAAAGTTGTGTCTGCTTTTCCTCTAACAAATCCTTGATCAAGAAGGAATTTGCTTAATCGCTCATACCAAGCTCTAGGAGCTTGCTTAAGACCATAAAGAGCTTTCTTGAGACGATAAACATGATCAGGATGATGTTCATTTTGAAAACCGGAGGTTTTTCTACATACACTTCCACCTGAATAAAACCATTTAAGAAAGCACTTTTAACATCCATTTGAAAAGTTTAAATCCTTTGACACAAGCAAAGGCTAAAAGAACTCTTATGGCGTCCAATCTTGCTACTGAGCATAAGTCTCTTCATAATCAATTCCTTCCTCTTGATTATAGCCTTTGGCAACCAATCTTGCCTTGTTACGAACAATAATTGTTGACTCATCTCGTTTGTTCTTGAATACCCATTTGGTGCCAATGACCGGATGGTCCTTAGGCCTAGGTACCAAGTCCCAAACTTGATTCCTATCAAATTGATGTAACTCCTCTTGCATTGCTATCACCCAATCATTGTCTGAAAGGGCTTCATCAATTTTAGAGGGTTCTATTTTTGAAATAAAAGCAAAAAATGTAACTTCATTTAAAGTACCGCTTCTAGTTCTCAAACCTTGATTAACATCACCTATGACTTGGTCTAAAGGATGATTCCTTATAAATCTCCAAGCTCTAGGTTGTTGTTGATCAGGATTTTCCAAATTATTTTGAGGATCAACTTCAAAACATTTTCTGGATTTTCAATAGAAGCGGAGTGGTTTTCAAAAAGAATTGATTTTCAAAACATTTTCTCTCATCATCATCATCCTTGGATTTGTCAGATTTGGATTCGCAGAAAGCAACATGCATAGATTCTTCCACAATGCGAGTACGTATATTAAATACTCTATAGGCTCTACTTCTATTAGAATAGCCTAAGAATATACCTTCATCCGCTTTGGCATCAAATTTTCCCAAATTGTCCTTACCATTGTTGTGGATGAAACACTTACACCCAAACACGTGCGATGACTTAGATTTGGCTTTCTTCCTTTGTACAGCTCATAGGAGTTTTGTTCAGCTTCTTTCGAGATATGCTCGATTCGAGATGTAGCAAGCCGTACTCATCGCATCATCCCAAAACACTTGTGAAGTGTTGTTTTCATTTAGCATTGCTCTAGCCATCTCGGTGAGGACTCGATTTTCCTTTCCACAACACCATTTTGTTGAGGAGTTCTTGGTGCCGAGAAGTTGTGTTCAATTCCCATGTTATCACGTAACTCAGCAAAAGCATAGTTCTCGAATTCACCCCATGATCGGTGCGAATACCGAAATCACAAAACCTTTCTCGTTTTGGACCTTTTGGCAAAAACGACAACCGATCAAAGGTTTCATCTTTTGATGACAGAAAAATAGTCCATGTAAATCTAGAGAAATCATCAACTATAACTAATGTATAAAGATTGCCGCTTAGACTTCTTACTCTCTGGTCCAACTAAATCCATGAAGTAGTTGGAGAGGTCTATTAGTTGAAATTTCATTTTTGGATTTAAAAGAGGATTTAGTTTGTTTTTCTTTCTGGCATGCATCACAAATCATGTCATTTTTAAAACGAAGTTTTGGAACACCAATTACTAAATCCTTTTTAAGCAATCTGTCAAGTTGAATCATATTGACATGTGCTAATCGCTTATGCCATAACCAACTATCATCCAAATTACTTACAAAACATTTTTCAAATGTAGAGCCATCTCTAGAGAGATTAAGAGTATAACAGTTACCTTCTCTAGGAGCTCTAAAAATAGCTTTTGTTTTTATGTTATCTAACGAAAGAACATCCTTACTCACAATCAAGCATTCCTCAGAATCGAAGATAACTAAGTTACCTTTATCGTACTTTGGCTTACACCGAGGAGGTTGTGGCAAAGACCTTCCACAAAGTAGACGTCTTTGATTTGTGGTCCATCGTTGTTCCCAACTTCATCGATTCCAAAGAATCTTTCCCATTGATTTCCACCAAAGATTACTTTGCCACCATCCTTGAGCTTGATTGAGGCAAATTTGGATTCATCTCCCGTCATATGTCTTGAGCATCCACTATCGATGTACCATTTGTTTGTCCTTGATGCTCTTAGACATACCTCATTGTTCTTTTCATGTTGCTCTTCTACTTCAGCAACCAAGCAGATATTTGCTTTTTCTTCTTCATCAGCTTCATCTTCATCTGATGAACTATCTCCCCATATAGCTGAGACATAAGCTTTCTTTTTAAATTTGTTGAATTTCTTCTTGCCTTTATCTTTGTACTTCAGCTGGGGGCATTCAGACTTGATGTGGCCGGGCTTTTCACATTCGTAGCATATGATCGGCTTCTTTACCTCGGTGCTAGAGCCACCCTTGTTAAATCTTTTGTATCCTTGGTCCTTCTTATAAAATCTCTTGAATCTTCGGACAAACATGCCCAATTCTCCATCTTCGTCATCTTCTTCTTCTTCTTCGCATCGATTCCTTAACTTCATTTATGGCCTTGAGAGCGATGTCTTTACTTTGCTGTTCGTTTCATCAAGTCCCTTTTTGAACTTGAGTTTACCTTCGTACTCGGATAGGCCTGGCAAATAATGCTGCTACGGATCTCATTGATTCCCACGAGCTTCTTCAATGGTTGTGAACTTAGCTTCCCACTCTTTGCTCGTAATATTCAGAATCTTTCTTACTTGAAAGGGTTGTTCGTATGTCTTGCCCAAGGCAGCAAGTCTGGTTGATCGATGAGTGAATCTTAGCCGGAAGTCAATGATGGATTCACCAAGGCTTCATTCGAAGAAGATCATATTCGGTCATTAGAGTGTTGACTCTATTTTCTTTGACTCCGTTGTTCCTTCATGGGCAATCTCCAAGGCATCCCACATAGCTTTTGCAGTTGGTAGAGTGCAAATGCGGAAGTACTCTTGTTGACTTAGAGCACTCGGAGCATGAGAATGGCTTTGCTATTGAGAGTGACATTTCTTCTGTCATTCTCATCATATGTACCTTCTGGCTTGGGAACTCGAAGCCCATTCTCCAAGATGCTCGGATTGTAGTTGCCTATTTCGAACACCCTCCATAGACAGTAGTCACCGCCATGACAAACACTTTAAATTTGCTTTCCGTAAAGAGTAGTGTTCGCCACCGAACTCCGGGAGGACGGTTGATCGAAGCTCCATCGTGTAGAATACCTTCCATTGATCCTTCTTGAGATGTTAAGCTCTTAGGAGAAGACCTTGCTCGATACCAAATAAAAGTGGAGCTTGAATCATCAAGAGGGGGTGAATTGGGGATTCTCAAAAACTTTTTATAAGCTCTGTTTTCGGATAGGAAATGAATGTAAGACAGAGTATAAGGAGAAGAAGCAAGACACAAGGATTTATACTAGTTCGGTCCAACAACTTGACCTACGTCCAGTCCCAAACTCTGGGATTTCTCACTATCAAGATTAATTACACACTCGCACTCAAGAGTAATTCTCTCTCTAGAACTTACTCCCTTACAAGTTGTAATCAATAACCCAATCTCCAAGTCCCCGACTTGAGATAACTTTACAAGAATGATTTACAATCAAGAAAACTCTCTAAGAGTAGATATGATAATCACTGAAGAGTAAATATATCAACAGATACTTTCACAAGAAAACTCAAAGAGTAAATGAAACTATCTTAATTTTCGTTCTTGCACAGTTGGATGTTGAGAAGACTTGAATGCATCTCTATTTATGGGTAGAGAACATTAATTGACCCTTGAAATCCCAATTATAACCGTTGGTGATGTTAGGAGTTGATTACATGAAGCTTTGGTCTTCTTCTCTCTCTACTCTTTGGTTAATCCAGCTTTGCAGATGTTCAGAGTTGACTCTCTGATTATTAATCCGTTGGAAGAGCAGTTTGCTGAATGTAGAATGCACTTTTCATTTAATGTGCTGACATGCTTTATGCTTTTTTCTTAATCTCCATTTAATCCTGTCTAATACCATCTGAAACATACTAACAAACTGATTAAACATAGTTAAGAATAGTTATGAGTAATGGTAAAGAGTATTGAGATCAAACACAAACATTTCACGAATTGTTCAAATCGAAATTCAAATTCTGCGATGGAAACTCGAGTTAGTTCTATGAAACTCGAGTTTTCATGTTTCAGTGAACTTTTAACAAAAGACCGAAACTCGAGTTTTCAATCCAAACTCGAGTTTTCTCTTTACAGAGACAAACATCGCGATTTGGCATTTTGGACAAGGCTTGTGAATAGTGCAAAACTCGAGTCGTTAAGTGACTAACTCGAGTTTTGGACTCTTAGATGTAAAATCATGTTTTAGTCCAAAAGCTAAAAACTGGAGTTTTCAAAACATAACTCGAGTTTTCAAAGGTTCAAAATAGGCGAGCTCTCGCTCGGCCAAAACTCGAGTTTCCAAATTTTAACTCGAGTTTTCTCATTCGTCGAAAACTTTGAAAACTTCTCTCAGAAGAGCCGAAACTCGAGTTTTGAAAACAAAACTCGAGTTTTCTCTTCTATGAGAAAACATTGAAAAGTTTGGTCGATTTGAACACGAGAGTTTTTACAAGGTCAGAGATGAGCATTATATTCTAGTGATGGAAACTCGAGTTTTCTAAGGTTAGCTCGAGTTTTCATGATCTTTGAAAACTTAGAGAATACTCGTAAAGCCTAAACTCGAGTTTCCCATGGAAACCGGAGTTTTGGTTTTATCGAAAAACATGATTGCTCTGTCTTGTCAAAACTCGATTTTTCTAAAGTAAACTCGAGTTTGCCTTGTCTCGTGAAAAACTCGAATGCTTTCGTAGATGATCAAAACTCGAGTTTTCATTCCCAAACTCGAGTTTGTCTTTCTTTACAAAAATTTGAGCATTTCTCTGTTGCCAAAACTCGAGTTTCCAAACCGAAACTCGAGTTTTCCTTAGACAAGAAGTTTTTCAACTTACAAAGAGAAACTTCTTTTGTGTTTACAATTGTCCGTTATCATCAAAACCAATTGAGAACTAACATCGGTGATTAGCCCACGGATTAAGGATTCCACTATCCAGAGGACTCGTTCTTAATGGTAACAAATTCGCTTCTGTTTTGTAAATTTGGATTCGATTTACTTTCGGATTGGGTGTTAGATTTAACACCTAGATTGAGATATCCCAATCACTAAGTTCAAACTAGGTTAAAGTATTGCCGTGTGATTGCACATGTGATGCGCCGTTGTTCGGATAAAAGCTAGGCGATCGTCTAGTTGAGGATTTTCTGACGAACGCAGAGATTTCGGTTCGTCCTTAATCAATCACGAGTTCGTTTCAAATCTTTTTCGTCCGAGGAAGGAAAGTGGTGGAATTCGAAATCCGGGTTAATCTTCTCGCTTATCCGTTTAATCTGTGTTTATTTCATTTTGTTTCGTTATTTCGTTTTAACTGTTGAACCAAAATCCCCTATTTTACTTGTTTTGTTTCATTATTACTACCTATATCAAACCCGCTGCAAGTTCGTTGGGAAAACGATCCAGTTCCCTATTACCGCAAATCTTTTACCGAATCGGGTTATTTTGAGGGACACGACAAATCTCTTTCAAAATATGGCGCCGCCGCCGGGAATTTGCATTGGTTTGATTAGTAACGTAGTGTAAATAGCTTCATTTCGATAGTTTAGGTGGTTCTGGTGGTCGGACAAAAGTTTTTCGACCCGCATCACTCAAACCAGGTCTTATTCACAAGGAATTGGGCATTCTAAGAAAGAGTCACTCTCCTTGGGAGTGAGGTATACCCTATTTTCCCTAAATTCCAACGTTTAGTCCACTTTTTCGCTGCTTTAAGCTTTGATTCTATGATTTCTACTACGGTAATTTTTTTGGAGTATCTCCGATTTGGTTGAAAATTGGTACGTTGATAGAAAAATAGCCTATCTCACAGGCACATCGAGAATCTTGGATTCTCCATGTGGTAATTTCCTTTTTGCCAAATTACACTATTTAGACCACTTTTTCAATTTTTGAAGTTTTTTTATTCCATTTTTGGGTTCCCAATGGTCTAGGAGTTGCCCTGTCCAAGTCCCAAAAATTTTAAAAATCATTTGATAGTGTTTCTGGACTTTGGTCAATTTCTAGCATAGGTTTTTGTTTTGTTTTTGTTTTTGCTTTCATGTTGTAGTGTTTTTCTACTTTTTACCACTTCTTGTGGCATTTTCGTAATTCTGAGATTCTGCTTTTTACCACTTTTGGTGGCAGTTTCGTAATTCTGTGTGTATGCTGCATGAGTACCGTGAATACTACTAATCCAAAGATTTGTTGCCATTTGATCCTGAAATAGAAAGAACAATTTTTACTGCTAGAAGAGTTGTTAGGCTATAACTCATAGGATTAATACTGAACTGGACACTGAATTGGAGTCTGATTTTCGCCATTCTGATTGTGACCATTCTGTTGATCTTTCTGATTGTGTTTCTGATAGTATTTCTGATAGTCTTGTTGTTTTCACTGATTCTAGTAGCAATTTTGCTAACTCAGACATTATGGCGTAAGAACAGACAAATCATCCTACTTTAAGGAATTGGCCGCACTCGATGTTAATTATCAACCTTTTTGCATCCAATATCCTGAATAGAGAAATATTTCCCTTCCTCAAGAGCAACTGCGATCAAGAAGGAAATTGGCAACGTTAAACAGGTCACTGGGGAGACTATGCATGAGTATTGGGAGAGGTTCAAAAGGTTATGTGCAAGCTGTCCACACCATCAGATAACTGAAAAAGACTTGATTACCTATTTCTATGATGGTCTACTGCCGGTAGACAAAGGGTTGGTGGATGCTTCTAGCGGTGGGGCTATGAGTAACAAGACACCTGAAGAAGCTCGAGACTTGATATCCATTATGGCAGATAACTCTCAGCAGTTTGGCACAGGGCCAATAGTACTCCTATTTACCATATTCAAGCACCTCCAATCCAGGCATGATCCTACTTACCAAGACCGTCAAGTAGCTGCAGTGGTGTTTTTCCAGAAAGCCACAATACCAAAGCAGAATAATGCATTTTCCAATACTTATAATCTGGGTTGGAGAAATCACCCCAACTTTTGCTGGAACCAAAATCGAACTTAATAACCAGTATCACTGCACTGGGAATTACCAGCAGAGACAATACATACCACAGAATTTTCAGCAACAGTCTGCACCTCCTTTGGTTCCGTTGTCGGCACCACCTCCTCAACCAGCCATATGTGCACCTCCACAAGCGGTACAACAAACAAGCTAGTAGTAGTGGTGGTGGTGGTTGTTCCTCACTTGAAGATATGATGAAGCAATTTGTCACACCAATATGTAGTTCCAACAAAGAACCGACACTTCCATTCGAGTTTGCCAACACAGACAAGAGTTAGCAACATCATTGAACCAGCTTCAACCTCAGGGGAATAACACTCTTCCTTAACAAACAATTCCTAATCCTAAGGGAATGTGAGTGCTATCTCCTTCGATCCGGCAAACAATTGGAGGAACTAAAAACCACTGGCAGATGTGACTTTCACATCGTAAAGAGAGTCCTAAAATGAAGATTGACTCTAAAAATAAAAAGGTAGTGCAGCAAGGTGAAGAGGAAGACATCCCATTCCTCTTCCTTTTGAAAGACTTGGCTATCACCCAAGAGGTGAATTGGGTGTTTGATTAGTAACTTAGAACTTTAAAACTTTTTGTAACTTTTGAAAGTAGTTTGAATGACAACAATAAGTTATAAAGTGATAAGCAATCATTCAAATATATATGCTGGAATGTAAGAGATAAGGGAAGAGAATATGCAAACTATGATTTATCCTGGTTCGGCCCAATCCTTGACCTACGCCCAGTCCCAAGCTCCACTTGAGATTTTCAATCCACTATCTTCTTTCAACTTGATTACACGTTCTGTACTTGAAGTAATCCTCACACTAGGACTTACTCCCCCTACAAACTATAGAAGTGTATGGATAAACACTGAAGTACAATACAAAACATTTCACTCTCTATGATATATAGACATTGAAAAACAGAGAGTAAATGATATAAAGATCAGAGTATTAGCATGTTGAAGATGTAAGCTTGTTCTCTGCGTTTTCTGTCTTCAATCTGTCTTCTATTTATAGACAACTGAATTCACTTCGTTTGAAGCATTTGTCTGTTGAAAAATATTACCGTTATGAACAAGAATCGTTGCATATCCATTCGATTTGAATCCATTCGAAATTTCTAGCCGTTGGGAGCATTTATGATGGATATAGTCTTGTTGAATAATTCGATTCGAATCCATTCGAAATTCTAGCCGTTGGGAACATTTATGCATAATCTTTATTAGATGGAGACTTTCTCGTTGGAGCATCCCGAATATTTGCCCATGATGCGGTGTTTCCTAAAATAGATTTAACAAATCATGTCTCGTTGCTTTCGACCGTTTGAGGATAATTATCCTCCTTTCCAGAAGTTGTCCATTTTGCTTCGTTTCCTCAAGTTTCGATTGGATTCAGTCCTCTTTCATGTTTCGAAAATCTGCAGCAAGTTCATCTTCTAGATCTTGATTTCTGTCAAGATTGATGTTCTCTCAAGTTTAAATAATCCGAAACATGTACACAAATGATATAAATAATGTTAAGAAGAAGTATAAGTCATTTGGGTAATCATGTGGATGTTCTTTGATGAGAAACGAGACTTTCGAAATGCTGTTTTTCTGAATCGGGGTCATGAACTCGAGCTTGGATAAGTAGGCTCGAGTTTGCAAGGGTCAGGTTCAGCTTCTGCAAGGTGCAAACCGGAGGTTCAGAGCGTTTGTGAGATAAACTCAAAACATTGAAGGTTGGTCATTTGTGTGACGTGGATTTCACTCAGAGTAGCTGAAATGTTGAACACCGCTGTAAGCTCGAGTTTGCCAACTAATAGGCTCGAGTTTGCCTTGTCCAGAGACACCAGAAATGCTGAAGACACTACGGCTCGAGTTTGCTAATGATGGGCTCGAGTTTGGAGTTCCAAACCCGAGGTTTGAGTTCTAAGCTCGAGTTTGACTTGTCCAGAGGCGCCAGAGTTGCTGAAGACATTACATGCTCGAGTTTGCTAATGATGGGCTCGAGTTTGCTCATCTTGGAACTGATTTTTGCTGGTTTTAACTCTGAATTGATCCGTTCCAATTCCCATATGATCTTGGAGACTTCTAGCATCAATATAAGAACTTGAGTAAAGATATTCCAACGCATTGCAAGTTCTTCCTTCTTCAATTTCTTCTCTTTTTCTAGATTATCCCAAAATCATTTGATAACTTCTTGCTTCCTTGATATTATAATATTCTCATTATATTGAGCAAGAACTTCTTTCTTCAATCAACATTCTCCATCATAAAACTTTGCATCTACATTAAATATAATAATTAGTCAAAATAAAAGATAAATGTAGTATGCAACCTTTTTGCTATTAAGAATGACATCTATATAAGACATCATCAAAACTAATCAAAACTAACACCTTACCCTCGAAGAGCAGTTCAATCCAAGAAGTTGGTAGAAAAGCACAAGAGAAGGATATACTTGAGACATTCGAATTGTAGAGATCAACATTCCTCTCTTAGATGCAATCAAACAAATTCCTAAATATGCCAAGTTTCAAGGAGTTGTGCACCAACAAGAGGCGACTGAAGGGGAATGAACGAGTGAGTTTGAACCAGAATGTATCAGCACTCATCCAGCCTACCATGCCTCATAAATGCAAAGATCCAGGGACATTTTCTATCCCTTTCCTTATTGGTAATTATAGATTTGATGATTGCATGCTAGATTTAGGTGCTTCTATTAATGTCATGCCTGCATCTGTTTATAAATCTCTTGGTCTTGGTCCCTTGCGTCCTACTGGTGTTATTGTTCAGTTAGCTAATAGGAGTAGTGCTCATCCTTCTGGTTTAGTTGAAGATGTATTAGTCAAAGTTAATGACTTGATATTTCTGCTGATTTTTACATCTTAGATATGGAGGATGAGTCTCCTAGTAGTAGCTCACCAATCATTCTAGGGAGACCTTTCATGAAAACAAACTAGGACTAAGATAGATGTGCATTCGGTACTCTTTCCATGGAGTTTGGTGATATATCTGTGAATTTTAATATTTTTGATGCCATGAAACATCCTAGGGAAGAGCATTCTGTTTTCTACATTGATATGATTGATGACGCCGTGTGCATTTCTTGTGGATTCTGATGTTGATTCTGAATTTGAGCTTCATCCTGATCCTGATGTGCATCCTGATTCTGATTTTGATGAACTTGCTTCTGATTTTGATAAGCTGAATTCTGATGCTAACATTCAGTTGTATAGCCACAGTTCTTCTTCTGCTTCTTTGAATGTGGTTTCAGGCATTTCTAGTGTGATGGCATCAGAGTTGTTGCAACAACCACCCAAGCTTTTTCCCTCCACTGAGAAACCGCCCCAACTAGAGTTGAAATCCCTTCCAGATCGCCTGAAGTATGCATTTCTAGAGGTGAATGAGCGATTGCTATCATTGTGGCAAATAATCTTTTGTCTGATCAAGAAGAGAAGCTGCTAAGCTTATTGAGGGTGAATAAGAAAGCCATTGGGTGGACATTAGCTGACATAGTTGGCATTAGCCCTTCTATGTGCATGCATCAGATTCTTTTGGAAGAGGAATCTAAGCCGGTGAGGCAACCTCAGAGACGCCTCGGGACTAAGTTCGAACTAGGTTAAAGTATTGCCGTGCGATTGCACGCTGATGCGCCGTTGTTCGGATAAACGCTAGGCGATCGTCTAGTTGAGGGATTTTACGGACGAACGCAGAGATTTCGGTTCGTCCGAATCAATCACAAGTTCGTTTCAAATCTGTTTTCGTCCGAGGAAGGAAAGTGGTGGAATTCGAAATCCTGGGTTAATCTTCTGTTTACCTGTTTAATCTGTGTTTATTTCATTCTGTTTCTGTTATTTCATTTCTAATCTGTTGAACCAAAATCCCCCCATTTTACTGTTCTGTTTCGTTGTTACTGCCTATATCAAACCTGCTGCAAGTTCGTTGGGAAAATGATCCAGGTTCCCTATTACTGCAAATCTTTTACTGAATCTGGTTATTTTGAGGGACACGGAAAATCTCTTTCATTCGCCATTGCTTCAAAACAATACTAAGTGATTAACAATTAATATGTGAGCTAAGAATATTTAAAACATATCTCAATCGCTATGGTCAAGCGGCAAATTGAACTTCTCATCATAATTATGTTGTGACCTTCCCATGAATGAAACAATAATGATGACCCTCGATCGCGTTTCTTCAATTAATTGATGTGGTTTAACTGAAAAAATAGTATACATCTCATGCATCCTCGATGAATCACCTCGGCCACCACCTTGGGTGAGAACAAAGGGTGCTATATATATGCGAATCCAACTTACATCATACTACTCCACGATTTATGTGACCTTGCCCACCTTTCGGCCTTTGATCTTATACATGTATTTGCAAGGGCGAACCCACGTTTAGGATTGGGGCGGGCAAGTGCCCCCAATCATAATTATGTTGTGACCTTGCCATAAATAAAACAATATAATGATGACCCTCGATCGCGTTTCTTCAATTGATTGATGTGGTTTAACTGAAAAATAGTATACATCTCATGCATCCTCGATGAATCACCTCCGACCACCACCTTGGGCGAGAACAAAGGGTGCTATATATATGCAGATCCAACTTACATCGTACTACTCCACGATTTATGTGACCTTCCCTACCTTTCAGCCTCGACCTTATATATGTATTTCCAAGGGCGAACCCACGTTTAGGATTGGGGGCGGGCAAGTGCCCCCCTTGAATTTGAGAATTTTTTTATTGTTTTTTTTAATTCAAGTTAAACGAGTTAGCATTAGCATTATTTTTCTACTTTCCTTGAATTAATGCATGTTTGAATGATTGTCCATCCTTAATATATCACTACTGTACTTCGTAAATCGGATGATTTGTGGATGAAGGGTTGAATGATTGTATTGCTTATATTGCTTTTAGATTATATTGCTTGCTTTTAGAATCTATATCCTTATGATTTATTTTTAACATTTGAAAATAGTTGTCTATATATACAACTACAAGTGACAATATTTAATTATTACGACTGTTTTAAAAACCGTCGTTTATTTCTCCAGTTTTGCAACATAAATTCTTTTTCAAATGCCATAATTTCTCCTATAGCGTATGTTAGTTTTCGGTTTATTAATTGTTTTGTTTGACCTCATCTGGGAAGGGTTAGAGCATCGCAGGAATTATTTGCAATAGTTGTGATTAGAAGATATTAACATATACTTTAACGTATGTTAGTTTTCGATTTATTAATTGTTTCATATGGTTGTTAAAAACCGTCTGTTCACTATGTTTGAAGATCAAAACTTAATGGTATTAGGTGTTATGTAATTTTTTTAATCGATGTACCTAATAATATAATTTATTTATTAATATAGATGGTGACCCATTTAAATTGTTAAGTTTTATTCTGGTTTATATAATCTAGTATAAAATTTCTGTGAAGTAAAATATACACATTTAGAAGATGTTAAATTTCTATTTCAAAAGAATGATCCAAGTGGGGGTTCAGAAATACTAGGCCATTAAATTTTACGAGACAGGTTTAAAATGCATAGTCGAGGTAACAATTGTTACAATTGTTACAACAACATATGTCGTTATAAAAATTCAAATTGAATTTTGTACGAACTTGACAACGACTATGTTATTAAAACATGTAAAAGAAAATTTGTTAAAAAATAACCAAAACAATGACTGGTTAGATATTAACAGTTTGTGACTCTGTGTTAATGTATATATTTCGGCCAACAGTCGTTTCTAAGCCACTACACAGACTATGCAACAAAAGCCTATTATCCTCATGTACACACCTTTTTCATACGGTCTAGATAATGTTGGGCCATTTCGTTTCTTATCATATCAAGGTCTTCAGAAGAGTAGGCATTCTCATCACCAAAATGCTGCGGGAAAATTGAAGAACAAGTTATTTATAAATCATTCAATCTAATGCTACAACTAACAATTCACTTACAGGAAAAAAAAATGAAAATCATTTGAAAATGAAGAACTGATTACCTTTTCAAGATTTGCAGTTAGTTTATTGTTGATGATGTTAAACATATTCAGCATAACGTAGTAGCCGCACTCAGTATTCCCTGGTTGGCGTGGGAACTATACACCAAAAGAAAATGGTCAAAATGAATTAAGGCAATTATAAAGTGATGGTCAAGCAAAACACTTGACTTTAAACAACTTACTTTCGAAACAACCACTTCGTGCTAGAAGCAGCTTTCGTTCTGCTAGCAGCTTTATACTTGCGCTTCGGTTGAGGCGGAGGCGGAGGCGAAGACGGAGGCGTCGGCATTGCGCTATCATTATAATGACAACGAAGACATTAAAACAATTTTTTCAAGTAAAAATCAATCATTTACAAACAACTTAACTTACTCATTGAAAATCTCTGTGATCTCTGTGTTCGGCTGGAGACCCAACGAATCAAACCAGTACAAGTCTTGGGTCTTCGGGCAAGCGACACATAGGCTCCAGTGTTTACTATAATAACATGTATATATTAAACGATATACGCTAACATAATAATTCGTAACTTACCGGACTAAGTATGCCTTAAATAGGTACAAAAATGCACTTGCCCATCCATAATTGGTGCAAGATAACACGAGCGATCCCCTTTTTCATTCGATCCTTCACATACTCCTTCCTCGCTTCCTTGCTATTCTCACACGTTTGTCATCCGTGCCGGACTCAAGAATCCGTATAGATTAGTCGTCTTTTGACCGACTGCCATTTTGTGAAAGTACCTACCGTAGAATTAAAATGAGAGAAGACTTAGTGAACATAGAATCATAAAAATCAACTCCATTAATTAAAGTTAAGAATAAAAAATAAACTCACTCGATGGCTAATAAAAGCCATGTATGATCTATATCAACCAATAGCAAGAACTCCCATATCTCGATTTGCATCAATAGAATAAACTTCCAACACATTTGCCACAATATCTTTCGGCATATACAAGACACCGTCGGTATAATTTTTGTGGGTTTTAAAGAGTTTTGCAAGGAAGACCCACTTTTCCTCTTGTTCTTTGCCCTAGCAACACATAAAGTTCAGATTGTAAGTAGGATGTCAATGAAAATTGAAGTAATTAATAGTAAGGTGTTACCTACCATAGGAGGAAGTTCCAAGTCCGAACAAGATGTGCAGGCCAAAGGAAGAAAACATCTTTTGCGACCTAGTATGGTAGTATCGTCCACAGTGGTAAGGGAGCAAAGTATCTTCCTCCCCGCTTTGACTCTTGACAACGAGACCTTACATTGATAGTCCTCAATTTTCTTGTTACGACCCCTTCAACTGTCATATTTATGAATCCTCCTCCCTTGTTCCTCCTCCCTTCCTTCCACTTACGGTGATGTGGGGGCGGAGGCGGTGTCCGCACAACAATAGTAGGATCTACTTTTGCCGCTTCCTACAGCTTTTGCAAATCTTCTGCATCAACTTCCTTTCAAGTTTCGATAACCCCACGTGACATAGTATGATCATAACGATTTTTGGCCCACCTCTCTTTATTTTCCTCGCTTAATTTCTATGAACAGAGAATAAAGAAAACTCGACTTAGTTATGAATAAGAAATTGAAATAAAATGTATCATACTATGATTGACAACTTATACCGGCCGAGTCGGGAACACGGCGTGAAGCCACAAACACAGTCCACTCTTCCTTAGAGATATAAGGATATTTCACAAGGGGATCATTCTTTTCTTGTTCCCTCGGATGTAGCGGCGTGTGAGCCTATATTTGAATTCTTTCCACCGCCGACGAACTTGCCCCAAACAATGCTTTCGCATTATCTCGTTGTCGAGGACGGTGTATGTTTCCTACAAAGAAAGAAATAGTAACACAATCAGATATTTACCAAAATATATTGAGATAGAAATTAAGAAATTAAGTTAAATACCAAGAGTTGTACCCAAATATGGTCCGCGTCTCATCTCCAACATTCCTCCACCTGTCGTATTTTAGGCCGACGTACCTTCGACCCAAATGGCCAATGTAGCTAACGAACCTATTTTCCTCTGGCCCAATTGGATTTTGGTCAGCGTCTAACTGGATCCGCACCGACTCCTTTTGGTTTTTCCTACGTGCTCTCAAGCCCTTCAGCTCCGTGGTTCCTCTAACCTTCTTCCTAACAGTGAGGAACTTGAGCTCCTGATGAAGACCTTTTGTCATTAGCCTTGGGGTCCACAATCAACAATTAACCAAGGATTGCGTATAGGCAAACCTAGGATCGTTCTCTCTTTTCGAGGAGCCTTTTATTGAATCCTAAGTGATCTAATTGTCATGCAAGTGAAATGAAAACAAGGGGGGATTGGGTTTTGATTTTTAAATTAATAAACTAAAATAGAAATGTAATTTAAATGAAGCAAAGATAAAATAGAAAATAAGAAAACGAGATTAAATAGATAAACAAACGATTAACCCAGAATTGGGATTCCATAACCTTCATCGGGAAAAAACATAATAATCGAATTTGTGATTGATTCTGGACAAACCGAAATCTCTGCATTTATCCAAAACTCCCTCGACTAGACGATCGCCTAGCATTTGATCGAACACGTGGCGAGCTCGTTGTGCGATCGCACAACGCTCTCTATAACCCGGTCCGATTTATGTCCTTGGGATATCAATCTAGGCATTAAATCTAATACTCATTCCGCAATCATAATCGGATCCGATTAAAATAAACGAAACAAATTACGTTATCGATTGAAGTGCAGGCCCTCCGGATTCACGAGAATCCTCAATCCATGGGTCAACCACAAAAGCTTAGCCAAGCATGGCTAGGAATAACACGAAGAAAAGATGAAGAAGAATATATAATATTGAGAATGTTGAGAATGTGTTTGTAGCCACCATCTAATCCTCCTTATATAGGAGAGATGACTAAACAAAAATAGGAATCCCTAACAAATAGGAAACCTCTAATAAATAGGAAATCTCTAAAGATTGGTCTTTTATTACAAAATTCGGGCAAAATAAAAATCCAGAAAAATGCATATGTCTTTAGCTCCAATTTCGTGCATCTTCTTATCCGAATCAGTCTTCCGAGTCTTCATAAGAATTGTAGATCTCTGAATCATCTAAAAAGGAAAGAAGAATCAGGCTAATCGGATATCTAGATCAAAAGTTATGGCGAAAATACTAAATCATTGTAAATATGGAATTTAATCATAATAAATGAGTTCAATCCAATTAAAAGCTCAAAGCCCAATTAAGTAACAAAATCCATGATTTATCAATCAAACATTCCTAAATTTATTCACCAAGAGATACAAATAAGTGTAATAATATTCAATCATAAAATTTCCCCACACTTATACTTTTGCACTCGAGCAAAATTAAAAGAAAAAAATTAAAAGAAAAACTTCTTCTTTCTAACAATTGCCAAACTTCAAAAATTAAATAAAGGTCACAAAGCTTCTCAAGATCAACCAATCAAGACTGAATTTCTTTCATTTCAAATTACAAACCCTAGCAATCTCAATCAATGATGCTAATCACACTAGATGGTCTCTCAAGGAATGCCCTCAATCAATCTCTCAAGTGTATAGGGTTAATAAGTGTATCGCTCAAATTCTACTCAAGAAAATAGTCCTACCATAGGCTTGCTCAATTTCTACTTCTCCACTATTCATAACACATGCATGCAAAAATCAAGAGAGCTTGTTATTGAAGGTTGTAATGGGGCTAGGGTAAAGGTGTGAATAAGTATGGATATGATAGGCTAAGCACCCAAGAAATTCAAAGAACATCAGTTAATAATAGTAAATCACCTCAATATCATTTCTTTTTATTTCTCCTTCTTTACATTGCTTCTCTCTCTCTCCTTCTTTCTTTTCTTTAGTTTTTTTTTTGTCTCTCCTTCTTTCTTTTCTTTTCTTTCTTTCTTTCTTTTCTTTCTTTTTTTTTTGTTTTTTTTTTTTTACAATGACCAACATCAAACGAAAATCAATGTCAAACGATGAATGGCAATGAATCAAATATCTCCCCACACTTAAACTGTTGCACTCCGAGCAACCTCACACTTAAACACAAAACCAAGGTGAAACCAATGCTCAATAAATTTTCAAGGTGCGGACTAAAATGGTTTTACGCTTAGGCTTGTAATGTGGTTTAGAAAAGAATGAGTCAAGAAGGCACAAAGGGGCTAGCAAAGGAAATTGATGTAAGGGGAAAGACTATTTGGCCAAAGTGGGAAAATGAAATAAAGAAAACAAGCTTCCATCATACTTATGCACGCAAGTGAAAAATGTAGCTTCAAAAAGAAAAGGAGCAAGTTCTAGAGAACACAATTAATAAGCAGATGCACACATGAGAGAAAGAATGGTAAAAGATGAATTCCATTCATGCAGGCTCAAAATCTCACAAAGGTCAATATCAAATCATGCAACCAGCATCCCAAAATTAACTACCAAGAAATATAATCCAAGAGTCCAGAAATTCAGCCCAAATAGAATGATCCATCAAAACCAAAATGTCCAAGTTCACAAGATGTATAGCAATCATAGAAAGAGAGTGAGTTATTCATAATTTTTTTTTATTCTACCTACTAAACTACATTATTTCTACTTTTTCTACTGAATTGTGTCCCTCCCCCGTACTTATCTTCCTCATACAACAATTAAACCCAAGTAATCATATGAATTAGGAAGAAAATAAGTGAGGAAAGAGACAACCTTTGTTAGAGTATCTTGAGTCGCTTGAAGGAGAAGTTCTCATCACCAATGAGAATCATGCATTGGTCTTTAAAAATATATTCTCCTCTATTGAATTTCCTTGGTGGAGGCGGTTCAGATCTATTGGAAGAGGTTCAAGAATGTACGGTAGAGATTGACTCTCTTGACGATCCTTCCAACATTGTGCTCGCAAAGAAGACAAGCAAATAGCAGCATCCCATCCAAAAATAGCAAGATGAAGAGATTTCAAGTGAATTAAGGGCATGTTAAGTTCCAAACTCTCCAAGTAATTATCACATCCAAGGAAATCAATGACACTCCCATCAGTAGGAGTCAAGGAACCAGTTATATTGTGAAAATTCTCTTGTGCTTGCAAGATGGAAGGTATGGAATCCAACTTAGTGTTGGAGTATACTACATCATCGTTGCAATCACAAGAGAGGGAAGGGAAAAGAGTGGAATAATGAAGATAATTTTTCAAATCATCACCACCGGAATGTGTAAAGGTTCAAAACAATCATCTTGTTTTTCTAAATCAGTGGCAAATCACAAGAAAGTACTTGTTGGAAAGATTCATCAACATGCGGGACTTTATCAATCAAAATTTCAGAATCTTTGTCACCAACAAGACTACAAGGAGGTAATCCAATGGGAATTTTATGCATCTTACATTCCGTGCTATGACTGTTCTCACTCACATCAACAATGAATCCACAAGTAATGCAGAATCACTAAGCAATTCAAAATCACCAAATAATGCGGCATTAACCAAATTAGTGCAAACATTGGCATACATGCTTGATTCAACCTTTTCAAATTTGACATGCTTACTATCATCAATAGAACAAGAGGGTGCATTATGATCAATGGTAGAATCAACCACTTCACTAAATGCTTTCTTTTGAAGCTCAACAAGTAAATGATATTTTTCATGATAACAATCCACACACATTTGATATTCCTCACAAGAGCATGAAAATATGTCATTCAATTTATCGCATTTATCCATAGTACTATGAAGAGAAGCATTTTCATCGTTAAAACATCACATGAAGAAATAGGAACATACTCATCAACAAGTACAATCAAATCACTACTACTAAAGCCAATTGGTTGAGCAATTATATTTCCAAACAATGGAGGATTCAACAATGATTTCCTCGTCCACCTCATTATTACTCAAATCATGAATTGCTTCATTAGTCAAAGTAATAGGAGAGTCTACTTCTAAAAGTATAGGATCATTACCAAATGGGAGAGAAGACTCTTCAATGTGCTTTTGTACTTGCTTCACTTCTTGTGCATGTGTGACCATGACAGAAGGATTTTCTTGAAACATCATATTAATCATTTGTGATTGCTGCTCAATTTCTTTTCCTAATCTCTCACTCCTTTTCACTTGGTGTTCCATTCTTCTAATCATAGAGTCCATTTGTTGATGAAAGCTTTCCTTATGTGACCACTCCTCATTTATAGCCCAAGTTGTTTGATTTTGGAAATCTCCAATGACTTCACAAATGGAAGGTTCTTGGTTGGGCACACATGGTTGAAAATGAGGTCCATAAGGTGGCTCAAATGGATATAGGGATTCATGAGATGGATGGCATGGTATGGAAGTGGGATGAAATGAATGATGGTATGGTAAGTGAGAGGGTTGATGATATTGTTGGAATGGAGGTTGTTGGTATGGTTCATGGTATTGGTGGTGGAATGGGCCATCACATTCTTGATTGCCTACAAAAGAGTGAGAATTGAAAGGTAGATCATGATTACCATAAAACCAAGCCATGAAAGTTTAATACAATTAATTCCCAATGGTTCACAAGATAACTTTCTAACAATAAAAATTAAGAAAAGGAATCTAAGAAAATACAAATGCAAGTGAAAAAGAAATGGAGAATTTTTTTTTTCAAAAATGATAAAATATGCAAGTATGCTATGAATTAACTTTTTTAGTGAATTTGACAATTAAATCACCTAGGAGCCAATTACTTAGCTCCCAAGAACGGCGCCATTTGATGAAGACCTTTGTCATTAGCCTTGGGGTCCACAATCAACAATTAACCAAGGATTGCGTATAGGCAAACCTAGGATCGTTCTCTCTTTTCGAGGAGCCTTTTATTGAATCCTAAGTGATCTAATTGTCATGCAAGTGAAATGAAAACAAGGGGGGATTGGGTTTTTGATTTTTAAATTAATAAACTAAAATAGAAATGTAATTTAAATGAAGCAAAGATAAAATAGAAAATAAGAAAACGAGATTAAATAGATAAACAAACGATTAACCCAATTGGGATTCCATAACCTTCATCGGTTAAAAACATAATAATCGAATTTGTGATTGATTCTAGACAAACCGAAATCTCTGCATTTATCCAAAAATCCCTCGACTAGACGATCGCCTAGCATTTGATCGAACACGTGGCGAGCTCGTTGTGCGATCGCACAACGCTCAGAACCCGGTCCGACTTATGTCCTTGGGATATCAATCTAGGCATTAAATCTAATACTCATTCCGCAATCATAATCGGATCCGATTAAAATAAACATAAACAAATTACGTTATCGATTGAAGTGTAGGCCCTCTGGATTCACAGAATCCTCAATCCATGGGTCAACCACAAAAGCTTAGCCAAGCATGGCTAGGAATAACACAGAAGAAAAGATGAAGAATAATATATAATATTCAGAATGTTGAGAATATGTTTGTAGCCACCATCTAATCCTCCTTATATAGGAGAGATGACTAAACAAAAATAGGAATCCCCTAACAAATAGGAAACCTCTAATAAATAGGAAATCTCTAAAGATTGGTCTTTTATTACAAAATTCGGGCAAAATAAAAATCCAGAAAAATGCATCTGTCTTTAGCTCCAATTTCGTCCATCTTCTTCTCCGAATCAGCCTTCCGAGTCTTCATAAGAATTGTAGATCTCTGAATCATCTAAAAAGGAAAGAAGAATCAGGCTAATCGGATATATAGATCAAAAGTTATGGCGAAAATACTAAATCATTGTAAATATGGAATTTAATCATAATAAATGAGTTCAATCCAATTAAAAGCTCAAAGCCCAATTAAGTAACAAAATCCATGACTTATCAATCAAACATTCCTAAATTTATTCACCAAGAGATACAAATAAGTGTAATAATATTCAATCATCACTCCTCGAACCACTGTTCCTTATCATTGGTAGCCATGTTCTAAGAAGTAGAGTATATAATACTATCGCCCACATCCACATGCAACAGTAAAGTAAGAGCCACAATAAAGAGTAGAGTTCAAAACTTTGAAGCAACAATGCCAAAATTCATACAAGCCTTACTCATGTCTATGTGTAAAGTTCTTACCTTTTAAAGAGAATATTTCCACGAGAGGGTGGAGGCACGAAAGACGATGAGAGAATACGAGAACTCAAAACTTGAAGCAACAATAAGAAAATCATACAAGCCTTCGTGTGTGTCAAGTTCTTACCTTTTGAGAATCATCGACGAGAGGGCGAGAGGCTAGAGGCATGAGAGATGATTGAAGAATACGATCGCTTTGCAGAGAGGCAATGGATGTCAAACTTCGAACAAAGGTCGAGAGGGGGACGAAAGAAGGGATCGATGGTTCGAGAGATTTGAGAGGGAGGAGGCGCGACGAAAAGATGAGGTTAAAAAATTAGAGCGAGAGATTACAAGTTAATTCAAAACTTTCCACGATTGTTATTTGATAAGAGTCGGTGAAATTTAATATATTACAATGATAATAAAGTAAAATATCTCGAAGTTAATATAATCCGAAAATTTCAACAACTTGTTATTAAAAATAAATGTTCATTGACTATTTGAAGATTGCGTGTGTGCTACATCGAGGATTTGAAAAGACTCAACTGTTTATGACATGACTAAGCTTGGGGTGGTGCAATATCTAAAGATTGCGTCTCGTGTTACGAAATACAATTAGTATGTGAACAAATGATAAAATGAATGGTCTTGACCCCAAAAATGATATCGTTCGTTCGAGAACACAAATGTCTAACCTCAATGGGTTAGCGTATGGTTACTATAGGATCGTAGAACTATCCGATATATGTATGAGTTAATACCGAAGAGCTGGTTAATGTTCTATGATGTCTATGAGGAAGACACCAAAGAATATCGGACGATCACCGTGCCACAAGAATGGTGATTAGCCAAAGGGGTGGTGTGGCACAAATGGAATGTAATAGTAAAAGGATATGAATTGGATGTATGTACCACAGGTTAAAATCCTATTTATAGGGATTACCTGCGGGTGTTGGCACCGGTGCCATGTATGTCCTGGGTGTGTGCTCCACTCATCGTGTATGCCTGCTCCACTACCTATACCGGCTGCATGATTTGTACCATAATTAAAGGGTAATTAGCGTTTTCCCAGTTATAAGTGGATCCTGCCATTAAGTGCCCTTGATGGGCCACATACTTGCTAGGTCCGTTATGTGAATCCATAACAAAGTTGTTTAAAAGCTCTGTAACTCAGTCTCGAGATGTCGAGATTAACTAAGCACCGAACCCGAACTTTATATTCTTGAGTTGCTTTCCACTCACCAATTGCCGAAATTGATCGAATCCCATATTGTATTGTTGATTTGTTGTTTAAAAACATGCATGCCGAGTTAATTTTCCGTAACCTCATTTGCTTTCAAGACCCTCGTGGATTTTGTTTACATTTTGAACCCGTCCTTCCGAGTTTATGAACTCTCGCCACGTGCCGCCCCCAATCCGGGAGTTGGTCGACGGATATACTTTAACTTTTCATTGATCTTGGTAATCGTTCGCCTGTCCGCATGGTAGCATGCAACCACCACTTTTCTTTTAGTGGCTCCTCCCGCCGCCTTTGGTTCTCGTGCGCAATTAATGTTCAAAGTGTTTCATAACAAAGTCATTATTGTACACTCGCTACCCTTAATGGTCCCTCAAACCACCTTCGATCTTTGTGCCCCGATTCAATTCATAGCGAATTGAATTTATTGCCCTCGACTCTTTGGCTTCGATCGCCTATACATTTCACTCTCCCCTTACCTTTCATACCCAAGTCCTCACTTGCTTTTACAAGTCTTTTACTCATACGAGAGTTTTTCTTTCCTTCAACTAGTGTTCCTGGAAACCACTTGTTAAAGTCTTCTGGGAAAAAGCATACCATTCCCGATAAGATGAAGGAGAAGATAAAGGAGCCGAGCCGACAAAGCTCCAGTGGGGTTGGTCTTGTTAACCTCCGTGCTCAAATATATTTTCCATTCTTCATCGAAATCGCTCAATGAGCATCTCTGGGAGTCTAGATATATTTTCCAGCCTTCAACCACCTTGCTTGAACTTTTTGGGATCTCAATCGAGTTCGGCAGCGATCTCCACCACACGATGATTCTCCAAAACTCGTGTAACTCTTTGGTCATTTGAGGCTTGTCCATTGGCCAACGTCAGGAGTTGATATTGAAACTTGTAAATTCCGCCTAATTCTTTGTACTTGACATTGTAATTTGTCATAATTGAAGTACTTCGAATTTGTAATTTGTTTTTTTGAGTTGATGCAAATTTATTCTCCTGTAAGCACATTATGTACACAATCCAACTATTAATTAAAACCGCTACTCTTTACACCACTAATTAGAGTCGCTTATGCTCTGACATTTCCGAGCTTCATTGTCGTCCTTTTTGTACTAACCCCGGCAATTGATAATCGGCGTTCTTACACAATCTGTTATCCTCTCGTGCAACCCCGACCTTATAGTTCGGACTTCGAGCTACCGGATGTATTCATGACTTATCCCAAAACGAATCAACTAATCCAGATTCTGAATGTCCGGGTTATTCCCATTCTAACGTCCTCCCGTAAATCTCTCACTAGCCAAACTTTTGAATCTACCGACTTAAATCGAGGGTTCATGTGCAAGAATACAATACAAAGCAATTCCTTTATTGATGTTTCGACGTCATGAGGTGAGGTCGCCCTTTTAAGGCCGGCGTCATCTCTCGCCATATTCGATATCCATGCGCAATTAATGCACGCGGCGTTTCGTACTCGCCATGATTTCACATTTTTGGGGAAAATCCGCTCTTCTGTATTAATTGACTTTGTTACTCCCTAACTTTTCAAATTCGCATTGTATTAATTGACTCTGTTACCCATAACATTTCAAATTCACAACATCTATATACTTTCGCTTCCTTCTTCTTCTTGCCACTTTGCGCTTTGAAGATTCTCCGCATTTTTACGAAAGATTACTTCGCAAGGCTCGAGGAAGTGAGGGTACATCCAGAGTTCATCCACCTCTCGTGTATCTCCTGGCTCAAACGCATTATCCCCGAATCTTCGTCCATCCGCCTTTCAATCAAACAAGGGTTCACATTACTCCTACCTCGGTTTCGAGATTCAAGCCCCGCAGCTCACATCAGTGTCGTAAGAAAAACTTTAAAAGCTTTTTGCTACGTGCCGATATTAATACATTGCACAAGCCATTTCTGGCCCATGTTCCTTGATGATCCGGGCTCGTGGCCTTTCAATTCTCCATAAGGTGCTTATTTTAGTTTGAGTATAATTTCCATTGCCGACTCTTACCCTTTTGCTTGTAGGTACAAATATAAGTTCACCTTCCTTGCCGCGCTAAACGGTCCATGACTAAAGATAAGGGTTCCGCAGCCCTTCACCGACTTGAGCTATCCTTGACACATGGGTCACCGAAGAAGTACTAAACACAAAAACACAATGACCATGGACGAGCCGATCAAGACAAACCTTTATAGTGGGATGACTACTCTATCCGCTTGCCTACACCCGAAGAATCCATATCCAACTGTCGAACCAAGGAGAGCGAACCTCATTTCTTCTTCTTCTACCGGATTGCATCACTCAACTCGCGTTCGTTTTCCATTTACCGAATTTCAAATCAATCTTCTCAACCATCTACATCTTGCTCCTTCCCAGCCTTCATCCCAAAGGTTGGGCACTCGCTTCTTTGCCTTTGAGACATTCTACCAAGCCGAGAAACTAGCCCGCACCATCCCGGTATTCTTTTTACTTCTTTGGGGTCCAAAATACCGATGAAGACGCCACTAGCGATGCCCTTCTAGGAAAGATTGGACCTCTATCCGTGAGCATCCGTGGTCGCTTTCTTTTCAAACCTTTAACCCATTCATTTGAAAACTTCCAGTTCACCTTTTCAAGGTAACGCCAAGACCAAGAGACTACCTTGGTTTCTACAAGTTGCTAAATCCGGGAGGCAGAGGAGAAATTCCCCTGTATTGGACCTACGGCCATCATGAGCTCTCCTCTTCGACTTTGAATTTCATGCCGACCACCTCTCTAATGCCGAACTTGAAACAATATCCGTGCCGAGCATCATATCTTAGAACTCGGCCCATTGAATCTGCCAATCGCATTTCCAAACCTCGAACCAAAACGACCTATGACGGGAATGGAAGTAGCTTTTTAGTAACCCATAGAGTAAATACCCTTTTTTGTCCCTGGAAAAACACATTTGACCCTTTTTGGTCCTTGAGTAAAGAAAATGTCATTTTGGTCCTTTTTAGGGACTAAAAATGACCTTTTTGGTAATTCTGAGGGATTAAAATATTCAAAAAAAATGATCAAAAGGACTAAAAGGGACCTTATTTTTCAATTTTAGGGACTAAAAGTGACTTATTTTTTTTCAGGGACCAAAAGGGCATCCGTGTTTATTCCAGTGGACCAAAAAGGGTATTTACTCTAACCCATATTGCGCATTGATTGACTCATTAATGAAGGACTACTCCTTTCCTTATTTTGCAGTCTAATTTTGGAACCGCTACCTTCCTTCGCCGTTGCCTTGGCTAACCAAGGCCTTCACCGCCTCGGGCTAAGAATAGGTAACTCCTCCATCTAATGCTCCAACATTGAACCCAACTAAGAAAACAAAAGTTGGCCCATCAAGCCCTTCTCCAAAGGAAACTACGACCATCAAAGTGCTGGTCGAGAAAGCACCCATACCTCTGCCTTCCTCAAATCTTCTCCTCCATCCCTGTGGATTCCTCCACGGGTCCGTCTCGGGACCATAACGTCCCATTTGAACTTTGCCACGTCGTCTCGCTCTCCACGACAATTCTTTGAGCCGATCAAATATGGAGATGCCGAGATTCAAAATCAAGGAGTTAGAGCAAAGCACGGTAGTTTACCTGGCTTGGCTCGATGGCCGTGATTGGCCGTAAATGCTCGGTACACTTCTCGGGAGATCGAGCTTTAAGAAATAAAGTCTCGAAGTGGAAAGCGTAAAGCTCTGAATAAATCCATCAAGTCCGATGCCCTAAAGCAAGTGGAAGGTCGCCGAGGCAAAACCAAGAAAAAGATACAAAAAGAGGCAAAATAAACAACCAAAAAAGACTTGAACAAGGCGGTGTATCATTTGACTCCAAATGCACGAGATTCACGCCAAGGACAAATCCCACATAAATTCATTCTTTGCAGAGCGAGAAAAGCTCAGAGCTTCAGTTGGGTGGCCACCGAGATTCAGCCGGATGCACGCTAACGCGCCATCGAGGAGAAAGATCGACAATAGTTAAATATGTTGAAGAATCATTTGAGAACGCCTAGCATAGATTCACATGCTAAATCCGATGTTAATTTCAACACTTCAGGGATGGATTTGTATGTCAATTATCGAGAGAAATGAGATAGTCCCGCTCTTTCCTTCCACATTATTTCATAAAACCCTACGCGAGGAATACGAGTATGGGACTACCTAAAAACTAGATGTTTCAAAGTGATTTACCGAAATCAACTTTACCTCCTAAGACTTTGTTGCATCATTGCCTCAACAAGCTTCGTTGGTTTTATCGTGTTTCGAAAGAAACACGTTTTAACCGTTATCTCAAGCCATACCAATCTCGGTGTTGACCTTTTTCTGGTGTTACCGCGTCAGGAGGAGCACGTATTAACCTTTATCTCGGTGTTACCATGTTACGAAGGAAGCACGATAACCTTTATCTCGGTGAGCTTCTCTTTACAAAAGGTTAATATCATTCATTGAAAACATCGTCAATCCTTACAAAACTTTCCTATCGGTAGGCCCAAAATAAATGCAATCTAATCAATAATCCTCATTGCACTCGAAGTTCAGCTTACTGGATATTCATCATCATTCACACTTTCGTTCTCTTCACGTCGTTCCTCTTTTATCTGGGCCGGGGCTCTCATTGTGGCTTGGCTCTTTGTCGAGTAATACGGGCCTGAGGCAACCGCTTCATGATTTCCATTTTAAAATTTCGATATGCACTTGTGGGTCCCGCCGCGCGTAGTAATTTGGAAAGTCCCTCGAGTCCAACCCTTTGGAGTATGTAGCAGTCATGTTATTGTGAGAAAAATGACTCGGGATCCTATGCCTATCATGCTTTGGCACATGAGTCTTGCACGCCTTGTGATAGGGGTATCATACCTTCCTACCGCTAGAGAGTCTCAAGCGGCTGGCTCCTTCTCTTTAACCCGTGTTACATCTAAGGCTCGCACCTCCGGGATGCATGGCGGACATTGCCCGACTTTACCAACGCACTATCCGGCTTGGTCACTAGCATCCCTCAGTCTATAATGCGTGTCGAGTTTTCCAAGAAACTTCATGTGCTCCTTGAGTACTTGTATTCCTCGGTCTCCTAGGTCAAAATTTGAACTTGACCAAGGAGTATATTAATCCGGCTAGGACCAACGGCGTCCGGTCTGCAATACTCCTTGGGTTCTCGGTCCTTCCATATCGTTCCACAAACAGTCCCGCTGCTAGGCGTTGTGGTGATCTACTTCTTCTTGTATCAAGCGGCTTTGGAGCTAATGACATTGCTCCATCCACTTTCTTAGAACAGCGTCACGATCTGCACATATCGAACATCGTGATTTTTGATTGGAACTTCAGAAGAGAATCTTGCAAAAGCAAGGGATGGTCGTCTTTGGGTATCCCGGTTGCAAGGGTCTAGAGAGTTCCATGTCATGCCGCCTCTTGAATGCCGATGTTGATTGAATAGTTTGCTTGGTATTAGGGCGCCCTTTTGTGTAACTCTTGTCCGGTTAGTAACCCGTTTATTTTCTTTACCTTTGCTTTTTCTTGCCACTTACATTATATGTAAAGTTTCCTAAGTAATGAAACAGACTTGTTGCACACATCGAATGCGTCTTGTTGCTCGCCAAACCCGAATTTCCAACCGAGTTAGACATTTGCATTGCATCCGTTGCATTCTCGTAGATTTGAATAACGGTAAACTCGTCACGTGTTCAAGTTCAGTTTTCTTTAACTAAAACTTTAACAATCGACTTTATCGAGTTGGTGTAACGAATTACTTCATTATTCCGGATGACATTGTTATATCCAGTTTTGAAACCCGGCACCTTTGTCGATTGAACTCGGGTTTCTTTACCCAATATTCATTCACCGAAAAGACTTGACTAATTCAGTGTGCAGCATATGATTTTTGAAAATGAGTTCCTAGACCCAAAATTCATTGAATCTATGGACTTGGCGCAATGCCATCGCAAATAATGCAATTAAGTGCTTTACATAGACTTTGCGGCATTGCCGTAGCAATAATCCAATCAAGGACTTTACATAGACTCGCGACAATGTCATTTTAAGATAATCCCAAGCTGGAAATTCCAAATAGACTCGTGGGTTCGGTCGACTCTTTGTGGAACTCGGCATCCACGTTCTCTTGACCGCCTTTTCTTTAGCGTTCGAGCATATAAGTTTTCCCAATTTGCAGCAAGCTTTCCAGCTTTCTATCCGGCATTCTTATTGCCTATGTTGGCTCTTTTGAGAGCTAAGGCGCCCCACAAACAACCAAGTTTCCATATTTGTATTGTGTCGGCTTGCAATGAGTTTTTATAGCTATATCTTGGCAATGTGCATTGATTCTAACTTCATCGATTAAGTCCAACTCTACTACAATGCTTTGTTATTCTCATCCTCGTCATACGTAGCCTTAATTCTCATCGATAAAGGAACTCGATGTTTTCACTCCGTCCTTTATCACAATATGTCCAGGGCATGTCTGTGATGGTAGCTTCGTACTTTCTTTACCCGAATCTCGGCTTACTACGGGTTCCTTACAATTCGTCCGTTAGTCGTGGGCGCCAACATCAATCTGGCGGTGAGTGTGATATTTTTACAATCGTTTATTACGATAATTTATGAATTTTAATTTTTTGGCATAAATAAAGAAAGCGAAGAATTGAAGTCTCTATATATAATGCTTTGCCCTAAGTCCCAAGACTCCCCACCGCCTCCCTCTTACGACAAAGTGTGTTATGGACTCATATAATGGGCCTAGCAGTGTGCAGCCTAAGTAAGGGCATTTAATGATAGAATCCCTCCATAATAATAAGGTAAAACGCTAATCACCCCATAATCATGCCTATAATCCCGAGCGTAAAGAGGAAAGAAGAGGAGAAGTTCTCGTGGAAGTGATAAGTTCTCTCCGATAAGGCAAAGACGATCGTGAGCGTAAAGAGAAAGAAGAGGGTGAACATCGACGTAAGCTTGACTCTCCGGCCTAGCAGTATCCACTCCGATGTCGGGATTGACAACTTGTATCTCGTGCCACCGCGTTGTCAAGAGATTGCCCGGCAAGGCTTGCGCATAATTTAAGTTGAACCTGGAGGCACGAAGTTCATCATCTCGAGGCCTTCACTCGTGTTTCGAGCCGATGAAAGTAAGCATGCATGTCCGAATCATCTTGATGGACTCGTACATCATAGGTGTGCACATCCTCGTAAACGAAGAATCTCCTCGGTTTGAAAAATGAGGGGCAACAAGGTCAATTCGCACTAAAAGGCATATTTTCCCCAAAATGTGCAATCATGACTAATGTGGAATTTTGTTGGAAATTATGCCCTAGGGGCAAGTCATTGTACTTTAAACGTTTGTGTTATTTAAAGTATTCTCCTTTAGTTATCATTTCATTTGCATGTTTATATTGATAACTGTATCCTTGGATATATCTTATAGATTATCCTAAATGTCCCTAGTCTGGTCATCTACGTGGGAGCAAATATGAAATAAGACCAAATCATGACTTTGATGAGTATAGAGATATTGTTAGTTCTCAATTGGTTTTGATGATAACGGACAATTGTAAACACGATTGAAGTTTGTCTTTGTAAGTTGAAAAACTTCTTGTCTAAGGCAAACTCGAGTTTTAGTTTGGAAACTCAAGTTTTGGCCTAACAGAAGTGCTCAAATTTTTATAAAGAAAGGAAAACTCGAGTTTGGGTTTGAAAACTCGAGTTTTGGCCATACTGAGAGCATTCGATTTTTTCACGAGACAAAGCAAACTCGAGTTTGATTTTGAAAACTCGAGTTTTGACAAGACAGAGCAACCAAGTTTTTCAAAGAAATCAAAACTCCGGTTTCCATAGGAAACTCCGAGTTTAGACTTTACCGAGAATTTTCTAAGAATTTCATAGTTCATGAAAACTCGAGTTTTGCATAGAAAACTCGAGTTTCCATCACTCGAGAACAATGCTCAAGTCTGACCTTGTTAAAACTCCCGTGTTCAAATCGACCAAGTTTTTTCAATGTTTTCTCATAAAAGAGAAAACTCGAGTTTCTGTTTTAAAACTCGAGTTTCGACCTTACAGAGAAGTTTCCAAAGTTTTCAACGAATGAGAAAACTCGAGTTTAGTTTTGGAAACTCGAGTTTTGACCAGGCAGAGAGCTCTGCTAAATTCGATCATTTGAAAACTCGAGTTATGATTTGGAAACTCCAGTTTTGAGATTTTGGACTAAAACATAATTTCTCATTATAAGTCCAAAACTCGAGTCAGTCACTTAATGACTCGAGTTTTGCACTATTCACTAAGCTTGTCCAAAATGCCAAATCACGATATTTGGAGAAAACTCGAGTTTGGATTGAAAACTCGAGTTTCGATATTTGACCGAAAGATCATGAAGCATGAAAATTTGAGTTTGGATGAACTAACTCGAGTTTCCATCGCGAGATTTGAAATTCGAACAGAATAAATTTGCAAAACCTTTGTGTTTAATCTCTATACTCTATATCATCATTCATTACTATTCTTAACTATGTTTAATCAATTTGTTAGTGAGTTTCGAGATGATTTAGACAGATTAAATGGAGACTTAGCATAAAACAAAAAGCATGTCAAGACATTTAATGAAAAGTGCGAAAACTTATATGCTTTTGGACAAACATTCTCCACACGTTTTGGAGAAGTTAATGCTTTCCTTCCACATCCAGCAAACCGCTCTTCCAACGGATTAATAGTCAGAGAGTCAACTCTGAATTTCTGCAAAACTGGATTAACTAAAGAGTAGAGAGAGAAGAAGACCAAAACCTTCATTAATCATCCTCTAATCACTCCAACGGTTATCTGAGGATTTATAACGGTCATTTAATGATCTCTACCTATAAATAGAGATGCATTCAAGTCTTCTCAACAACCAATCTGCAAGAACGAAAATCATTAAAGTTTCAACTACTCTTTGAGTTTTCTCGTGTAAAGTATCTGCTGATACATTCATTCTTCAGTGTTTATCATATCTACTCTTAGAGAGAGTTTCTTGATTGTAAAATCATTTATTGTAAGTTATCTCAAGTCAAGGGGACTTGGAGATTGGGGTTATTGATTACAACTTGTAAGGGGGAGTAAGTTCTAGAGAGAGAATTACTCTTGAGTGCAGAGTGTGTAATCAATCTTGATAGTGAGAAATCACGAGAGTCTGGGGACTGGACGTAGGTCAAGTTGTTGGACTGAACCTTTTTGAGAATCCCCAATTCACCCCCCTCTTGAAGATTCAAGCTCCACTTTCATTTGGTATCAGAGCCTGGTTTTCTCATAAGAGCTTAACAATCCGAGAAAGATCACCATGAACGGAATTCTACCTGATGGAGCTTCGATCAATAGACCACCTGGTTTCAATGGAGAACATTACTCCTTCTGGAAGGCCAAATTCAAAGTCTTCGTTATGGCTAGTGAATATGGTCTTTGGAGGGTGTTTGAAAGAGGTGACTATGAACCAGCTACAATCGAAGATGGTGTCCGAACTCCAAAGCTAGAAGAAGAGTATGATGAGAATGATCGAAGAAATGTCACTCTCAATAGTAAAGCCATCCTTATGCTGCAAAGTGCTCTAAGTCAACAAGAGTATTTTCGTATTTGTACTCTACCATCAAGAAAAGCAATGTGGGATGCCTTGGAGATAGCCCATGAAGGAACAACCGTGAGTCAAAGAAAATTGAGTCAACACTCTAATGACCGAATATGATCTTCTTCGAATGAAGCCCTAGTGAATCCATCATTCACTTCCAAATGAGATTCACCCATCTCATCAATCACTTGCCGCTTTGGGCAAGACATAAGAGCAACCTGCTCAAGTAAGGAAAATTCTAAATATCCTCAGCAAAGAATGGGAAGCCAAGGTTACAACCATTGAGGAAGCCCGTAGTAAATCAATGAGCTCAGTAGCAGCTCTATTTGGCAGCTTGTCTGAGTATGAAGGGAAGATCAAGTTTAGAAAAGGACTTGATAAGATGAATGTCAAAAGTAAAGGCATTTCTCTCAAGACCGTTAAAGAAGCCAAGGAATCCGATGATGATGAAGAAGATGAAGAAGAAGAACTGGGCATGATGGTCTGAAGATTCAGAAAGTTCTTTCGGAAGGATCATGGGTATAAAAGATTCAACAAGGGTAGCACCAGCACTGAGGCAAAGAAGCTGATTATCTGCTATAAATGTGAAAAGCCCGGCCACATCAAGTCTGAGTGTCCCCAACTGAAGAAAAAGGACAAGGAAAAGAAGAAGTTCAATAGATACAAGAAGAAAGCCTATGTCTCAGGAATTTGGGGAGACAGTTCATCCGATGAAGATGAAGCTGATGAGGAAGAAACGGCCAATATATGTCTAGTTTCTCAAGAAGAGCAATATGAGAATGATAAAGAGGTATACGGTTCTCAACCCTCTTACGATGATTTATTGAATGAGTACAAAATTGTTCAAAATGAGTTTGAAAACCTTGCTGAGAAATATATTGCTTTAAAAAGGAAAAATATCACTCTTGAACAACAACTAGAAAATCTTTCTTTTCCTGAAAAATTCATTTGTGATGATTGCAATGAGTTAAAGAAAAAGAATTCTCATCTTACGAAAATTCTTGAAAAGTTTACCAAAGGCAGTGAAATGTTAAACGTGATTTTAAAAGCACAAAGATTTATAAACGATCTTTCTGGGATTGGATATAATACCATCTTTGATAAAAAGGAAGGAAAGAAGAAGAATGGTGGAAAATCATATTTAAACTATTTTCGAAAACCTGTTCATTCTTTAAATCCATTTGCTCAATGCAACTATTGTAACCGAAAGGGTCATACAACTTCATCTTGTTTTCATAAGAAAGATAGGATAGATAAACCTGTAGGTAATTATCAATGGGTGCCTAAAGGAACCTATGTTCCTCGTGCTCGAACTAACCTCAAAGGACCCAAGAAAGATGGGTACCTAAGACTTGATCCTTTTGATTTGCAGGTGTGTCTAAGAGCATCAAAATCCAACATATGGTATATTGATAGTGGATGCTCAAGACATATGACGGGAGATCAATCCAAATTTTCCTCAATCAAGCACAAGGATGGTGACAAAGTAATCTTTGGTGGAAATCAATCTGGAAGGATTGCTGGAATCGGTGAAGTTGGGAACAACGATGGACCTCAAATCAAATATGTCTACCTTGTGGAAGGACTTTGCCACAACCTTCTCAAGCAGTAAGCCAAAGTCGACAAAGGTAACTTAGTTATCTTTGATAGTCGTAAGGATATTCTTTCGTTAGATAATATCAAATCAAAAGCAATTTTTAGAGCTCTCAAAAACGAGAAAGGTTTTTCAATTTCAGGAATTCAAACCGATCATGGTGGAGAATTTGAAAACCAAGCATTTAGCGAGTTTTGTGACAATTTAGGCATTGATCACAATTTCTCGGCCCAAGGACTCCTCAACAAAATGGTGTTGTGGAGAGAAAGAATAGAGTCCCGACCGAGATGGCTAGAACAATGTTAAATCGAGCCTATCTCCTAAGAAGCTGAACAAAACTCCCTATGAAAGCTGTACAAAGGAAGAAAGCCAAACCCGAGTCATCTACATGTGTTTGGATGCAAGTGTTTCATCCACAACAATGGTAAGGATAACTTTGGGAAAATTTGATTCCAAAGCCGACAAAGGTATATTTCAGGTTATTCTAATAGGAGTAAGGCATATAGAGTTTTTAATACTGTACTCGCATTGTTGAAGAATCTGTGCATGTTGTGTTTTGTGAATCCAAATCTAATGTGCCTTTGGATGATAATGATGATGAAAATATTTCAAAAAATCAATTTTATTCAAAAACTACTCACTTCTATTGAAAATCCTGAAAATGTTTTTGAAGTTGATCCTCAAAATAATATAGAGACAATGATTGGGTGATAGCAATGCAAGAGGAGTTACATCAATTTGATAGGAATCAAGTTTGGGACTTGGTACCTAGGCCTAAGGACCATCCGGTCATCGGCACTAAATGGGTATTCAAGAACAAACGTGATGAATCTGCAATTATAGTCAGAAATAAGGCTAGACTTGTTGCCAAAGGCTATAATCAGGAAGAAGGAATTGATTACGAGGAAACGTATGCTCCAGTGGCTAGATTGGAGGCAATACATGTACTCTTAGCCTTTGCTTGCATCAAAGAAATCAAACTCTATCAAATGGATGTTAAAAGTGCATTTTTAAATGGTTTTATACAAGAGGAAGTCTATGTAGAACAACCTCCTGGTTTTGAAAATGAACATCATCCTGATCATGTTTATCGTCTCAAAAAGGCATTATATGGTCTTAAACAAGCTCCACATGCTTGGTATGAAAGACTAAGTAAGTTCCTTTTAGAACAAGGATTCATTAGAGGAAAAGCTGACACAACACTCTTTATTAAGAACAACAAGCTTAATGAAATCTTGGTTGTGCAAATATATGTAGATGATATTATTTTTGGTTCTACTAACGAATCACGAAGTTTGGGCTGGAGCATTGCAACGGTCTGCCGACACACCTATGAGCTCCACTGCTTCTCTAGATGCTGATAAAGAGAAAGGAAAAGATTTCAATATAACCAAATAACGAGGGATGATTGGTTCACTTCTCTACTTGACAGCAAGTAGACCTGATATTCAATTCAAGATGGGTATGTGTGCAAGATTCCAATCTGCACCAAAGGAATCACATGCCGAGCATGTAAAGAGAATTTTTGATATCTCTGATACAAAGGAGCTTGGTCTCTGGTTTCCAAAGGGTCAACAAGAATTCCTTATTGCATACTCGATTCCGATCACGCTGGTTATAAGACGATAGAAAGAGTACTAGTGGTCAGTGTGAATTTCTTGGAGGCTCACTAGTATCATGGTTTAGCAAGAAAAAAACCACCGTGGTTGTATCTTCAACTGAAAGCACATTGATGTGAGACATCACTTTATCGAGATCATGTGCAAAAGAAAGATATCAAAGTGATGTTCATCCCCACACATTTACAACTTGTTGATATCTTCACAAAGCCCTTAGCCAAAGAACAATTTAATTTCATTAGAAGAGAATTGGGAATGGTAAATCCCAATGAGTTGTAAGTATTTCCTTCCATCTTAATGTTAGTTATGGTTTTGATGAATATTTGTTACTAACTTAAGCTTCGGAGTACATAGTAATGTTTTATGCAGGATGTTAAAATCCTGAAGTTTGCTGTCATAAGACGCAAACTCGAGTTTTGTTTTCAAAACTCGAGTTTTATCGGGGTCCAATCGAGAATGAGTTGCTGAGCAAAATGGAAACTCGAGTCGATTAATGAATACCTCGAGTTTCGGAGAGACAGAAAGCAAGCTCTGAGTTTTCGTGAATTGGAAACTCGAGTCATCAAATGAAAACTCAAGTTTAGGGTAGACAAAGAGGAACACACCTGTTGAAGTATCCACAACACTCGAGTCAGTAAGTGGAAACTCGAGTTTTGATCGCGGAATTTCAAAAGTTCACAACACACTTTTGAAGTCCAGTTAGTGCCTTCGTGCCCTATTTAAACTTGACTGTTCATTGTTCATCTAAACTTCCCTCAAAACTCAAGTTTCCCTAGAGTTTCTCTCTCTTTCGTCTTCCCATTTCTCTCCTCACCTTCCTCCACCTTCGAACCCTAACCTATCTATAAGCTTCACACCAACAATGGCTTCCAGTTCAAACTCACAAAATACTGACTACTTCAATTCCAACCAGCAAGAACCAGATTCTGAAAACCATAACCTAGTAGATCTACCTCAACCAAATCTCATCCCTAGGATATCGTCAATATCTCAGCGTATCAATTCTGGTCTGTTTCGCGCTGTGACCAGATTTGATGAGGAACATTCATCTGCTCAAGCCCAAGCTCGCTCGCAAATCAGATTCCTGGATGGTCAATCATCGGGTCAAGATGATTCTCAAGTTCTGGTTCTCCATCACCCCAGAACCTGTGTAGATCCAAGTGATTTAGTAAGTTCATCTCGCCTAACCGAAATTTACCATAATCATTCAGCCCCTTATGATTTCATAATTGTTTCCCATCATCACCCCGGTATTAACACTATTAGATTAAGATAAAAGCTTGAATATAAATCTTTATGTCCTGTAGTTTATGTTGATTTAGTCAACTTAAGGAACGAAAGTCATTTGGAATTTTCTCCTGGTGACCCAATTTGATCCTTTGATTTCTATTCGAGCCACCTATAGTCCTACTCTTGTTAGCCTATTTTATCACCACATGCACTTTGAGGAATATGTGGATAATGGGTATCTTTTGAGCGTCTCACTACATCTATTGGAGGTCACAAAATCATCCTGACACCTGCTTATATCAATTGCATTCTGCAAATTACCAATCCTCCACCGTAAGATCAATTCATCTTACTAATGAGCAGATTTTCCAATTATTAAGACCAAATGAACCTCTTCCCGAAAATCTATCCACCCTATCTTTCTCACTCCGAATCCATGCCTCCCACGTATCGTGCTATCTAGTACATTTATGCGAAATCTCAAACAAAAGAATGGAGTCTTTTCTTCTTTCTCGAAAGATGACTACTCAATTTTCGCTACCATTATTGCTCAAGTTCCTTTAAATATTGGGAATTGGATATATCAGGAAATAACCAAGTTTCGGTTTCCTATTAGAGATTCTTCTCATATTCCTTTCCCCAATCTTGTTTTCATAATCCTATTTCATGGGAAAATCTGGCCTTTCTCTTTAACTGATCAAGGCAGAACATATTCCTTGGTTTAGTCAGTCACTTTTTGACATTTTGGGCCCCAATTTTCATCCATATCCAAGATTCTCACGTCTTGATCATGAAGGTCCAAGTTCCTCCAGCGGCCCATCCTCTTCCTCCCATCTTTCTAGTCCTCTACTTGTTTCTCACTAACAGCTTATGACTTACTACCGAACCCACCTTAGTTGCCCCACTTGCCTCTCCCGTCAAGATCTCAACCCCTTCCGATGAACCTTCGATCTCGGCTCCATCCTCTTTGTTGATGATAAAGGGGAGAAGAACCAGAAAGAAGTTGAACCCAAGGAGAAATCTTGAGTTGAAGGAAGGAGTTTAGATTTTAGTTTAGTTGTTTTTAATTATGTTTTTCAGTTTGTACTCTGGTTTAAGACTTTTGTATTCTTGCATTTCTTGTTTTGTATAATGTTGTTATTTGTTAAATGAAATGCAATGGTTCAATTATGTCACATTATCAAATTGCTTCGCTATATCTCTCGCTGAATTTGCTCAAATACAAAACTGTCACAAACATACTTCAAACCATTTTTGAAAATCTTTCTCAAAACTCAAATCTTTTGAAAATCGAAGAAATTCTGGTTTACAAGTGTTGTCATCATCAAAAAGGGGGAGAATGTTAGTTCTCAATTGGTTTTGATGATAACGGACAATTGTAAACACGATTGAAGTTTGTCTTTGTAAGTTGAAAACTTATCGTCTAAGGCAAACTCGAGTTTTAGTTTGGAAACTCAAGTTTTGGCCTAACAGAAGTGCTCAAATTTTTATAAAAAAGGAAAACTCGAGTTTGGGTTTGAAAACTCGAGTTTTGGCCATACGAGAGCATTCGAGTTTTTCACGTACAAATCAAACTCGAGTTTGATTTTGAAAACTCGAGTTTTGACAAGACAGAGCAACCAAGTTTTCAAAGAAATCAAAACTCAAGTTTCCATAGGAAACTCGAGTTTAGACTTTACTGAGAATTTTCTAAGAATTTCATAGTTCATGAAAACTCGAGTTTTACATAGAAAACTCGAGTTTCCATCACCTGAGAACAATGCTCAAGTCCGACCTTGTGAAAACTCCCGTGTTCAAATCGACCAAGCTTTTTCAAAGTTTTCTCATAAAGAGAAAACTCGAGTTTTGTTTTAAAACTCGAGTTTCGACCTTACAGAAGTTTCCAAAGTTTTCAACGAATGAGAAAACTCGAGTTTAGTTTGGAAACTCAAGTTTTGACCAGTAGAGAGCTCGCTAAATTTGATCATTTGAAAACTCAAGTTATGATTTGGAAACTCTAGTTTTGAGATTTTGAACTAAAACATAGTTTTCATTATAAGTCCAAAACTCGAGTTAGTCACTTAATGACTCGAGTTTTGCACTATTCACTAGGCTTGTCGAAAATGCCAAATCACGATATTGGGAGAAAACTCAAGTTTGGATTGAAAACTTGAGTTTCGATATTTGATCAAAGATCATTGAAGCATGAAAACTCGAGTTTGGATGAACTAACTCGAGTTTCCATCGCGAGATTTGAAATTCGAACGAGAATGAATTTGCAAAACCTTTGTGTTTAATCTCTATACTCTATATGATCATTCATTACTATTCTTAACTATGTTTAATCAATTTGTTAGTGAGTTTCAGATGATTTAGACAGGATTAAATGGAGACTTAGCATAAAACAAAAGCATGTCAAGACATTTAATGAAAAGTGCAGAAAACTTATATGCTTTTGGACAAACATTCTCCACACGTTTTGGAGAAGTTAATGCTTTCCTTCCACATCCAAGAAACTGCTCTTCCAACGGATTAATAGTCGAGAGTCAACTCAATTTCGCAAAACCTGGATTAACTAAAGAGTAGAGAGAGAAGAAGACCAAAACCTTCATTAATCATTTTCTAATCACTCCAACGGTTATCTGAGGATTTATAACAGTCATTTAATGATCTCTACCTATAAATAGAGATGCATTCAAGTCTTCTCAACAACCAATCTGTGCAAGAATGAAAATCATTAAAGTTTCAACTACTCTTTGAGTTTTCTGTTGTAAAGTATCTTTGATATATTTATTCTTCAGTGTTTATCATACCTACTCTTAGAGAGAGTTTTCTTGATTGTTACTCTTGAGTGCAGAGTGTGTTACCAATCTTGATAGTGAGAAATCCCAGAGAGTCTCGGATTGGACGTAGGTCAAGTTGTTGGACCGAACCAGTATAAATTCTTGTGATTTGCTTCTTCTCCTTATACTGCTTTTACCTTCGCCAAATCTTTAAATGAGCCATCGAAAGTTTTTGAGAATCCCCAATTCACCCCCTCTTGGTGATTCAAGCTCCACTTTCGGATACGAGTCAAAGTCATGGGCACTTGTAAGAGTAGAAGGTGCCGAACCGACCCACTATGGGAAAGCCGCATGGATTAAGTCATAAGCTTTTCTCATGTATAACCGTCCACAACGCCCGTTGACTCGAGTTTATCATGGATTCCTACATGATGATTCGCCGATCTTTGACCTTGTCAAAAGTCACCTTTGATCGGGTGATGATAAAGGCTATGATCGGGATCAAGTGGTTTTCATGCGCGAGGAATGTGAATGGTCAAGATGGAATTTGTCCCTAACATTTGTTGAGAGGTAATATCGGGCCCCACGATGAGCGAGTCTCGAGAAATGTATGGCCATACTACGATGGAAAGGAGTTTCCATTTCAATTGTTAGACTACTCAGAATCGAGAAAGTAATGGTCAAGAACAGAAGTTGACATTATCCATGCCTCATCCTTGACCAAATTATCGCGTGACAAAGGGGACATGACATGGTTTTACGATAGTTGTATCGTATCATCGATCCCCATATGAATTGGGTAGTCGTAATGTCTTGCTAGAGGCCGCTTGCGACTTATGGGCTGGTACGCATTGGCCCGCCGCCAATCTCATGTGGGCTCCGTAGGTTGCACACAAGAATAGCCCAACACGAGCAAAAGTGTCTGATTCATTGAATCTTATATGTGTCTAAGATTTAATGAATAATATATTTAATCTAGGATGAATATGTGTGTGTGTGTCAGATTTAATTTATAGAGATAAATTAAATCAGAAGGCTTTCAATTTGGATTAAATAAATAGATTAGATTAGATCTATCAGATAGATTTAATTAATATATTTTCTTAATCCAGATTCAAAATTCGAATTTCAAAATTAATGAGGTTTAATTTTGAATATAATACGCCTATCAGGTTTAGAAAAGCCTACGAGACTTTGTCAAGCGTATTAGAAAGCCACGAGAAACCCTAGAGAGAATAGAGAGACGTGAGAATACTGAAGGCGTATTTTGCACGCTGCCGTCTGTGTTCGAGGATGTTCGTGTGGATACCGGAGAGGGGAGGAGACTCGCAAAGTCAGCTCCTATTTAATTGAACGAGATGGCACCACGTCCGAGACGTATGACGCCGAGACGCACGACGTTTGAGATGCGCACTGTGCCAAGCGTCAACGAACACTCAACCCTTCACATAGGTACGATTGTAATTCTTTTAATCTTGATTTAAACGTCGTTGATGGATCCTCCGATGGGATTCATAAGTTTTTAATTCGCCGCGTGTATGGATTCCAACAAAGGGTATCGAATTTTAAGGAAACAATCTTTCTAAAGATTATGCCTTTTGAAAAGCTCCAAGGACGTTAGGGTTTTGTTCTTGAAATTCAAATTTTATGAAACTCCCTTTCTAAAACAATATGATGTTTTAGTAGGGACCCTGCCGATTGTTCATAGCGCGAGAATTTAAATCATTGACTTGCCCTAGGGCATAATTTCAACAAACTCCCAATTGCACTAGTTGCAATCATTAATACTCAATATTCATTATTGTCTTGACTTAATTGAGATTATCAAAACGGTTTTGGATTCAAGGCATTAGATGGGATTAAACATGTCGGTCATATGATGATCGAATCCCATAAATATCTAAGAGTTACATGAGATGTAATTGGCAAAGGGTTTGCCTACCTAAATAACTTGATTTTAAGAGTCCTGCCAAAGCGGACTTAATTTTAAGCCAAATATGGATCTTAGCCCACTAATTATAATGAGGGTTGTTAATTCAGTGGGAGATTATTAACTAACTTTGCATATCTTTTAATTGTAGAATCATGTCGAATAGTAACACCGCAACACTATCACTGCGATCTGTCCTTGAGAAGGACAAACTTAATGGGAGATATGATCTTGAACTTACTCCCGAAAGTTATGACCTTTTTGTCATGAACAACATGGAGAAATATATTTCTGAATTGCATGGGATGCTCAAAACAGCTGAGCAAAGCATTAAGAAGAAGCCCAACACTGTTTTGATGGTTCAGGGAGGAAAGGGTATGAAAAAGAAAGACAAGGGCAAAAGAATGGCTAAGGGCTCAGCTGGTAAGACCAATGAGTCAAACAGGCCCGAATCTAAGCCTGCAGCCAAGAAGGCAACGCCTCTGAAGCATGGGGTCTGCTACTTCTGCAATGAACCGGTCATTGGAAGAGGAATTGCAAACTCTATCAAGAAGGTCTCGAAAAATAACAAGAAGGATAGCTGAGCTATCGCTTCTAGTATCTATGTCATAGATATTCATTTTTCTCGTTTTTCTACATGGGTATTAGATACCGCATGTGGATATCACATTTGTACAAATCACAGGTCTCAAGGACAGTAGAAAATTGAAGAAGGGCGAAGTTGACCTACGAGTTGGAAACCGAGCAAGAGTTGCTGCTTTAGCCATAGGCACTTATGAATTAGTTCGCCCAAAGGGCCTTTTGTTTATTTTGAACAATTTCTTTTATGTTCCTGCTTTGAGTAGTAACATTATTTCTCCTTCTTATTTGGATAAGGAAGGTTATACTTCCATTACTAGAACCGTAAATGTTCAATTTATCATAATGATGTTTTTATGCTCATAGTGATTTGCATGCCTGGTCATTATGTGCTTAATTTAGAACATCCTAATAATGGACGAATCTATGACATAACTACTAAAAGGTTCAAGTCAAATGATTTGAATCCGACCTACCTATGGCATTGTCGTCTAGGCCAAATAAATCGAAACGCATTTCGAAACTCCATAAAGATGGATTTCATAACTCATTTGATTTTGAATCATTTGATACATGTGAGTATTGTTTATTGGGAAAGATGACAAAGGCATCTTTTACTGGGCATAGTGAGAGAGCCACCGATTTATTGGGTCTCATACATACTGATGTGTGTGGACTAATGAATACATCTACTCAAAGGGGTCATTTGTACTTCATTACATTCATAGACGATTTTAGTAGATATGGGTATATCTATCTAATGAAACAAAAGTCTGAATCTTTTGAAATGTTCAAAATATTCCAAAATGAAGTGCAAAACCAACTTGGCAAAACAAGTAAAGCCCTTCGATCCGATCGGGGTGGTGAATATTTGAGCCAAGAGTTCATTGACCATCTTAGGAGTTGTGGGATCATCTCACAACTTACTCCTCCAGAAACACCTCAATGGAATGATGTTTCTGAGTGGAGGAATCGAACTCTATTAGATATGGTTCGATCTATGATGAGTCAAACAGATCTTCCTCCTTCCTTTGGGGCCATGCCCTAGAAACAACAAGGCTCACACCGAATCGTGTTCGATTAAAGGCGGAGGCTGAAAAGACACCATATGAGATATGGACTGGGAATCAACCCGTTTGTCCTTTCTTGAAATTTGGGGATGTGAGGTTTACGTTAAACACTAAGCCTCTATAAATTATCATCCGAGATCCTCAAAATGCCTTTTGTGGGGTATCCTAAGGAAACTGAAGGATACTATGTCTACAATCCTACCGATCACAAAGTGTTTGTTATTCGGAATGGTATCCTTTTGGAGAAAGAATTCATCTCTAAAAGAACCAAGTGGGAGTAAGGTGTACCTCGAAGAAGTTCGAGCCACAAGACGACATAGAAACATAGATGGAAACGGAGAAGACTCACAACAAGTTGTTGAGCCTACTCAAGTAACACAAGGCCCACGTGAGGTCGGATGGAACACGGCTACGGCCTCGAGAGATATGGATTGACGATTCTTGGAAGACGTGATGTTTTGCTCATTAAGCAGAATGAGCCAACTACTTATCGAGAAGCCGTGGTGGGACCAAACTACGAAAGATGGCTTAATGCCATGAAGTCTTAAATGCAATCCATGTACGACAATGAGGTATAAACCTTAATCGATCCACCGAAGGTGTAAAAACCGTCATGCAAGTGGGTTTTCAAAGAGAAACTAACATGGAAGGCAAAGTAAAAATCTTCAAGGCACGATTGGTTGCAAAAGGATTCACTCAAACTCATGGAGTGGACTATGATGAAACCTTTTCCCCGGTTGCAATGGCCAAATCAATCGAGAATCCTTCTTGCCATTGCATCATATTATGACTATGAAATATGGCGAGATGGACGTGAAATAGCCTTCCTTAACAGAAAGCTCCTTGAGGATGTATACATGACACAACCTGAGGGCGTCTAGAGGACTCGGTAAAGTTTGCAAGCTTCAAAGATCCATTTATGGATTGAAGCAAGCATCTCAATCTGGAATCATCGTTTTGATGAAGTAGTCAAAGATTTTGGATTCATTCAAAACATTGACGAACCTTGTGTTTACAAGAAGGTTAGTGGGAGCACAATTGTATTTCTAGTGCTTTATGTCGATGACATCCTACTCATTGGGAATGACATTCCTACCTTGCAGAGTGTCAAGTCTTGGTTAGGAAAGTATTTCTCAATGAAATATTTAGGCGAAGCCACTTACATCCTTGGGATAAGGATCTATAGAGATAGATCTATGAGGTGATAGGCCTAAGTTAGAGCACATACATAGACAAGATATTGCATAGTTTCAACATAAAAGATTCCAAAAGGGGTTACACATGTCTCATGGCATCCATCTCGGTAAGGATTTGTGTCCTAGTACACAAGATCAAAGAGACCACATGAGTAAGATTCCATATGCCTCCGCCATTGGATCTATCATGTATGCCATGTTATGTACTCTTCCGAATGTCTCATTTGCCTTGAGTATGACCAGCGAGATATCAACAATATCCCGGTGAGGGTCATTGGACTCATTGTCAAGAATATCCTAAAGTACTTAAGAAGAACTAAAGACTTATTATTGGTATATGGTGGATTGAAAATGAGCTCATGTGACAGTTACACGGATACGAGTTTCCAAACCGACCAAGATGATCGAGATCGCAACTGGATATGTATTGATTTTGAATGGTGGTGCGGTAAGTCGGAAGAGCTCTAAGCAAAGCATGTAGCTGATTCCGCAACGAAGTTGAGTATATAACAACATCGGATGCGCTAAGGAAGCCGTTTGGATTAGAAAGTTCATGACTAAACTAGGTGTGGTTCCTACCATCTCGAATCCAATAGAGTTGCTTTGTGACAATAGCAGCGCTATTGCGCAGACTCAAGGAGCCTAGGTCACATCAAAGGACCAAGCACATACTGAGACAATTTCATCTTATCGGTGAAATCAATGATAGAGGTGATATAAAAGTATGCAAAGTACCGGAGAAGACAATGTTGTTGTTCCTCTTAATAAGCCGCTTGCACAAGAAAACATGAGCGTCATGTAAGGGCAATGGGAATTAGAGTAATTAATGATTGCACCTAGTGCAAGTGGGAGTCTCATTGGAAATTATGCCTAGGGGAAAGTCATTGTACTTTAAACGTTTGTGTTATTTAAAGTATTCTCCTTTATTTATCATTTCATTTGCATGTTTATATTGATAAGCTGTATCCTTGGATATATCTTATAGATTATCCTAAATGTCCTCGGTCGATCATCTAAGCGGAGCGAAGATGAAATAAGACCGAGTATGACTTTGATGAGTATAGAGATACGAGTCAAAGTCATGGGCACTTGTAAGAGTACAAGGTCTTGGACCGACCCCCTATGGGAAAGCTGCATGGATTAAGTCATAAGCATTTCTCATGTATAACCGCGTCACAACGCCCATTGACTGAGTTTATCATGGATTCCTACATGATGAGTCGCTGATCTTTGACCTAGTCAAAAGTCACCTTTGATCGGGTGATGATAAAGGCTATAATCGTGATCGGTGGTTTTCATGCAGAAGAATGTGAATAGTCAAGATGGAATTTGTCCCTCACATTTGTAGAGAGATAATACTGGGCTCCTCGATGAGTGAGTCTTAAAAATTTATGGTCATATTACGATGGAAATGAGTTTCCGTTTCAATTGTTAGACTACTCAAGAATCAAGAAAGTAATGATCAAAAAAATATATATTGTTGGTTTTGATTAGTTTTGATGATGTCTTATATAAATGTCATTATTAAGAGCAAAAAGTTTATATGATATATTTATCTCCTACATTGACTAACTACTATATTTAATGTAGATTAGTCTAAGTTGAATAATAGCTCAAGAAGGAGATAAGAGATTTTAGAAAGAAGAAATTGAAGAGAATGTCAAGTTCAAGAAGAAGATGAGATATTGAAGAAGGTAGAACTTGCAAAGAATGATGAGTCCAAGAGGAAAGATGGAGAATGATCAAGACAAGAGAATAAAAGTAAGAAAGAATTGGATTATGGAGAATGATGAAGAGAAGAGAAGAAAGAAGGAAGAACTTGTTGAATGGATTGAGAAGATTATTATTCAAGCTTGTATATTGATGCTAGAAGTCTCCAAGATCATATGGAAGTTGGAATGAGTTAATTTGGAGTTAAAACCAACAAAAATCAGTTCCGGGATGAGAAAACTCGAGTCCGGATATTAAAGTACTCGAGTTTCCTACTTCGCTACATCGATTTGTCTCTACGGTATGAGAAAACTCGAGTTTGGAAGTCAAAACTCGAGTTTGGAACTCAAAACTTGAGTTAATCATTAAGCGACTCGATTTTGTAATGTCTTCACAACTCTGGGGTCTCTGGACAAGGAAAACTCAAGTTAAAGATTCAAAACTCGAGTTTACAACGATGATCAGCAACTTTGTTCTACTGTTTCACGTTCAAGAACGATGATATCTCCCAAAACCGACATTGGATTGAAGTGAAACCAGTGGCATATGCAACTAGACTCCAAATGATTCATTTTTATATAAAATTCAAGCCAAAAGGAGTTCGGATGAAGGAGCTATGAATTGTAGAAGTTGACAGTGAAATTCACGCCACACGAAAACCAAGCTTCAATGTTTTGAGTATATCTAACAAAGTACCAATCTGATTGAGCTGAAATTTGTGGCATATGAAGGAAGACTAAAAGCTCTTTGTAGCAAGCTTTGAATGGACCAAAACGAAGTTCAGACCAGAGAGATATAGCCCTCGAAAGTTGACTGTTTATTTCAAGATGTTGCACAGTTTGCTATCAAATGAAGCAAACTCGAGTTTAGAATCAAAACTCGAGTTTCCATCAGACAGAGAGCAATCTTGAGTTAAGAAAAAACCTCTAAACTCGATTTAACAAATGCAAACTCGAGTTTGCACATCCTTCGAGAAAATCACCATTTCGAAAATCTCGTTTTTCAACAAGAACATCCAGTTGATTACCCAAATGATTTATAATACTTCTTAACATCATTTGTATCATTTGTGTACATGTTTGAGATGATCAAAGGATGTTAATCAAGATCAAGAGTATAGTAAATGCCGATGTCATATTTGGTTCGAAAATGAAGTTCTAACCGTTAGTTCTCTATGTGTTTTGATGATTAATAACAATTGTAAACATGTACGAATGCTTTTAAAATGACAAAAGAGTCAATATCACTTTGTCACCGCAAAAACTCGAGCCCGACTAAGCAAACTCGAGTTTTCTCGCAAACGAGAGAGCTCATCGGGATATTTTCAGCATAACGAACTCGAGCCCGAGTAAATAGACTCGAGCCTAAACCCTCATGGTATAATAACAAAGAGTTTACAAAAACAAGTAAACTCGAGCCTCGTATAGACAAGCTCGAGTTTTCCCATGGCGGGAAGTTTTCTAATTAAATTGAATCTCTTTAAACTCCGAGTTTATTCTTTTTGAGTAGAGTTCACTTGTTTCTATGGCTATAATTTAATGAACACTCGAGCCCAAGTATATGGACTCAAGCCTAATGCTTTTGTGTAGAGTTTACTCTATGGTTTGACAAACGAAGAAGAGTTTACAAAATAGGTAAACTCGAGCCCGTTATTACAAGCTCGAGTTTTCCTTGCGCAGAGCTCCCAAGTTTTTCCTTCTTTGCAAACTCCAGAGTTTAAGCACAAACCTCCAGTTCACTTCAATAAGTCATAGAATAAATTAAGCCGAACTCGAGCCTAAGAATAATAAACTCGAGCCCTTCATCTGAAGAAAGAAAAGCAAGTGTACAAACTCCGAGTTTATACTGTGCTCTATCCACTCTAATCGAGCAACCAAAACTCTTAGGCATGAATAGTGTTAAACTCGAGCCTAAACACTAATGGACTCGAGCCTGCTTAACTTGAGAGATATTACTCCAGGTGTTATTCGACAAAAAGCTTAGAGAATATTCGAACTCGAGCCTACCTTAGTGAACTCGAGTTCACATGGTGAAACAGAATACAAACTCAGAGTTTACATCAAACTCCACGATTTCATCCCGATTCTTTTGAATCGCAAAACTTACCATGTTTATACGAATTGATTGCATTTATTTAGTATATTCAAACGTATTTAACTACTCTATATTGAGAATGTTTCGGTATTAAATTGGATCAAACGAGTCATTAACTAAACGCGAAGAATCAGAAGGGAGAATGATTTCACGCGTCCAGGAATTGAATCGGCTGAAGTTCAGGACCCAACGGCTATAATCCTCATCAAACTGAATTTCAAATGAAGAACATACTAAGTTGAGAAGTAACGGTCACATAGCAACTCACCGCTATATAAAGAGCTGATTACAAACTTAGAAGAATAACGAAAGATTAAGCAGAAACGAAAAGCAAGCTCAAGAATTCTTATACATTCAGTTTTTCTTTTCGTATTGTAATTTGATATACAAAGAGCCTCAGTGTTTATCATTATCTTCTCTGTGAGAGAGATTATATTCAAATTATTCATTCATTGTAAAAGATCTCAAGTCAAGGGGACTTGGAGATTGGGATTTCAGATTACAACTTGTAAGGGGGAGTGTATCCTAGAGAGAGGATAATCCTTGAGTACAGAGTGTGTATCTCGAGTTAAAGTGATAGTAGAAAACCCGGAGAGTCCGGGGACTGGACGTAGGTCAAGAATTTAGACCGAACCAGGATAAACTTTCGTGTCAAGCTCTTCTTCCCTATCTCTTTACGTTTAGCTTCACTTGGGTGCAAAGTTATTATAAAAGTTTTAAAATCCCCAATTCACCCCCTCTTGGTGATTTCCTTTCGTTTTCACTAACGGCTAGTTTCATCCGAGCTAACGGCTATATTTCTTTATCCAACAGCTTATTGAATCTTCTCAATGACTATATTCCCAACAGCTATATTCTCCAACTGTCATCAAGCTTCAATCAGTATAAATACCCAGAGGTTTGAAGTCTCCAACAGATAAGAGAAAACAGAGAAAAGGAAAAACACAGAGAAACAAGCTTCGTCTTCAACATGCTAAAACTCGATATTCTTATCATTTACTCTCTAGTTTTCAATGTCTACATAGTTTATCATAGAGAGTGAAATGTTTTATATTGTTCTTCGTTGTTTATCCATTCACTTCTAAGAGAGAAGGTTTATTTTTAAACATCCTATCTTTCTATCTGAGAGTTACTCAAGATTGGGTAATCTTGAGTGGGAAACCCATTGTATTACAGCTTGTAAGGGGAGTAAGTTCTAGTGAGAGAATTACTTCGAGTACAGAGTGTGTAATCAAGTGGGTGTATTGATTACAGTTTGTAAGGGGGAGTGAATCCTAGTGAGAGGATTACTTCAAGTGCAGAACGTGTAATCAAGTTGAAAGAAGATAGTGGATTGAAAATCTCAAGTGGAAGCTTGGGGACTGGACGTAGGTCAAGGATTGGGCCGAACCAGTATAAATCATTGTTTGCATATTCTCTTCCCTTATCTCTTACATTTCCATCATATATGTTTGAATGATTGTTTATCACTTTATAAAATATTATTGTCATTCAAACTACTTTCAGAAGTTGCGAAAAGATTTTCAAAGTTCTAATATTTTAATTAGACACCCAATTCACCCCCTCTTGGGTGATAGCCAAGTATTTCATTTGGTATCGAGCTATGCTCTTGTTTAAAGGACTTAACAGTCTCAAGAGTTAACAATGGCTGATTTGGGTGTTGCTCCTTTTTAAGGTTTTGATTATACGATTCCACCGTTTTCAAAGATATTGATTTTTGGTTTTGGAAAGCTAGAATGACTAGTTTTATCAAAGCAACTGATTTTGATATGTGGAATGTTTTTATAAATATTTTGATTTCAAACCAAGAAAGGATTGGACAGAAAAAGAAAAGAAAATGTTTTCATTGAATATTCGAGCAATGAAATCTCTTTACAATGCATTGATGAAAACGATTTTGAGAAAATCAAAGTTGTGCTATTGATTCTATTTATACTTCTAACAATTGTGTTGAAGTTGATAGTGTTGATAGTTCGTCAGAAATTATAAATTGCATATCTATGACTGATGAACAACTAGAGATTGAAGAAGGAGAAATTATTCAATACTCCCATAATCCAGTCAACACAAAAGAACAAGAGGAAGATGATTCCCATGAAGAGCTCATGGACGATTATGATCAATCATTATCTAAAGCTCAAGATGCACATGTGGTAAACAATTCCAATTCTTCTTGTGTATTTAAGAAAGTTGATTTTGAAAGTCTGCATGAAATTATTTTTCAACCAATTACTGATTCTATTTTGAAAAGCAAAAATGTTTTCAATCTTGTTGGAAAATCATGTGGGAAGAAAGAACTTACAAATATGAGTTATTTGATATTACATCCACTTGACCGACACAATGCTTGCATAAAATCTCATGATGTATACCATTCTATTATTTGCAATTATTGTGGAAAGTCTGGTCATATTTCTCATACATGCTATATTAGGAGAAATTCTAATGTGAGAAATAAGTTTGTTTGGGTTCCTAAAGGACAAGAAAGGTCCAATACTAACCGACAAGGACCCAAGTATGAGTGGGTACCAAAATGTCCATCTAGTGCTTTATGTGTACAGGATGATTTGGAAATCAATGGACATCAAGGTACAAAGAAGAGGAAGAAAAGTCCAAGAGTTTGTCATGAACCTAAAAGGAGATTCGCATCCGTTAGGAGAACTCGTGGAGAAGCCATTGCTGGATTTACAAAGTCAACTCACAAAGAGAAGCAATGGATACAAGCAAGAAGAGTATCATTCAACTATCTTGAGGAGAACAAGAAGAGGAGAATCTCTCAAGTATCAAACAGAAGACTCTTGAAGTCTACATCCTCTGAGAGAGCTTTGCATATATCCATGGGAAAACATATGAAGAACCAATGGGTAAGCAAAGGCAATACTCCAAGCACCTAAGGTAAAGGTATACAATGGTAAAACCTCATTTCCTATCATTTGAAATATTCATTGAGGTTTTATATTTTGTATCCTTAGGAATGAGCATTGCAAACTATTTTGAAATTGATTTTTCACATCCCTTAAAAATTCACTTAATAAGTTTATAAAGGGATTGCAATGTTCAATAGCTTATCATTTATGGATACATGATGAAAAGAAAGTATCTCTTTATGCATAAAGTCATGATTAGTTCATTATTCCCAATTTCTGTTCGTAATTATATTCATAAGAGCATGTGAATTTTGGTTCCTACAAGTTAACGATGATTGGATCCAAGGTTGGATACCAAGAAAGAAAAAGATTTATACAGTTTTGCAGGATCAGAGAAAGCTTCTCAAGAATGCAACATAGAGAAATGATTCAAGTCTTGAGAAAGCTAAACAAGCTATGCTTGATATTGATGGTGAACATCGGAAAAGGAGTCATCTACATCAAATCCATCTTAATCAAGCAAGCTTCTACAAGGACAAGAGGAATTACAGTGATATCTAATTCTTTCCCTATACAATAATTATATGAAATTCATTTTTAGTTTGTCTTTGTTAAGTTGAAAAAACTTACTGTCAAAGGCAAACTCGAGTTTTGGTTTGGAAACTCGAGTTTTGGCTTGACAGAGAATAGCTCAAGTTTTTGCAAAGAAAGGCAAACTCGAGTTAATATTTGAAAACTCGAGTTTTGGCCATACAGAGAGCTTCTGAGTTTTTCACAGACAAAGCAAACTCGAGTTTAATTTAACAAACTTGAGTTTTCACAAGACAGAGCTATCAACTTTTTTTGAAGTTAGCAAAACTCCAGTTTACTTTTGGAAACTCGAGTTTTGGCTACACAGAGTTCTCTAAGTTTCCAAGCTTTTTGGAAACTCGAGTTTACCGATGAAAACTCGAGTTTACCTTATACAAAGAACAATGCTCGATTCTGAACTTGTGAAAACTCCATTAATCATTTTGACAAAGATTTTCAATGTTTTCTCATAAACGAGGAAACTAGAGTTTCAACCTTATAGAGAAGTTTCCATAGTAAAAATGAAAACTCGAGTCTTAAAGAACAAACTCGAGTTTGCATCGCTGAATTTGAATTTCAAGTTGAACGAATTTGCGAAACCTTTGTGTTTGATTCTAATACTCCATATCATCAATCACTAATATTTCTAACTATGTTTAATCAATTTGTTAGTGAGTTTTTATGATCAAACAAGTGAATTTGTGTATAATTTTATGCGCTTATGTTTTTGAAATGCAAAAGTCTAAAATTTGTTTGGATTTCAATTCACTCTGTTTTATAAAGATGCATATAAATTTTTGAAAAGTATCCATACTTTAATTTCATTCAAATGATGTTTCAAATTGGAAGTTAATGTTGTATACCGAATGTTGGATATGCTTCAAATAAGTTTGGTAGAATTTTCCCTATCAGTCACATATTGATCTTTGATATTCAATGTCTTGCTTGAACCTCTCATTCTTTATTCTCTAACTAGTTGGACCTCATGTATAACAAGTTGATCATATATGAGTTTCAATCTTATCTCTAGAAAAGAATTCAATTTGTGAAAATCTTATGCCTAATGCATAAATCCTTGTTGGTCAAGATATTCCAGGCTTTATGAATGTTCATTAATGCATTGAATCTTAATGCATTAACCATTAGTGGAATAACTTACTAGGATAATATTCGGAACTCTAGTCATTTGGACTAATGAGTTTGTGCTTCATCATTCATGAATCCTAGTAGTCATGTTGTTACTCAAATACATAAAATTTGTCTTCATCCATCCTTGAGTAACTATATTCAAATTCTTGCTTTGAATGCTCATATACTTTCAAGACTCTTTTCTAAGAAGCAAGATTATCTCTTGGTCATAGCAAAGTCATTGTGCGCATATATATCTTTGTTGTATTAAGCATGTTTCGTTAATGCTTTACCTTCATGACTTTTGCTTTTGAGAAAATTCTTCAACATGTTAACGCAATATTCAACATGTTCTCTAAAACCGAAGCATACTAATTTGTTCTTTAACATATTGACTTCCACCATGTTTAGAGTGGGCATTGATTTTAAACATATTTCAAAAATAACTCTTTATACATTAAACTTCGATTTCATAATGTAGTATCATTGTTTTCGAAATAATTTGCAAATTTCATTATCCTTCTTGGAAAATCTGAACTCATTTATAAACTATTAGTTGATAAATGCTTATCTTTAAGGATAAACTTTTCTATGCTCTTTGATCAAACTTACATGCATTTTGTCAATGACATCTTTTCTACATAAAGTGTATTTACAAATTGTCATTGAGAAATAACTGTCTTAATATCATATAGTTGTTACTCCTTATGACTCATTGGATTGAATTTATTCAATTGGGTAAAACTATAGTTTGATCTTTGATTGTTATACTTTTGTTCAAAAATCTCATGGTTAAATTGTATAAGAGCATAAGAATTGTTATGCATAACCTTGTATGGATCCAAGAAAAAGTTGGGTACCAAAGACCATATACTTTTGTTTTGCAGATCCACGTACTTGTGCCGACAAACAAAGATAAATAGAGAAGGGATACTTGCAAAGTGACTGAGTGACTATGAAAGTGATAAGTAAAAACTCGAGTAAACGGAGTAGTTCTTAAAAGAAAACTCATTCCTATGCATCAAATCTGGGACTTCCTCACTATTGATCACATCTTCAGATAATGACTAGCCAGTGATGCATATATAGATTACAAATGATTATGACTTGAGTAATTATGATATTACTTGAGTGAGGTATTTTATTTTGAAATAATATGCACATATCATAATCATGCTTGGCTAACTTGATCTCATTCATTCCATTTGATTTCATGAAGTTTTCATTTTTAAAATGATCCTTATGTTTTAAACACTTTTATCATCTTAAAAAGCATAAGTGATTTCTTCATATCAATTTTAAGTCCATCCAAGTGAACTTGAAAGTTTTCAATTCTGAGATACCTTGTGTTCTTTGGAGCGGGGATAACTCCAACCTTCATAACATTTGGTGTCACATTATTATCTTTAAAGGGAGCTTTATATTTTTAAGTCATGCATTCATTAAGGGGGAGCTTTACATTCATATGTGTTTGATATCTTAAAAGCTCATATTCTTTATTTGAAGAAAACCCTTTTTAAGCATTCTCATATGCATTCACAATGTTGTATTAGTTTTGATGATGCATTAACATCATATTTTCCTTTCATTATCCTTATTTGAAAATATCATATAGAAAGAGATATTTTGATAGCTAGATGCATAGGCCTTGAGGCAATACGTAAAATTAGGAACTGAGATACCGTGTAATGCCACAGTAGAGGTATCACTACGGAATTACATTTGGTATGCACTAACAAATCTCTTTGGCAAAGAAAGTGTTCAATTTGTAGCAGGAGATTCTGTTATATGCTAGGACATTCCTCAACATACTACAAGGAGAAACTATTAAATTGAGGAAATATGTCTCAATCACACTACAGTTGTGATATGCTCTACAAAGTAGAAGAAAACTTCTCGAAGCCAGCTGAGATATGTTCTGCAGAAAAGCTATATGAAGGAAAGGAGAAGGATGGAAACGATCTCATACAAGAAGAAAGCAAGCAAATGAACTTCATTGATCATTCATCAATTTGCAAAATCTACATGAGCATTTCTGAACTTTATCCTTTTATATTCAGTAAATTTTGCATATGCCTGTATTTATCGCTTTAATTGTGAATGATGTTTTGAAAATCTCTCCAAATTCTCTCAAATTTGTTTTCATAAAAACATTTTAAATTGCATCATATTAAGAATGAAAACAATTTCAAATCGGGAAAGAAAATCAGTTCTTTGATTTCGTCTAATTTTTGTTTTATATTTGCCTCTACAAGCATCTCTTCTTTACTTCAAGTTTTTGCTAATCACAAATAAGGGGAGAGAATGACAAGAAAAATATGCTGGGTTTATTAGTTTTTCATATTCATACATATTCTTCTTAAAGTATTTGCCATCATCAAAAAGGGGGAGAATGTTGGTTTTAATTAGTTTTGATGATGTCTTATATAGATGTCATTATTAAGAGTAAAAAGTTTATATGATATATTTATCTCCTACATTGACCAACTACTATATTTAATGTAGATTAGTCTAAGTTGAATAATAGCTCAAGAAGGAGATAATAGATTTTAGAAAGAAGAAATTGAAGAGAATGTCAAGTTCAAGAAGAAGATGAGATATTGAAGAAGGTAGAACTTGCAAAGAATGATGAGTCCTTATGGAGAATGATGAAGAGAAAAGAAGAGAAGAAAGAAAGAATTGGATTATGGAGAATGATGAAGAGAAGAGAAGAAAGAAGGAAGAACTTGTTGAATGGATTGAGAAGATTATTATTCAAGCTTGTATATTGATGCTAGAAGTCTCCAAGATCATATGGAAGTTGGAATGAGTCAATTCAGAGTTAAAACCAGCAAAAATCAGTTCCAGGATGAAAAACTCGAGTCCAGATATTAAAGTACTCGAGTTTCCTACTTCGCTACATCGATTTGTCTCTCTCGTTGATCGAGAAGGTAGCCAGTCCAATTGTTCGGCATAGGTATGATTCGAACCCGAAACCTTGATTTAAACGTCGTTGAGCGATCCTTTGGATGAGATTCATAAAAGTTTTTGCTCCGCTGCGTGTACGGATCTCAACAAGACGAGCTTCAGATAGTCGCCGTATGATGGAAGACCGCCAAGTGAATCTTTGATTGAGAGGCTAGCAAGATGGATCCCTGTTGTCTTGATGGACTTCTTCACCTCCTTCGTCCCCTTGATTTCCTTCTAAATGGCTTCTTGAAATAGCGTCGTGGAAGGAAAGAGTGGGACTATCTTATCTCCTCTTATAATCGACATACAAAGTCCATTTCGGAAGTGTTGAAGTTGACATCGGGATTTAGCAAACGAATCTGCGCTAAGGCACTCTCAAAAGAATCATTGATGAGATATCAATATTGCCGCGTCTTTGTCCTCAATGCCGGATTTAGCAGATCCAAGGAATATTGGCGGCCACTCGGTTGCGTTCGGAGTTCTTTTTGCTCCTGCAGAAGTAGATTTATAGAATACTTATCCTTGGCGTGAACCTCGCAATATTGGCTCGATAATGGACCGCCTTGTCCAAATCATTTTTGGCTACCTCTGCAATAGATATCCATACCCGCCCATTCATAATTGTGGACACTTAATAATTTAACCTCAAACATACATTCATCTAACAATCATTCAACCATTCATTTTTAATTTTTTTTTAAAGATCCCAAATTCAAGGGGCCACTTGCACCCCAATCGCAACGTGGGTCCGCCGCCCATGCTCATAGGCATCACTGAATAATCATCTTCTCTTCTGAGTTAGCTCATATACATTCCAAGAGAGTATTACAGATCCTATATAAATCATCCACTAACCTATTGGGGTTAGACGCTCATGTTCTTATAGCAGAACACATAGAATGTGTTGTTCCCGTTAATCATGCAATAGAAGAGTTTCAAATCTATATAAATTGTGTACTTCTATTGTTACAAATTAATTCATTATCTTTTTAAATTTAAAATTATATTTAGTCCTTTGAGATTATTGAATGAGTTTAGATCGACAAGTTTTATGCAATCCCTCTCGATCGTAATATAAGACTATATATATAGACTTATTTAGAGAGATTAAGGAAACTAAATAAGCTAGTTAATCATAGCGGGTGTGGTTCTTGTAAACGTCATATTTGGGGAGTTGCATGTTCTCGCTTGATCCTAAATATAAGACATATTTTTCTTATTGGACATTAATGGTTTTCTAATTTACCCCTATTGATGTTCCCTCAATAGAAATCAAGGACGAGAGCGAAGAAAGGAATTAAGAATGATGACTTAGGTGTTTTAAAAATACATGCCATATATTAACTATTTAATTAACTTCATTAATAATACAATTTGATAAATACGTTTTGTATTAAGGACCAGAGGAGTATTATATTACGTAGTAAGTCATACAAATCAAAATCTATGGTCCTTAATTACGGTTCGAATTCGAGGAGACGCATAGTTGGGAATTTTACTTGGAAGCGAGATCGAAGAGACCTCGAAAACATTGAACATAGAGATTAAATTATAGATTGCTATGATTAAACGAGTGTTTCTAGAAACACCGTCGTTTAAAGTTCGTTGTAAATAATTTACATGTCCGTTTTATATTATAACAATCGCTTTAAGCTAGATAAAAATGATTCAAGTGAATATATTTTTTCCTCTTATATAACTGTACTCCATCTGGTTTTATTATGAGGCACCAACTAACAATTCTCACAAACCAATAAAAACAGTTAAAGCCAATAAAGTTAGTCTACCATATGATAACTTCCAATATTACCCTACTAATTGCAATAAACTCTAATATTATATATTACTCTCAAATTCCTTACCCTTATTTATCATATGATATTATTATTTTTCCGTGCAAAAACTATTGTTAGGGGTTTTTTTTTTCAGGTACATTTAACATCGATTATGAATTATAGTACAGATAGTTCAACCCTACACTTAAATGGTGCAATGCCCGCATTGCAAGTGGAAGAGGAATTAGCGAAGAGACAAAAATAGGCGAGTTATGCGGTAGAGACATGTCATATGATACGAGTAGAAAGTTGCATACACAAAAGCCCCGTGACAAGTGAGCATGGGGGACACGGAGAAACCAAAAATAAAAAGAAACGAAACGATAAGAAAACAAAGGAACAACAAACGACACTATGTGCCTGGGAGGGGCAGATGGGCCACGAGCGCCGTGGTCGCAATGTCCTCGTCCGAGGAGGTCTTGTCCACGCCGTTCACGACCGCGTTTGTCGAATGGGTGCAGGAGAGGGAGACGTATGTGGGTGGGCATGCATGAGAAATACACGCGGATCACGGTGGATGGACTTCAACTCCGAACGGAGCGCACCGAGGCGTGAGATGAACTCGACAGTGGATTCTGGGATCCGGGTGGAGGGGTTCCGGTAGAGTGGGGCATTGGTGAAGATGTAGGATTTTTCGTAAGAATTGGTCGGGCCAGACGAGACGAGTCCAGGTCGTCGGAAGAGATATCGATGGGGGCGGCAGGAGTCAGGAACGAAGGGGCAGTGGTGGTGGTGGCGGTGGCCCTGTAGGACACGGGGGTGTCGAGCTTGGAAAGGACGGGCGTAGACTGTTGGGGGCAAACGGTGCGCCACGCGACCTGTTTGACTCGCGGCATGGGTGGTGAGAGTACGATTAGCGAGTTAGCGAGATAGAGACCAAGGGATGGTAATGGGGAGATGACCTTAAGAAACTGTGTCATATTATAGAAAGAGTTGGGGAAGTGGAAAGGGTTGGGGAAAATGAAAGGTTGGAAGACGGGACGAGCTTTGGGTTGAGGAGACGCAGAAGGAAGAGTAAGAATGCTGCAATTAAGAATATGAATATAATATTATTTATTTAATATATTTATGTTTTATTAATTTATATATTTACATAATTTATATATTAGTATTAGAGTATTATAATTTATAATTATTTATTTTATTATAGAATTTCATATATATAATATAGGATTGTAAATATATAATTAGAATATGAAGAATTAACTAAAGGAACGAGGAGCTTATAGACGGTTGGAGATTAATTAATTACAATTATTGAAGTGGCCTCGTAAATCGAATTGGAGGAGACGCATAGAGTTGGGAAGTTTACATGGGAGCAGAAGAGACTACGATACATGATAAGGAATTAAATATTAAATATTAAATATTTTATATATTTATATATTAGTATTAGAGTATTATAATAAGTCAATTTTTTTTATATACAATTTCATATATATATATATATATATATATATATATATATATATATATATATATATATATATATATATATATTATAGAATTGTAAACATATAATTAGAATATGAATTTCATATTTTAAATTTCTAAACTTGAAACGATTTTTAAATAACAAGAGGTCGTTGCAATTTAATAAATTTTTCCGGATCAAGTTATTTAATAAATTTACATTGCTCAAGGATATTCTTATTTTCTCAAGTCTTGATTGCATTGTTGTTTACAAAAGAAATTGACCATTATTAATTGATTATTTTTCTACAAAGATCGCAAATTTGCAATCGTGGATTTGAAAAGACACAATGGTTAAGTGAATTCTCGATTTGAAAAATAAATAATGACAGTGGTGAGTCATGAAGACTCGTAACTACATACATATCCAATTATTTAACAAGTATACAGGAATGATTACCAAGAAAGTTAAGTGGGTCAATTATGCTTTCATATATCAATAGGCCAAGTCTAAGTAATTTCCCAAACTATTTAATACGAAGATGAAGAGGGCTCCGATCCGAAGGAAGAAGGGTTTGCTTCCGAGATAGAGCAGAAAACGTCGGCCAAAAGTGTTTAAGAGAGGCGAAAAATGTCAATTTATAAACGTTGGGAATCTAAAGCGACAGGGGATATGAAGACCATTCGCACGGAAGATCATATTTGAAAACCTAAAAGGTGCAATGATGATAGCCGTGAAACAACATGTGACGGTGATGAAACGTCGTGTACATTAAATAATCACGATTTCCAAACACGGCGAACGCGGGTGGGTGCGTAGAAAAAGACGCTTTACGCCATGACGTAATCAATAAAGGCAAATGGGGCGATTCGTCTTCCTCTCATTTGGTGATATCCCGGATTGGGGGCAAGTGCTAATCTCGGCTATTAAGGAGGGATTTTAGCAATCAACAAATCTCGGCGGTTCAGAACCCTAAACGCCTCGAGCTTGGGGGCAACTATTGTAGAATCAAATTATAGGCCGGACGGGATACACCCAATCAAGGCATGTTATCTCTAAGCCCATGACAACGAGGTTGAAAGACAGAATATCACCAAGAGGGGGTGAATTGGGGATATTAAATTTTCACCTAATATACTCTGCAAAGCGGTAGGAACAAAGACGAACGGCGAGTGAAGAGTATAAAGATTGAACACAAGATATTTATACCGGTTCGGTCTAAATCCTTGACCTACGTCCGAGTCCCCAGACTCTCTTAGAAGTTGTAATCAAGTATCCCAATCTCAAAGTCCCAATACATTGAGATTCTTACCATGATTGATAATCAAAGATGAACTCTAAAAGAGCAAATATATAAATACCGAAGATTGGAATGGCCCAAGATATGGTCCGAGAATATGAACAAGTAAATGCACTTAATCGCTAATTGAATGCTCGGTTGTTCAAGAGTTGGAGAACTCAATACATCTTCTATTTATAGTTGAAAGCATTTAATGACCGTTGAAGGGATTGAATGAGCCGTTGGAATATATCCGTTAAGTTTCATTTTCTTCGACTCGTCGGTTCGCTTTGAACATTCTCCGTTGACATTCCTCATTCGATTTTTCCGTTGAGACTCAGTTGGAATGTTGAATGGAAATGGTTGGAATGCTTTTTGTATGCTCAGAGACTGATTTGCTCAATTGGTGCTTGGTTTATGCTTTGCATTTAATGTTCTTCTGACACAAAGTGCTTTTGAGTGATTTGAAGCTTAAACCATGTTAGATTCATCTGAAACTCATAGCAAAGCGATTAAACTTGGTTAGGATCAACAATCAATAATAATATGAAGTACCCATGCCTTAAATCGGTGAATTACGATTACGAGAATGTTGTTTTTCAAAAACTAAGTGCCGTGACTCGAGTCATCTATGACCTAACTTGAGTCATCTTTCTAATTCAAGAAAGATTCATGTGTAATTATGGCTCACAGTCGTCCTTCTATGACCGGAGTCAAGTATGAATAGAAAGTAATTTCAAGTATAATGGACCGGAGTCATTTTCCTTTGACTCGAGTCATTTGATTAAAAAATTCAATCGTAGAAAAGTTACAGAATGGCTTGACTCGAGTCACTTGATTTCTTGACTCGAGTTAATGTTAAACGAGGCGAAATAGCCATTTCATGACTCGTGTCACGTTAAGCCGACGGAGTCATATCATAAAAGTTATGTCGCCAAAGGCTCTCTATGATTGCATGACTCGAGTCAAATATTGGATGACTCGAGTCATATCGATATCGAGACCGATATCAAAAGACTCAATTTAGGAAAATTTGAAACACATAAAGATGACTTGAGTTACTTAATGGTGACTCGAGTCATGTGACTTTTGCAAATTGGTTTTCAATCATTATATTTGAGTCATGAATTCTTGACCCCAGTCATTTACTATCGAATGTGTTTTTCTTAAGGCTAAGAGACAAATGGTGAGTCATAAACCATATGACTCTAGTCAAAATAATGTGAATTTGTTTTTCAAATTTTACAACACATTTGCTTTAAGTTAATCATTCCTTTTGATTTCCAATTGTCAGTTATCATTAAAACATACAGAGAACTAACAAGAGGTAAGGTACTAATCACACTCTAATCCTAAGCAGATACATGTAGTGGAGCGGAGAATATACTAGGGTACATAAATTCCTTTCAAAAAACATGATATCTCGGTTTGAAATCCCGTCAGGATATAGTCACGAGATAATGGGACCCGGTTCATTGATAAGGGTTTTCAAGAAATGGTATCAAACTTTCAAATTAAACAACACTTCGCATCTGTGGAAAAAAAATAATTCGGAAGAACATTCGATTCAACAAAACAATAACAAATATTTCGTTCATAACAAGTATCTTGACATGATATACAGAAACAAAAACCGGTTAATAACTCGGTAGAACATTACAAGAATGGGGCTTCAAAACCCCGAGAGTAATTATGGCATTGTCGGAGTTCACCCACCTCTGAGACGGAGTCTTGGTATCGATTCCAGCCTCCTCACCTTGTTCCGCATCTTCCCCAGTTGGCTTTCGGGAGGCATCTAATGCCTTGAGATCCAAAACCATTTTGATGATCTCAATTAAGTGATTCACAATAATGAATATTGAGTATCACCATTACTAACTCTTGTCTCGCCAAGATAACTCGAGATGCATCCACTTTGGTGGAACATGCAAATGGGTGATCTAGGTTTTGACAAGTATTCATTAATTGATGGCATTACGACTTAAGATTTAAATTAGAGGGTATTTTTGACATATTCTAATTAATCCTAGTAATTATACTTATATGAGTGCAATCACTATTGTATCTCATATAATCTCTAAATTAAATCATGCGATGATCAAATCAAAACATAATTAAGGGCGTGACGGCTGTGTGGCTCACTTTAACCTAAAATCCTCTCGAAGCCCGATGAGAGGACTTCTCTAGATAAAATTAAGAGTAAATACCCTTTTGGGTCCTTGGAATAACACGTAGCTTGCACCTATTTGGTCCCGAGAACAAAAAATGTCATTTTTTGTTCTTTTTTAAGACTACAAAACAATTTTGGGAATTTGTGAGGGATTAAAATGCCCACAAAAATGACTAAAATGACTAAAAGGGACCTTTTTTACTATTTAAGGATCGAAAAATGACATTTTTGTTACTCGAGGACCAAAATGGGTAGCGTGTGTTATTTCAGGGACCAAAATGGTATTTACTCTAAAATTAAAGAAAAATACATCATGAGAAACCTCGTTTCAACATATGAGGAGTGAGATGAGATGAGAATTTACATAGAGAATGTTTAGAGATAGGCATGGCTCGCGAGCCATATTTAAATAATACAACACTTGTAAATTCTAGAGCCATGTTGTTCACCCATATCAAACAACATTTGAAAGTTAAATCACACCATATATTAATTCATACAATTATGAAATAAAATATCATGATTAAACTTTTATCATGATTTAAATTCTCTAATTTATATCCATGATTTAAATTCTCGTGCTACTTGACCAATCGACGAGGATCCCTACGACGGTTGTTTCAAAAATAGCATATTGTTTTGAAAATAATTTCCCAAAAAAATGTGATTTTGAAAATTTCAAAACCCCCAAATTTTAACGTGTTGTGACTTTTCAAAAACTTCCGAACGTGGTTGGCGTCGTCTGAGCATCATCGACGTCACGAACATCATCGAGCATGTCCAGATGCGTCGAACGAGGCCAGAGTTCGGGCTTGATCATATCGTCTAGATGGAAAGATTTTTGCCGTGTCTTCCAAAATAAACCAAGTTCGAAACAATTTGCGAATTAGGGAACCTGGGTCGTTTCCCAGCGAATTTGCGGCGGGCTTGTTCAATAACAATAGTGAAACGAGAATGATAAAATGGGGGTTTGGTTTAACGAGAATAGAACAAAACGAAATAACATAATCAAAGTGCAATAAACGAGTCAAAGGAATCAAATAAACGAGACATTAAAGATGATCAACCCAACGAATTGATTCCGAAACCTCCATCATTGAACGAAAATATAACTAACCCACGTTTGGTTCGGATGAATCGAAATCTCTGCATTCATCCGGAGATTCCCTCGCCTAGACGATCGCCTAGAATCTGCCCCGGACAGTGGCGTCTCAGCCGTGCAATCGCACAGCAACACTGTAACCTAGTCCGAACTAAGTCCTTGGGATGAACCAAACCGAATATTAAATCTAATATTCGAACTATTTCCAGAACGCGCGAAGAACATGAAGAACAGATGAGAGAAAATGAAAACTTGTATTTTGATCCACTCTAATGTTAAAAACGTGAATGAATATGTTTGTGGCAGCTGCCATACTTAAAAATAACCTAAAACGAAATGGGCTCTCATAGTTTTAGCCCAAAACGAAATAAAATATAAGCTGGACTTAAATTACAAAATTCGGGTCCAAAATAAATCCAGAATTGTACATCCGACTTTGGCTCCAAAATTGACCTCCTTCTTGACCGAATTTGCTCTTGATGTCTTCATAACAATTGTAGCTCTCTGAATCATCTGAAATATGAGACAAAAATGAGGCAAATCCGATGTCTGGTTCAAGAGTTATGGTAGAAATAGTGAAGCAACACAAAACTGGAATTTTATTATTAAAAATGGCTAAAATGCAATAAAAGGCCCAAGGCCCAAATAAACATAAGAGCCATTATTTATTAGCTAAAGGGTCCTAAATTATTATTCAAGAGACAAAAATAAGTGTATAAAATATTCAATTATCAAATTCCCCACACTTATCTTTTTGCACTCACGAGCAAAATTCAAAGAGAAAGACCTAAAGGAAAAACTCTTCTTTACTAATAATTGCTAACAATGCAAAAATTGAATCAAGGGACACAAAGCTTCAAAAGACCAATCATTCAAGACCAAAACCCCTTCATCTCAAATTACAATTCATGGTAGTGTCAATCAATGATGCTAATCACAAAAGATGATCTCTCAAATGATGCGCTCAATCAATCGGTCTCTCAAGTGTTTAAGGTAAATAAGTGTATCGCTCAAATTCTACTCAAGAAATTTGTTCTACCATAAGCTTGCTCAACTTCTACGTCTCCACTACTCATAACACATACATGCACAAATCAAGAGAGCTTGTAATTAAAGGTTGTAACGGGGCTAGGGTGAAGGTAGGTAATAGTATGGAATAAGAGGCTAAGCACCAAAGAAATCAAAAGGAAGAGCAGCGATTAACACAATCATTCTCTATGTATGAAACTTTTATTCTACTCATATATACATTCCTTTCTATGTATTTTCTTTTCTTTTCTCTTCTTTTGTTGTTTTTTTTTTTTTTCTTTTCTCTTTTTTTCCTTTTTTCTTTTTCTTTTTTTTTTTTTTTTTTTTTTTTTTTTACTTTTCTTTCTTTCCTTTCATTGTATACGTAATTACAATGTCAAAATCAAATATCCCCCAGCACTTAAGCTATTTGCACTCTGAGCAACCCCACACTTAAACACAAAACAAGTTGAAACCAATGCTCAATAAATCTTCAAGGTGCGGAATAAAATGGTTTTACGCTTAGGCTTGTAATGTGGCTTAGAAAAGAATGGGTCAAAAGGCACAAAGGGGCTAGCAAAGGAATCATAATGTAAGGGAAAGCTATTTGGCCAAAGTGAGGAGAATAAAAGAAAGAAAACAAGCTTCCATCATACTTATGCACGTAAGTGAAAAATGTAGTTTCAAAAAGAAAAGGAGCAAGTTCTAGAGAACACAAATCATGAGAGATGCACACATGAAAGAAAGAATGGCAAAAGATGAATTCCATTCATGCGGGCCCAAAACCTCACAAGGTCAATACCAACTTAGGTAATCAACAACATCAAATCAACTACCAAGACTTGTAATCGAAGAGTCAAGAGTTCCAGACTAAACGAGAATGATCCATTAAAACCAAAATGTCCTAGTTCATAATATGTAGCAATCATTAGAAAGAAAGAATGTATTTATTTTCAAAAAGCAAAGTAGAAAAGGAAAACAAATAAAAGAGAGAGAGGGAGAAGAAAGAAGAATACTCTCCAAGGGTTTATGGAGGATAAGTGGCATCAATGAGGAGAATCTCTGCTTCCTCAGGCTGCTGTGGGGATCCCTCATGAAATGGCTTGAGGCGATGCCCATTGACCTTAAAAGTCCGTCACGTGGGTGGATCACATAGCTCAACGGCACCAAATGGAAATATGTTAGTGATCACAAAGGGCCATCCCATCTAGATCGAAGCTTACCGAGGCATAAACTTGGACGGGAATTAAATAGAAGAACTTTACGGCCCACGAAAATTCTTTCCTCGAATATGCTTATCATGGAATGCCTTAGTCTTTTCCTTATACAACCGTGAGCTCATAGGCATCCAATCTAAGCTCATCTAACTCTTGCAGCTGCGGCTTCCTCTCCATCCCGGACTTAGCCAAATCCATGTTGCATTGCTTAATAGCCCAATAGGCTTGATGCTCCAACTCAACCAGGAAGATGACATGCCTTACCAAAGACAATCCGATAGGAGACATCCCAATCGGAGTCTTGTAAGGCGGTGCGATATGCCCACAAAGCATCATCTAGTCGCTTACTCCAATCTTTCGGGTAGAGTTGACAGTCTTACGAAGGATTTGCTTAATCTCTATTGGAGACTTGACTTGACCATTGGTCCGAGGATGGTATCTTTGTGGAAACCTTGTGAAGCACTCCATACTTGCGTAGCAAGGCACCCATGCTTCGATTGCAAAAATGGGAACCACGATCACTGATAATAGCTCTAGGAATGCCAAACTGCGAAAATGTTAGACCTAACACAAAGTCCACCACCACGGAAGAATCATTAGTCAGGGTGGCTTTCGCCTCAACCCGTTTCGAAACATAATCAACGACAAGAAGATGTAAGTGTAACCATATGAAGAGGAAATGGACCCATGAAATCAATACCCCAAACATCAAAGATCTCACAAAACAATATAGGGTTTTGGGGCATCTCATGCCTACGGGAAATACTCCGCCCTCGGCGGTTATCACATGACTTGCAAAACAAATGGGCATCATGAAACGGGGAAGGCCAAAACAAACCACATTCTAACACCTTCCTAGCAGTTCTTTGGGGTCCAAAGTGACCACCACGAGCGAAGCATGAGCAAAATGCAATATAGATTGAAACTCACAATCAGTAGCACACATCTCCTAACTACTTGGTCACTACAAAATTTCCACGAGATAAGGGTCATCCCAAACATAATATTTAGACTCACTTTTCAATTTAAGGGTTTGGGCCCTAGTGGACTCTACGGGAAAAAACACCACTACCAAGTAGTTAACTAAATCAAAGCATACCATGGGGTCTTAACTTGCTGTAGAAGCCGCTCATCGGAAATCATCCCGAATAGAAGAGGGTGAGAGGGAGAATGAGTGATACGACTCAAGTGGTCGGCTACCCGGTTTGTGCTCCTTCTATCTCGAATCTCCACATCAAACTCTTGGAGCAACAACATCCACCGGATGAGTCGTGGCTTAGCATCGCCTTTTCAAAAGAAACTTTAAAGCTGCATGGTCGGAAAACAATGACTCTACTAGCTAGCGAGATATGACCTAAACTTATCAAAGGCAAATACAATAGCCAACAACTCCTTCTCGGTAGTGGTGTAATTAGGCGAGCGAGAATCCAAAGTCTTTGAAGCATATGCAATGACATGGGAGGCTCTATCAACCGTTGTGCTAAGATAGCACCAACCGCATAGTTGGAAGCATCGCACATCAACTCAAAGGGAAGGTGCCAATCGTGGGGCTGAATCATTTGGGGCGTGGTAAGGCAACGCTTCAAGTGATCGAAGGCCGCCTTGCACGCATCATCAAAGACAAAGTCGGTGTCCTTATGCGGAAGGTTGGACAAGGGTTGGCAGTCTTGCTTGAAATCTCGAATGAAACGTCGATAGAAACTGCATGACCAAGAAAAGAGCGAACTTCCGCACGAAGCGGGGTAAGGCAAAGCGGTAATAACATCAATCTTAGCGGAGGTCGACCTCAATCCCTTTCCTAGACACTATGTGTCCCAAGACTATACGACTCAACCATAAAGTGACACTTTTCATAATTCAACACAAGATTAGATTCAATACACCTATGCAAGACTCTAGACAAATTAGCTAAGCATGCATCAAAATCGAGACCCATATACGGTGAAATCATCCATGAAAACCTCCATGCGGTCCTCTAGGAACTCGAGAAAATACTCACCATACAACGGCGAAAGGTGCCGGGTGCATTGCGGAGGCCAAAAGGCATCCTCCGGTAAGCATATGTCCCAAAGGGGCATGTGAAGGTCGTCTTCTCCGATCCTCGGGAGCAATATGAATCTGGAAGTATCCGAGTAGCCATCCGGGAAGCGGTAATGAGACTTACCGGCCAATCGCTCTAACATCGATCAATGAAAGGTAGAGGGTAATGATCCTTGCGAGTGGCTTGGTTGAGTCTCCTGTAGTCAATGCAAACTCTCCAACTATTCTGAACTCGAGTAGGAATGAGCTCATTCTTTTGATTGGCTACTACAGTGACTCCGGACTTCTTGGGAACCACTGGACAGGGCTAACCCACTCGGCTATCGAAATAGGATAGATGATGCCGGCTTGCGAAGCTTAGTGACCTCCTTCTTCACCACATCAAGGATAAGAGGATTAAGGCGTCTCTCGGGGTTGCCTCGCGGCTTAGAGTCCTCTTCCAACAGAATCTGTGCATGCACATAGAAGGGCTAATGCCAACTATGTCGGCCAATGTCCACCCAATAGCTTTCTTGTTCACCCTCAATAAGCTTAGCAACTTCTCTTCTTGATCGGGCGTGAGATTATTTGCCACAATGACCGCAACTGCTCATTCTCCTCCGAGAAATGCATACTTCGGATGGTGCGGAAGGGATTTCAACTCTAGTTTGGGCGGTTGCTCGGTGGAGGGAGAAGCTTGGGTGGTTGTTGCAACAACTACGATGTCATCACACCGGGAATACACGAAACCATATTCAAAGAAGCACAAGCGAAGGGTCGTGTCTATACGCTCTCAAGGTTAACATCGAATTCGGTTCATCAAAATCGAATGAAGCTCATCAAAATCGAATCGGGATGCACGTTAGGATCGGGATGAAGCTCAAACTCGGAATCAATATCGAGTCTACAAGTAATGTAGAATCATCAAGCAAATCGAATCACCAAACAATGCGGTCTTAACCAAATTAGTGCAAACAGAGCACCATTCATTATCATCGCATGCACAAATGGGGTATCACTCTCGGATGAAAATAAGGATAATCGGCGCACCAACCATTAAGAACATCATCCACGGCATCATCAATCACATCAATACGAAAGCAGAATGCTCTTCCCTAGGATATTTCATGGCATCAAAGATATTGAAATTCACGGATATATCACCAAACTCCATGGAAAGAGTACCGGAATGCACATCTATCTTAGTCTAGTTGTTTTCATGAAAGGTCTCCCTAGAATGATTGGTGACCTACTACTAGGAGACTCGCCTCCATATCCAAGATGTAAAAATCAGCGGGGAATATCAATTCATTAACTTTGACTAATACATCTTCAACTAAACCGAAGGATGGGCATTACTCCTATTAGCTAAGCGAACAATGACACCGGTTGGACGCAAGGGACCAAGACCAAGAGATCTATAAACGGATGCGAGGCATGACATTAATAGAAGCACCTAAATCTAGCATGCAATCATCAAATCTATAGTTACCAATAAGGCAAGGGATAGAAAATGTCCTGGATCTTTGCATTTACGAGGCATGGTAAATTTGGATGAGTCTTTGAGACATTACAGTTCAAGCTCACTCGTTCATTTCCCTTGATCGCCTCTTGTTGGTGCACAACTCCTTCGAAACTTGGCATATTTAGGAATTTGTTTGGCTTGCATCTAAGAGAGGAATGTTGATCTCTACTCTTACAATGTCTCAAGTATATCCTTCTCTTGTGCTTTATCGCAACTTCTTGGAGTGAGCGCTCTCGAGGGAAGGAAGAGGAATAGGAATGTCTTCCTCTTCACTTTTCTCTGTTGCTACTTTTTCTTTTAGTCAATCTTCACGTTTCTGACTCGTTTTCGATGTGGAAGTCACATCTGCGGCTTGCTTAGGTTCCTCCAATTGCTTGCCGGGCATCAGTAGTGATATAGCACTCACATTTCCCTTAGGATTGGGAATTGTTTGTGAGGAAGGGAATTGGATCCACGAGGTTGAAGTTTGGTTCAATGATGTTGCCAATTGCCCAATCTGTGTTTGCAAACTCGAATGGAAGTGTCGGTTCTTGTTGGAGCTAGCATATTGGTCGTGACAAATTGCTTCATCATATCTTTCAAGTGAGGAACCACCACTACTACTAGCTCTTGTTGTGCCGCTGTGGAGGTGGACATATGGTCGGGTCGAGGAGGTGGTGCTTGCAAAGGTAAAGGGGTGCGGATTGTTGGAAAGTCCGTGGTCCGTGACGGCCTCGCCGGTAGTTCCCAATTCGCCGAGCATCCGGTTACTCGGTTCTCGATTTTGGTATTGGTTGCTCCAGTTCGATTTTGGTTCCAAATAAAGTTGGGGTGATTTCTCCAACCGGGATTATAAGTGTTAGGAGAATGCATTATTCGTTGGTATTGTGGCCTTCCGGAAAAACACCCACCGCAGCCTACCGACCGATCTTGGTAAGTAGGATCATACAAGGTAGGGCAAGAGTCAAGTAGAATGATAAGGGTCGAACAAAACCCACAAGAGTACCTGGGCCCGAGGAGGAGAAGACTGTACTGCTACGTGTCATTGCCAACCGCCTCACAAGAGGAGGTCCGATCATCAAGTCTATTCTCTAATCTCCGAGAATCATACCGAACTGGGAGGTGTTTGAATATGGTAAACGCAAGTGCTATTGGCCCCGGTGCCAAACCGCCGAGAGTTATCTCGCCATAATGGATATCAATTCTCGGGCTTCTTCGGTGTCTTGTTACTCATAGCTCCACCACTAGAGGCATCTACCAACCCTTTGTCTAGGTGATAGACCATCATAGAAAGAGTTGATCAAGTCTTTTCGGATATCCGATGGTGTGGACGGCTTGCACATAACCTTTTGAACCTCTCCCAATACTCATGCATAGTCTCCCAAATGACCATTTAATGTTGCCAATCTCCTTCTTGATCGCAGCTTGCTCTTGAGGAAGGGAAATATTTCTCTAAGAGGAATATCCTCGAATATCAGTCCAAAGCTCCCATGAAACTTAGGCAACAAGTGTATTAGACCAGATTTCACTCAAAGTTAGCAAAGAAGGTTAGGATATTGGATGCACAAGGGTTGATAATTAACATCAGGTGCACCCAATTCCTTCAAAGTATGATGATTTTCCTGCTCTCCTGCCATAATGTCCGAGCGAGCAAAGTTGCTACTAGAATCGGTGAACACAACAAGACTATCGAAATACTATCGAAGCACAATCGAAAGATCAACGAATGGACACAATCGAGTAATGGCCGAGAATCGGACTCTAATTGAGTATCCAAAAGTGGTATTAATCTTATGACTTAGCCTAACAACTCTTCTAGCAAGAAGAATTGTTCTTTCTATTTCGGGATCAAATGGCAACAAATCTTACGGATTAGTAGTATTCCGGTACTCATGCAACATGTACACAAAGCAGAACTGGCAAATACTCGGAATGACAAAGATGCCACGAGAAAATCAGAATTACGAAAATGCCACTAGAGGTGGTGAAAAGTGGAAAAACACTAAAAGACACGTAGACAAAAACACAAAAGCAAAAACCTATGCTAGAAATTGACCAAAACAAGTCCAAAAATAGTATCAAATGATTTTTAAAATTTTTGGGACTTGGACAGGGCAACTCCTAGACTATTGGGGGACTCAAAAATGGAATAAAAAAACTTCAAAAATTGAAAAAGTGGCCTAAACGATGGAATTTGGCGAAACGGGAGGATACCACATGGAAAATGAAACATTTTCAATGTGGTCTAACGATTCGCCATTTTCTATCACTGTACCAAATTTCAACTCAATCGAGATACTAAAAAAATGGCACCATGGAAATCAAAAAGCGTAACCTAAAAGCAGTGAAAAAGTGGTCTCAAACGTTGGAATTTGGGGAAAATGAGTGAGACCTCACTTCCTCCTAGGAAGTGACTTTTGCTTAAAACACCCAATTCCTTGTGAATAAGACCTGGTTTGAGTGATCGGAGTCGAGAAAATTTCTGTCCGGCCACCCGAACCACCTAAACTACCTAAACTAAGCTATTTACAATACCGTTACTAATCAAACCGATGCAAATTCCCAAGAACGGCGCCATTTTTGGAAAGATTTTTGCCGTGTCTTCCAAAATAAACCAAGTTCGAACACAATTTGCGGAATTAGGGAACTGGGTCGTTTCCAACGAATTTGCAAGTGGGCTTGTTCAATAACAATAGTGAAACGTAATGATAAAATGGGGGTTTGGTTTAACGAGAATAGAACAAAACGAAATAACATAATCAAAGTGCAATAAACAGAGTCAAACGTAATCAAATAAACAAGAGACAGATTAAAGATGATCAACTCCAACGAATTGATTCCGTAAACCTCCATCATTGAACGAAAATATAACTAACTCCACGTTTGGTTCCGGATGAATCGAAATCTCTGCATTCATCCGGAGATTCCCTCGCCTAGACGATCGCCTAGAATCTGCCCGGACAGTGGCGTCTCACTGTGCAATCGCACAGCAACATCAGAACCTAGTCCGAACTAAGTCCTTGGATGAACCAAACCGAATATTAAATCTAATATTCGAACTATTTTCAGAAATCGAATCCGATAAGATGAAAACAGAATCGAGTAGTTACCGATTAGGCACGAGTTCTCTGGATGAATCATGGAATCCTCATCGTTGGGTTAATCACAAGAGTTTAGCCGATCATGACTAGGAAAATCAAAGAACGAACGAAGAACACGAAGAACGCGCGAAGAACATGACATAGTTTTAGCCCAAAAGCGAAATAAAATATAACTCGACTTAAATTACAAAATTCGGGTCCAAAATAAATCCAGAATTGTGCATCCGACTTTGGCTCCAAAATTGACCTCCTTCTTGACCGAATTTGCTCTTGATGTCTTCATAACAATTGTAGCTCTCTGAATCATCTGAAATATGAGACAAAAATGAGGCAAATCCAATGTCTGGTTCAAGAGTTATGGTAGAAATAGTGAAGCAACACAAAACTGGAATTTTATTATTAAAAATAGCTAAAATGCAATAAAAGGCCCAAGGCCCAAATAAACATAAGAGCCATTATTTATTAGCTAAAGGGTCCTAAATTATTATTCAAGAGACAAAAATAAGTGTATAAAATATTCAATTATCATCCCGACCCAGCGTTAACGCCCCAACATGATTAGCGCCTCCGAACTTTTTAGAATGTGTCCTATGCGCGAACGTAACCATCGCCTCGAACTTCATGTGCTCCGAACTATTCAGAATTTCACGGATTCCGACAAGTGCGTTTCGAACGCACGAACATCACAGATCAAAACGTGACCGTCGTCGCTGCTGAATGTTCGATCTAAACTCTTCGTAACTACATGAAACTACCGCGAGATCCAACTAACTATCCGTAGAAACCCTAACGTGAGTTTTTGATTTAAACACATAACAGGATTCGATTTTAGCATATATGTATCTCATACATAAAAGCATCTAAAATAACCCAATTTAAACACTCGTTAACCTCGGCTCGATACCACCGTTGGGATCCATACACGCAGTGGAGTTAACACTTTTACAAATCCCATCGAAGGATCACCAACAAACCGCTTAAATCAAGGTTTAGGATCGAATCATACCTATGCCAAACAACCGGATCGGTGGGCTACCTTCTCGATCAATGTAAGTCGACTCTTCGAATCGCCTTCCTCTATCGATATCCACACGAATGCCTTCGTAAACACGAACTAAGCGTGCACAGCGCCCGAATCGTGCGTCTCTCTATTTTCCCTCTAGGTTTCTCGCGGCTTTCTAATTCATTCGTCTTTTTAACACGACTAGATCGTAATCTCTTATAGAGTTTCTAAACCCTAATGTGTCGTATTAAAATATTCAGAATTAATCTAATTAATTTCGAATTTTGAATTTGGATTAAATAATATTAATTAAATCACCCAAAAGATATAATCTAACTATTTAATCAATTAATAGGCCTTCGTATTTAATTTATATTTATAAATTAAATCAAGATATGATGTCCTTATATTTAATTTAAAATGAGATACGATATCTCAATTCAAATTAAATCGATATGCAATATCTTTATTCGAAAATTAAATCTGAGATACAATATCTCAATTTATTATAGTTATTTAATTTATCAAATAAATTAAATACTATATATAATAATATTATTATCAATAAATAATATCATTATTATTTTCGAATAATATATATATATATATATACATACACACACACCCTAGATTAAATAAGTATTCATTAAATCTTAAACACATTTAAGATTCAATGAATCTGACACTCTTGCTCGTGTTGGCTATTCTTATGTGCGACCGTAGGCCCACATGAGATTGGCAATGGCCAATACCGTACCAGCCCACAAGTCGCAAGCGCTCTAGCAAGACATTGCGACTACCCAATTCATATGGGATCATGATACGATACAACCTATTGTTCAACCATGTCACGTCCCCTTTGTCACGCGATAATTTGGTCAAGGATGAGGAACGGTGAATGTCAACTTCCTCGTTCTTGACCATTACTTTCTCGATTCTTGAGTAGTCTAATTGAAATGGAAACTCCTTTCTATCGTAGTATGGCCATACATTTCTCGTACTCACTCATCGAGGCCCAATATTATCTCTCTACAAATGCGAGGAAAAATTCCATGTTTATCATTCACATTCCTCCGCATGAAAACCACTCGATCCCGATCATAGCCTTTATCATCACTCCTATTAAAGGTGACTTTTGACTAGGTCAAAGATCGCTGACTCATCATGTAAGAATCCATGATGATCTCAAAGTCAACGGGCGTTGTGACGTGGTTATACATGAGAAAAGCTTATGACTTATTCCATGCAGCCTTCTCATACTGGCCTGGTCCAAGACCTTGTACTCTTACAGTGCCTATGACTTTGACTCGTATCTCCATACTCATCAAAGTCATACGTCTTATTTCATCTTCGCTCCCGCTGAGATGATCGACTGTGACGTTTAGGATAATCTATAAGATATATCCAAGGATTAGCTATCACTATAAACATGAAAATGAAATGGTAACAAAAGGAGAATACTTTATTAAATAATAAAATCGTCTAAAGCATAATGACTTGCCCCTAGGGCATAATTTCCAACACGAAGGCCGTTTCAAACGCCAAATCAGATTTCAAGGTAGTTGGTACCAAGGAAACCACTGAATAATCCCCCAAAGCGATCCAAGACTACCAAAGCAACTTCATCCTCTTCGCCGAGGAATACCGCTCCGTCCTCCAAATCGAAGAAAACCGTTTCCTCTAGGACGGAGATTCCTGCTCGCCTGGCAATTCCAACTGAAACTATTCCAACACAAACTCCTTCCTCCTCTCCTTTAGGAAGTCATCCTCCACCACCTCTCGGTCCCCGAACTCCCTTTCGTATCATCCGAGAGAAGAAGTCCCTATACAGCCTTAGCAATGCTATCGCGGTTCCCGAACGCTTCCTTTAATCAACAAAATATGACACGCCCACCTGGGAGCTGTCCAACATATAGGAATATGGCTTGAAAGGGTCCAGTTAGCCCGAGCCTTGATCACGTTAGAAGACAAGTATGCTAAATGCGAGCATACCAAGGATGAAGCTCAAAGGTAACTACAAGCCCGAGGCAACAGGGATCGATGAGCATGAGGTGCAAAAGATTAAGGAAGACCTAGAGAAGGAGAGAGAGGCCCCGAGGAAACTAACGCGGATTTTGACCCGCCTCGGAAGGAGAGTGCTACTGACAAGAAAATCTTGGATCAATCTCTGGCCGGAGGTGGAAAATGCCTTCGAGTTAAACCGCCTTCCAGTCGCGGTGGACTCCACTCGAGAAGCTTTGGTCCGAAAAGACGAGGCCATCAAGAAATTTGTTGCAATCTTTTGAAAATGCCCTAAGGCGTATTCGGCTTCTAAACCCCGACACTACTTTAAACACCTCCGAGATGGATTGCATGTCTTGGGTCGTGGGCGGCAAGATAGTTCTCTCTTTCCTTCAATCTGGGTGATGCCTCCAAAGCCAACTTGGGAAGATGCAGGGAAAAGGTGAGGAGGCCGGAACCGATGCCGTGACTCCGCTCGTGTGAAGCGGCGAGATTCCGAGGTTGTCATAATTTACACTCAAGTCATCGAAGCCCATTTGTAATCTCATACCGGTTTAATATCCGGTTTTTGTTTTCGTATATCATGTCAAGATACTTATAATGAACGAAATACTTGTTGCATGAATAGAATATCTGTTATTTGTTTGCCGAATCCGTATATTCTTCCTCAATAAACTTTGCATTACATTCACTTCCTTTGCAAACTAAGAAGTAAGATCTGTCTTTGAAATTGGCCAAAATGAATTGGCCAAGGTCAAAATTTGTTGCGCAAACTTGGGTTTGAGACCACCCGTGGGCATTATACGCTCCCGAGTGATTGACTGTAATCACTGAATAAGAGCCATCCGCCTCATATCTAGGTGTAGTGTTGCAATAAAACTCTAAACATTCCGAATTGATCGTGCTCGTTGCAGACGGCTTGCCTAATTACCCTAAGCTTTGATGCATCTTTGACACAACGGGCCATTTTGGTTTTACCGCTTCCAAAAGAAACATGTAATAGCAAAGCAAACACGGCTAATGATCCCGGCGAAGTCATTACCGCCGAGAATGCAGCGAAGCTAACCCGCTAAGGATCCCAACAAAGCCTAGCATGGATTAAGGAAGATTTCCGAGATTAATGAGCTTTTTGGCGTCCGAAGTTCGGGTTTCGGACGTGCAAGGACGATTTCCTCCAACTCGATCATCAAGGAGCCGAGATAATATCGTAGATCAAGTTACTTGACCGAGATCTAGTTTTTGTTAAACCGAGTTCAAGATTGACCAAGATATTTTCTAAAGTGTTTTTAGTTAACTCGTATTTCGCAAGGCCGAGCTATATCAAGATATGTCGAGTTACTCTGGACTCGTGCATGTTTCATTCCATTAGGTCTCCGAGAAATCGAAATGATTGCTATCAATTGATTTTTACTTGCTATACTTCTCAATGCTATTAATCATGTTTGTTAGCAAGTTTTAGATGATCAAACGAAGGATCAACATTAGATTATAAAAAACAAATGATTACGTCGAAGCTTCAACTGTAATATTTCTCCAACGATCGAATAATTCCAACCTGTCATATATGCTCACAACGATCATATTCAAACCTCGGAAGAATTGCTCAATGTTCTTCATCAACTATAAAAGGAGAAGCATTCAAGATAGAAGGGGTTAGAGAAAAAGCTTACAAGGTTGAAATGCCAACATTATGAATCCAATGCTTAACTCATATACTCTTTGTTTCACAATGTTTATATAGTTCTCAAAGAGAGCGTGATGATCGATTATGTACTTCGCTGATTATTCTTCATCTACTCATGGAGAGAGTATAAACACCTATTTGATTATCTGTTTAGTGATCAAATCTTAAGGTTGTGGAACCTGTGAGTGTGGGTGTACAATTACAACTTGTAAGGGAGTAAGTCCTAGTGAGAAAATCATCTTGAGCGCACAGCAAGGTAATTGTATCCTTATAGTGTGTAAAGGGGGATATCTCAGTAAGAGATTTGTAAGAGGTCGTACAAGTGCCCGACTAAACTTGTGGGTTTGTAAAGGCTTCTCTTGTGCCCGGATTGAACAAGAGGATAGTGGATTGAAAATCTCAAGGAGCTTGGGACTGGACGTAGGTCAAGGATCGGGTCGAACCAAGATAAATCTCAGCTTGATATTCTCTTCCCTTATCTCTTAATTCCCAACATATTTGTTTGAATGACTGTTTATTATTGTATAAATCCTTACTGTCATACAAACTACTTTCAGTAGGTTGCGAAAAGTTTTTCAAAGTTATTTAAAGTTTTATCGTACACCCAATTCACCCCTCTGGGCGATAGCCGACTAACAGTTTGCCTTGTTACCCTAAGCTTTGATGCATCATTGCCACAAATGGGCGTAATTGGTTTTACCACGTTCCAAAAGAAACATGTATTAACTATTATGGTGGGCTTTACCGTATTCGAAGGAATACATTCTAGCCATTATGTTCGGTGTTACCGTATCCCTGACGAATATGTTTTAACCTTTATCTCTCGTGTTTCCGAATCCCGCAGGAGTACGTCTAAACCTTTGTCGGCATAATAACTAATAAGTTCGTTGATGAGAAGCTCTTCTTTATAATAAATTTTAGCGACATGGTCGCCCTACATGATCCTTTTTGCGAATTTACAAAATCCGACTATTGGGACTTCCTTTCGTGGATTCCGCTCTTTAACCGTAATAAAATTTCAGCTTGTCCGCATTCCACGTTCTTTGGTACCGACAAATTCTCGCTGAATTATCGTTCGATGATCGCCGGATCTTTGGTACTTGCCAACTTGGACAAAATGTCACCCGGATATTTTCTCCCCTTGGGTTATTTGTCACACCTCCATTCTCCTTAGTTTGTAACACCCGGCAATAAGGGCTTCGTATTCCGCCCGATTATTGGAAGTGTGAAAATTGAATCATAAAGAGTGCTCCATAGAAACTCCTTGGGACTTTATACAATGATTCCAGCCCACTTCCTTTGGCGTTAGATGAGCCATCAACAAAGAATTTCCAAATTTCTGTCTTATCCACATCTCCCCGCCCGATGGTGTCATCTCGCATTTGAAAATCCGCCACGCCTCGCGACTTAATATTGTGCCGATATTCGTATGTAATATTAAATTCTTATAGTTCTAATGCCTAGCCTATCATTCTTCCCGCCAGTCCTAGCCAGGAGCACCCGCCTCCATAAAGGAAAGGAGATGAAACCAAGAATTATCCGCCAATTTATCTATACTAGGTACGGGAAGGGCGTCCTTAGGACATACCTTATTTTACGGCTTGTAGTCCTCGTGCACCCTCCATTTTTCGTTCGCTTTTAACCATGATTACATTGGACAACCACGTAGTGTATTGAACTTCTCAAATGAATCCGCTTCTAAAAACTCCACATGCTCCTCCAAGGCTATCCCTTTTTCTTCTCCGAGATTCCTCTTTTCCGACCTACGGACTGACCTTACCGGATTGCCAACTTATGGAAAAAATTCGGATGGCCTCCAAGCGAATACATCTACATTCCTTCTCAAAATCCTCCAATTCGATCGAACCGCTAAGTCTAATGCTTTGCCGATATTGGTGACATGTCCCGCTCAAGACCTGCAGTGAAATCCTCCAGCCTCTCCATTTGGCTTTGCCCTTGATTGCTTCGATCAACTTTAACCATGACCTCTCGCTCTTGTCACCGACCAAATTTCAGCTTCTCGGTATTTAGTAGACACCAAGATATCCCGCCATGTATCGTCGACCGCCCCAAAATGATGTTGTACGAAGACGGGAAATCGGCCACAACGAACTTTAGCCGTTTCGATTTGAACGCCACCTCGGTCCCCAAAGTCACCTTGAGGTTAATATACCCTTTCAAGGTATCTTGGCCGTCAATTTCTTCTTACACGCTTTAACTACTCCGGGATCGAGCCGCACCGCTTGAATGCGTCCCCCATATCTTGGCCCCGACAATACTGGATTAATGGGTACCTAGATGGCTTAACGGAGATGTTAACTTGGTCTCGGTCAACCTCGGCTTCCAAGCCTCCATGTTACCGCTGCTCGATATTCTCCGAGAAACCTTTACCAACTCTACGCTGAGCCTCGCGACGTTATCTGTGGTGCTTTAGAATAGATACGACCGAACTCCTCCGACATCATATCGTGAGACCGACTTTGTCTTCTTTATGAACACAACCGTCTCCACAAGCATTTCGATACCGTGCCTCATTAATGCACGCTGCCGCCGCATTTAATATTATTGCGCCTTTTCTGGGAAACACCGTGTCGCTGCTTTTGCTATCATTACAACTTTTCAATGATAACCTTTTCCAATCTGCAACGTCTATATATTCCTCGCTTCCCTCTTCTTCTTTCCACTTTATGCTTTCACGATTCTTCGCATTCTCAAGAAGAAACCCTTATATCTAACAAATTTCTTCCTCATATAAGTCCAAGTCTCTTCATGGTTTCTTCAATCGTGTATCTACAACGCGCCTCGCTCTCTATTATTATTTGACTTCAACCAGCCTTCTTTTGCCTTTCTTTCAAGACGTACTTCGAATCTCATTGCTTGATCTTCTAGGACCGCAACTAGGGTTTCGTGCAGTGTATTGTTAGTGTAGTAATTTTTTATTCTCGTACCAGTATTTCTCCTCCCTACCTTCTAATCTGAACTCTTCTCTAAAGGTTTATGGACTGTAATAGCCCTTTACCCCTAGATATTCACGATAGTCCCATTCAGAAATATTTAAAATCCTCCCGGTAGGCGTAAATGCTTTGTTTGGGCAGCGCCCGCCGTGAAGAAGAACGACAGACACATTACTTCACAAACCCTGTGGTATTACCGTAACTCAAACCCCAATGTTCGTGTCCCCGATCTTAGTATTACCACCTCGACTCTTTCACCAATCCATCTTCAAATCATAGTTGAAATCATGACAGCTTCCTTTGTTTTTCCTCGACCTCCCAAACCGGTATGCCGGCTCTTAATCGAGGTAAACCAAGCTCTCCTTTGAGATATGGCTACCGAGATATTAATCATGTCAAAGATGGTCATGAAAGAGAAGCTCACGCTGTTACGCCATGGGCCGACATAAACATGTTGTACATGCCGCCCGCCTTCCACCGACATCTTCCAATCTTCCTCCCGATAATTCTTTTGCTCTGTATACTTTTCTTTGACTTTATACTTTTTCTTATAGGTATAGATGAGTTCATTTCCAGCCTCGCCAAATGTGCCATGTCTAAAGGCAAAGATTCTCGCAGTCTTTTTCATAAGCTCCCATGATCCCTGACCGATGGGTCACCGAGGAAGTTCTTAAAGTAAGAAACACCATGACCATGGAGGAGATCATCAAAACAATCAAAACAAATCTTTATAGTGAGGATGATTATTCCATTCTCCCGCCACGTCCAAAGAATCCGCATGCAAACATCGGCCTAAAGAGGACGATCCTCATTTCTTCTACTTCTACCGGGATTGTATTACCAAACTCGGCATTGGTTTTTCGTTCACCGAATTTCATATCAATCTCCTCAATCATTTACATCTTGCTCCTTCCCGCCTTCATCCCAAAGGTTGGGCCCTCGCCTCGCCTTTGAGACATTCTCCGCCGGCGGAAAACCGGCTTGCACCATCCAAGTATTCGCTACTTCTTCGGGGTCCAAAACGCCGACGAAGATGTTGATGGTAACGTCCCCTCCAAGAAAGGCTGGACCTCAATCCACGATTCACGACCATACCCTTTTCAAGCCCTTAGTCCATAAATTCGAAAACTTCCAATCCGCCTTTTTAAGGTAACTACCGAGACCAAAAACCGCCTTGGTTTATTCAAGTTGCTAAATCCGGCGGTGGAGGAGAAATTCCCCCGTATTGGACTTACAATCATCATAAGCTCTCTCCTTCGATTTCGAATTTCCGACGATAACCTTTCGATGCCGAGGCGCAAACTATTTCCCACTGGAACATCATGTCTTGGAATACGACCCCTTGAACCCTACTGACGTCTCTCTATATCACGATCCAAAAAATGATCTATGCCGGTATGAATATCTATTTTCATGATGCCATATAGCAAATTGATCATCTTTTGAATGAGGGATTACCTATTCTCTTTTCTTTGCAGATCATTCGTGGGACGACCTACCTTCTTTTGCCATTGCCCTAGCTAACAAGGGTTTTGTTGTACCTTCGGCTAAGAAAAGGTAGCTCCTCTACCCTTGGCTTCAAAGGTGATCCCTGCAAGAAAACAAAATCCACCATCCAGCCTCCTCTCTAGAATTCATAGAGACTACTCGGGATCAAAGCCTTGGCCACAAAAGTTCCCGTCACTCCGCCTCTCAAAGATCTTCCTTCTCCGCCTCCTCCTTCCCCACGGATCCCCGGGGCTGTTTGGAATCGAAGCGTCCCATCCGAACTCGCCACACCATTTGTCCTCCACGGCAGCTTCTTGAGCCCATAAAATATGGTGATTCGAGATCCGTAAAATCAAGGATTCGTAACAATACACCTTGCAATTTATCGCTTGGCTCAAACTTTGATTGACGTAAACACGCATTACGCTTGTCGAGAAGCCAAGTTTCAAATGTTCAAGTTGGAAGCGGAGAAGCATAAAGCCTTGATTCAAGCCATCAAGTCTCGATGCCCCGAATCAAGTGAGCGCGCTGAACTATTCAAGAAAGAGATGCAAAAAGAGTCCGAGACGGCCAAAAGGGACTATAACATGGCGATCCATCATGTGAAGCAATATCAGAAATGTATGCCGAAGCCAAGTCTTCTATAGAGTAGTTGCCGCAAGAATGTAAAGAACTTTAGGATTCCTTAGCGGCCGCCAAAGCCACCATCGAGGAGAAAGACGCGGCAAAGAGTGACATTTTTCCAAGAATCCTTTAACAACGCCTTGATTCAAATTCGCATGCTGAATCCCGATGTTAACTTCGACTATTCCGGGAAGGATTGTATGTCGGTTATAAGAGGAGGTCGATTGTCCCGCTCTTCCCTTCCAACAATACTCGCTTCCACAAGCCATTTAGAAGGGAATCATGGGGACAACTGAGTTGAAGAGGTCCATAAAGACACCGGGCTCCATCTCGCTAGTCTCTCAATCAAGACTCGCTTGGCGACTCCCATCATTCGGTAATCATCTCAAGCTCGCTCCATATCAAGAGACTTTACTTAATCATGGCGAACTTGGCAAATGTCGCCTGCACGGCTGTACTTTGTGTTTTTTATTTTCCCGCATCAAATTTTATTTCTTCTTTAACGGCTTTGCCGCTTGATAACCCGTCTATCTTTCTCAAACATATATTGACATTATTTTAAGCAAGAATGCATAAATACTTACTTTTATCGTGAAGTTATTCACCACCGAACTAGGTCTTCTGGACAAGTAGGACTATGTATTTAGCCTACCGAGCCTTACCGAGTCCATATCTAGCCGCGAACAACAACAACGATCCCCATTTGTTTTGTTTTTACAAAGATTGCATATCTTAGCTTGGCATGTGCTTCCCCTTTACCCAGTTCCAATTATCCCTCTTACATCACCTTAATCTTGCTCCTTCCCAACTCAACCCTAATAGCCGGGCTTTTCCCATTGCTTTTGAGGATTATTGCCAACAGAAAACTTAACATGCATCCTTCCCACATTCTTTCATTTTTACTCGTCCACGAAGCTTGTAGCGAAAAGACCAATAAGGACGCCAATACAGAGGCCTTGGACGAAGCTCCAACTCGGAAAGGTTGGACCACAAGCTCTTCATAGCTTTCACCGAGTCATGGAAAAGCTTCAAGCCCTCATTCTTCAAGTTTGGAAGTGGAGGACGATGTGGGTTTTAAAGTGGATTTGCATAACACCCTTTCTTCTCGCCCAAGTTGGTGGAGGTGATTCATCACGGATGAGATGATTACTATTTTTTTGGTTTAAACTACAATCAAACAAAAACAAATGAATGACATTAAATAAACGGGATCATAGTTGTTGAATTAATGGCAATGTCATCTGGCAAGGTCACAAGGACGAAGTGTATCTGAATATTTAGTGAAGATCGTCGCATTAAGTCCAAATCCATGTTCACAAATCTCTTCAAGCTTCGTAAAATTTTCTTCCCACAAACCATATCCATAGATCTTCATCTCTGTGGCGAAAATCAACCGATCCCCATAACAATGAATCTGAATCCTTGTTATAAAAAACTTTAATCTGTTACAATAACAAGATCTTCTTTCACTCCCATTGCTTTTGCGCAATCACCGCACATCGCTTTTGCATTCACAAGAGTAGGTAGGAAAGTAAAAGAGTGGAAGCAAGGAGAACTTCTCAAATTACTTCCACATTAAGCTTATAAAAATTGAAAACAATAATTTGTCTTTTTAAATAGGGTGGTAAGTGACAAGATAAAATTTTATGGAAAGATTAATTTTCATTGACAATCTTATCATTTAAAACTATTCATTATTCCTTATTGAAATATCTAAAACATGCAATTTAGAGGGAACATGTGAAGTGAAAAGCTAATTGCCAATCTCCAAACAATTAACACGTCATATTTCCTTTACATGCATAAACAAACAAATGAATGTGTACGTGGAAGCATGTTGATCGAGTCGCCAATCGTTAAGCATCTAAATAAAAGTAAAAACTTCTAAAATGAACTAAGAACGGGTGATTGAAATATTAAATTTATCTAATAATGAAATAGTTTTTGATTTTACCCATATTTAAATAAAAAAATCATATTTATATTACATATTCTCTCATAGATAATTATTTCAAAATAGATTAATACCGAAAAACTAAATATCCTATCAAGTACTTAGTAATAAGCACTCGAAGAGTGAAGAGTAATAGTTGTGAGAAGTAGTAGAATATATGACTCAAAAGTAGCCGTGCCAGTGGTTTCCACAAAGAACAACATAATCGATTCAAAGTTTCATATAGGGCGGATTGATAACGTCTCGATAAACCTGAGTCTCGAAGTTGTTATCCATGAAGATTCACTAATCACACCCACCCACAAACACACATACATTCCAAACTCGGCCAAGTCCATGAAACATTTGAAACACCGCTTTTCACTAATTCCTTTGTAGAAATTTAAAACCAGCCTTGATAGATTAAGAGCCTTGAAATAAAACGCCACTCCGAATATAAAGTTTACGTCGATTTCCAAATCCAAAAATGCTTTGAACAAAATATTAATTAAAATCATGTTTGCGGGAATCAATTTTATCACTCTATTTCGCAGATACACTAATTGCTCGTTTGGAAATGCATTTAAATTAAACATTTAAAATCGTGTCTAATCGAAATCACCTTGAGACTAGCTAGAATCACATCACCATGTCTCATTCCAAATTCCTCCGGGGTTCGATTCTCTCGTGACACGCTTGCCAATCTTTTGATGAGTAAACCGAAAATTTGATTTTGCGAAGTGCTTCTGTTACAACAATCCTTTATCGAAACCCTAATTTCACACTTTTCCCAATTGTATAGTGCAAATCCTCATCGCCTAGGTACTTCACAAGAACTAGAATGCGCTCTTCGCCGGCCACCGGCCCAATCAAACAAACGACGTTCATTTCGATGACGAATGCTTTGTCACCGCGAAAAGCACGTACTCCTTTGTCGTCTCTCCGCCTTTGCCGCTTCGCTTTTTACGCTTTCTTCACTTTCTCCATTTCTTCGAATCACTTTCGGGGTGGCCGCTTGTCGTTTGCTCATTGGGTTGAGCAAGTTGAGAGATTCATTTCAGTTTCAATGGGAAAACCCATAAAAGAAAAGTCTACTACTTCAAAGTCCAGCTGATCCGACAAGAAAAGAAAACAAACCCTTAAAAAGAAGGGAAAATTATGTGCAGTGCCAAGGACCGAAATAATTACAAAAAGTCCCTTGAAATCACTAGGGTTGGTGAAAATATTTAAAACATCATTTGAATCGCTATGGTAGCCGGCAAATTGAACATGAAACATACTGATTGTTAAGAATATAACCGTCGTTTCCCAATACCCCGTTAAATTAACCATTCATCTATATCTATATACTTTCAATTCGCTATTGCTTCCAAACAATACTAAGTGATTAACAATTAAGTGAGCAAAAATATTTAAAGCATATCTCAATCGCTATGGTCAAGCCGGCAAATTGAGATTCTCATAATTACTACGTACTCTCTTCACTAATCACTACGTACTCTTCCCATCAGTGTGCTTATTTCTCGCTTAGTACTTGATAGGATATTTAGTAATTAATCTTATTTTGAAATAATTATGAATGACCGAAAATATATTTAATATAAATATGAAAGTTTTTATTTAAATATGGGTAAAATCAAGAGATTATTTCATTATTATATAAATTTAATATTTCAATCACCCGTGTTTAATTAATTAATCTTCATCATCTAGAAATTTAAGCTTGAAAATCCTTCCATGTGGTTTCTCTCCTCTCCTAACAACAACAACTAAACCATATATGCACTATCAAGCCTAGCTAGCACTACCGTTTCCCAAGTTTCACTTGTGTTCCTTAAGAAAAACTCTATTATACATTCTTTCAACCAATTTCTTTCCTTAAATCTACTCCACTATAAAACAAGTTTCAAGTTTAAAATTGGCCCAATGTTGCAAAAGTGCCTAGTGTGGGTTCCGATCATACGAGTTAGAAATCACACGCACAATCAACACGTATTTAGCAAAGATCCATATCGGTTAGCACGGTTTAATTTGCCTAATGCCTCCCCACATATCGGTGCAAAGGGGAAGTTTGAGAGGAGCAAGAAGATAAAAGTCAATGTGAAAAACCCACATGTCTGCAGCGTGTAGATTGAGCAAGCATAGAAACCTAGCAAAGACAGTAACGAAGCGAGGCTGCGAGAGCGAGCAAGACAAAGGGATGCGTCGATAGTGCTAAGAAACAGAAATTTTGAAAAGGGAAAACTTTTTGTGCAGTCTTCGAGTTCAAGGAAATAGAAAAAGGAAAAAGAAACGGAAAATAGTGGATGCCGATAAATCAACCACGACTAGGTGGGATCGGGGCACCGGAGTCGGCGCTCCGAAATCTCTATAGAGGAGGAGCGCTGGTGGCAATGTCCTCCCGAGGAGGAAGAGTCCGAGGCCACTGCGAAGTGAAAGGATGAATGGGAATCGGAGAGAGTGGTGGTGGTGGCGCGTCAAGGTTAGGAACAGGGGTGGGATGGCGGGGCGGAGGAGAAGGCAAAGGGTTGTCCGGTGGTGGCAAAGGCAAAGGATGTTCGGTGAAGGCGGGGGCAAGAGGTTTTTGGTGGTGGCGGAGGTAAAGGATGTTACGAGGTGGAGACGATGGCAAGGGTTTTACGGTGGTGGCGGAGGCAAAGGGTTTGCGAAACCGGGGAGCGGTCTAGGCCGCCATTCGCTAAGGGGGATTAGCGTGTGCGGGAGTGGTGGAGGAGCCTGAATCCGGCGGACGGGGAAAGGGTAAGGAAGTTGAAGGGCGAGCCGGCGCGCCTCGGCAGATCCGCTTGAGGCGTGGCATGGCGGAGGAGGAGGCCTAGGACGTGCGACGGGAATGGGGGAGAACAGAGTGGAAGAAGGGATGGTGGTGGCCGGTGCCCGGTGGGAAGGGAGCGGGCAGCGAAGGGGCGAAGTGAAAGTCCTGGTCAGTGGCGGATCTTGCTATAATAAATATTTGGGGGGTGAAATATATACTCATTAACTAATTAAAAATTTGTTTAAAATATTGAGTTATAATAAAAGTATTTTAACAATTTTATTGTATAAGATAACAAACCTTTCTAGTATAGATGTCATATCAATTACAAAATGAGAAGATATCATGGAATTTCAGAAGATTGCCTTTATCAAAGAATGAAAAGAAAGAGGAAATAAAGAAAGAAACAAGAAAATGATTTATCAAACTCACGAGATTTATTGATTAGAAAATCTCTTAGGTAGGAAAAGAATTAAAACCAGACAAAGTAAATGTGGAGTTTTTTTCGGGCCCGAATAAAATTAATCAATCACATTTAATTTCTCATTGTCCATTAAATTTAGTTAATTGGTTGAACAATTCCCACATTGATGAACATTATGCAGATACCAGACAGAGCGAAGCTAGAAATTTATGGAAGGGGGCACCATTGGCGGGGGATACGGGGTTCAAGGCGGCGCCCGAATTTTTTTTTTTAAACAAAACTTTAAATGCATTAAAAGATAAAATAATATAAATTAGTCATGCAACTGCAACTGTTAAATTTTAAATTGGCACAAGGCAACAAGAACATGCACAATATCTCGAAAGCTAGTTTATAGAGGGAATATACCCGTTTCCTTCAATCTGTGAATTGTATCCCTCATTTATTTCTTCCTTTGAAAGTTCTTCTAGAAGGGCTCGTTGTCATTCATTAATTACAGTAGAAAAGGATGAGCAGATCTGAAGTGAGATGATGCAATAACACTGAAAACATGCTAATGCTTACACACATAAATAAGACCAAATGGGAAAATGGTGAGTATTTGAATACAAATGCCAGTTTCTTATGGCACATAAAATATCCACTGAAGACATATTCATTGTGATCATTTGCCTATTCTCACACTTGAATATGACTCAAACATTGAACCTATAGTAAAAATATGTCATGAAAGTAGACCATTTCCGTTGTTATATAGCACATTTTGGAGTTGGTTTTGGTCCTAATTATAAGAGCAAGTTTTAACTTTTGTCAATTTTTTCCTATAATACCCCTTTTTATGCTTATTATTAGGAGCATTTATATATATGTGTGTACATATATATATGTATATCTATATTTATGTGTGTCAATATACATGTGTGTAGATATATATATGTGTGTGTGTGTGTACACACACACACACATATCCTGTGTGTGTGTATATGTGTGTGTGTGTGTACACACACACACACATATCCCTGTGTGTGTATATATGTGTGTGTGTGTGTGTGTGTGTATGTGTGTGTGTGTGTGTATGTAGATATATAGGTGTGGGTGTGTGTGTGTGTATCTATGTATGTGTGTGTGTGCGCGCACGCGTGTAGATATATGGGTGTGTGTGTGTGTGTGTGTGTGTGTGTGTGTGTGTGTGTGTGTGTGTGTGTGTGTGTGTGTGTGTATAGATTTATATGTGTGTATGTATGTATGTATGTATATAGATTTATATGTATACACATATATGTGTTTATATAGTAAGACCATTATTTCAATTAGAAAGCGTGTGGAAAGAAAATTAGATCTATATATATACACACATGGCTATATAAAAAGCAACTAATATACATATATACTAAATTAATATGTCATGGATGTCTAACGTAAGGCAAATCGAAACACTTATAATTAGGGCAACTTGTGTCATTTTAAATTTATATAAGGGCATTTTAGGAAAATGAGTAAAATTAACTAATTTAACTCTTCTCCTTCATCCCTCCAAAATCGGTTAAATAGTTCCTATAATTAGGACCGGAGGAGTATCACTTAATCGGCAATGTAATATTAAGATGCGACACTAGAAACCTACGTGAAGAAGTTAACACGAAGCGCACAAACCTGATCTCCATGGCCTACAAGAAACCGATCTCCATGCCTACAACCATAAGGCTGCATCAATCTAAGCGAGAGAAAGAAAATGCATCAAATAAACTCAGCAACAGATTTTGCACACCCAAATCGACACGGACAAAATAGAGAGGAACCACGGCGAGAAAATCACAAGAAACAAATATGAGATATGATTGAAGAGCAATAGAGCAATCACGGAAAATTGCAGAAATTAAACCCCAAATGAGCAATCACGGTAGAAAATCACAAGAAACAAACATGAAAGACCCAATGTTTGCTCAACCTAATTTTTCTCGAAACCCAAATCACGAAACACATAAATCGAGATATGATTGAAGAGGAATAGAGAGGGAAAAAATACTTGTCTCGGAGTGTCAGACGGTGGTCGATGACGATGCAAAGAAGAAGAATGAAGTTGGTCGGAGTGTCGGATGGTGATCGCGGCTCGCCGCCCGCCGGTCGGACGTCGTGGAGAGTCTAGGAGGAAGAGGGAGAATGAGACTAGAGGTGTAGTTTGCGAGTCGCAGTGTGGATCACCTGCAGGTGAGAATGACCAAAGTGGCAATAGAGGAAGAAGGAAGTAAGAGACGAAGGGAGGAAAATAGAGAGGAGGAAAAAAAATTGTGATTGAAATTTAAGGGTGGGCACGTGCCCCCAACTTACCACGTGCATCCGCCTCTGCGTGTGGATGTGGATGGATCATACAGGAATAGTAGGCAGCAACTTGTGGAGGCATGATCAGCGATCACCAAGGAAGCTGGGTACGTGGGTTTCAACGAAGTTAGGTCATATTACGTCAAGCTGCAGCGGAAATCCATGCTATCTACGGGGGCCTTATACTTTGCAAACAATTGGGTTTCAAGAAGATTATGCTCCATACCGATTTATTGGATGCCATTCATTAGTTATTACTTGATTGTGGGCAAGGTCATCTCCTATGAAGGATGAAATACGGGACGTAAGATCCCTTATTCTTTCACACGAGGATCTACATATTATTCATACTCACAGCCGAGAAGCATTAAGATGTGCTGATTATTTAGCTCGATCGGCTCAAGCAATGAGTCGGGATTTTGTAATTATTCCATCACAACCTTTTGAATGCATTGACTTAGTAAATCTTGAGTGTGGCGGAATGCCACTAAGATCGGTGAATGTAGTCTAATATTAGACTTTTGTAAACCTCGAGCCTTCGGCTTGCCAATGTATTACCCAAAAAAATTAATCTCAATTAAGTGATTAGGGTATATGCCCGAATCAACACCACTACATATATAACAAGTAATTAGCCTGCAATGGAAAATTGCAAATATTTATCACAGCCAAGCCAAGAGAATATATTGGTCAAGTAGAACACTTTTATTTATGTTGATGTAATAAAAAATAACCGAACTTTCAATCGGGGTTTCGATAAAGAAGGAAAACAAGTATCAAGGATTTGTGAAAGACAACGAAAGAGAACACTAACAACACAGGAGCAAAACATATATAAAGGTTTTGAGAAAAGCAACAATTTTTACGGAACACGAGAGCGAAATGGCAACGACGGATAAGGAAATAAAGGCCAAATATGAGAGCAATGAAATTAAATGTGATCATCAAGGTGAAGATTAGAATTTTTTTCCATTCATAATATTTTTATGCTGCTCGATTGTGCATCGATACATAGATAAAAATAAAATAAAAAATAAAAAATTTTTGTAGAGTGATCTTCATCCGTGTTTATGTATTGAAGCTCCTCGTTCCTTTAGTTTTGTTCACATTCATCTCTTTGCCTTTCTTCATCCTCTGCCTCCTCTGTCATGCATCTTGCCGGCCGGTCGAGAGGTTACGAGGGACTGTGTTCGGAAGCCTAATTGCAATGAACAAAGAATATAGAGAGGCAGTTATCGGAAGCTTGAACGGAAGATCATGCGGGATGAGAGAGTGTAGTGGGAAAGCGGCGAGATGGGACGGAGAACGGAAGGTAATGAAACATAGTTTATAATGTACATTAAATATGTCCACGGCCGTTTCATGATCACATCAACCTTGGCGACCTTTGTATATATTCGGTATTTATATTACAACGATGAACAATATAGGGGTTTTACACACATATATGGACAGTTGTACATATTTACAAATAAGATTACATATTAGATCAGATTATATACTGCTCTTCACTTGTCTTTTTGAAACTCAGAGGATATGCAATGTCATGAACACAATATACTATGGATTGTAAAATGAGGAAGAAAAAATAACTAGCTAATAGCTACAAAAACCCACTCAACTTGGCGTTGTAGGTGCATTTGGAACTCGTCTAACCTCTATGATATGCTTGTATGCGTGTCTTGTATCCATTCCCATCGTATGTTGAACCTTGTAATATATGTGGTAGTGTTGGTTGGCAGAACTAATGCTACTTGCTCCAAATGTAATATAATGTACTACACACGTACGTTCACAAGTTATATTGCTTTTGTAGCAAATAAATAATCTGGCCTACCAACACCACCACATATAAAAATATAGAACACTTCTCAAGCTCTTCACACTCTTTTTCTACATTAAGATATCATTAGGGGATATCCAAAGACGGACCGGGAGGGGCTGGAGGAGCAGGAGGGGCACTGGTGACTGGTCCGGGAGGCAAGGATGGGAGTGTCGGGGCCAAGAAGCGAGCGAAGTGGCTGGTGCGCAGCTCTTGCCGGCGGCGATCAACCGCCTCGCACAACCACTCGACGTGCGCGCCCTGTCGAGGGTAGGGGGATGACCGGAGGAGCAGTGTGAGCTCGGTGGTAGGTTGTCGCGATGCAGGTAATAACGGTCGCGGATGGAGAGGAAGAGGGCCCGATGCAGGTAGACGTCGGAGTCCTCGGAGGAAATGGATATCGGGAAGAAGGGGTGGATGGTGGTGGTGGGTCAGAGAGGCCGGGAGGAGGACCATGGGGCGGCCATGATTCCGCGAGGGCACCGGGGTAACGCGTGCGAGGTGAAGGCGTAAGGGCGGGTACGGTGGTTGGCGCGGCCGTGCCGAGCGGTGGAGATGGTGCGGACCTTGGTGATGGTCGGGAGAGGAGGAAAGGGTTAGGGTTACGTGGGTGGTGTAGAAGAAGAGAATGGCGGGAATATAAAGGAGAGCGGTGATGTGAAGAATGAGGGGTGTCATAATTAGGGAAGGAGACGATCGAAAAAGTATCGGGCGGACGAAGTGGGAGATGGAAGGGTGAGGAGTTGATTGAAAAGGTGACGGGAGGGGCTTGGGATGAATTGGGCTCGGTGAGAATGGGCCGCGGGTGTAGAATACTTAGACAAAACTACATGTAATATTGGTTAGGTAGAGACTAGAGAAACATACCAAAATACATGGGCTGCCTCATGCACAACAATGTTTGTGGCACAATGTGGGCGGCAATGGTGAAAAAATGATAGAGAGAGATTTGGGATATCATTGATAGAGTGAGAGCTAAATTGAGTGTTTGGAATGCTAATTGTCTGTTTATGGCGGTAGGATTACCTTGGCAAAGTCAATGGTGAGTGCTACTCCTTTGTATCCTATGCTTGTTGACGGGATCCCGAAAAGTTTGTGTATTGCGGTTGAAAGGCTCCAAATAAAGAAATTTTATTGGGGCCGTGATGGTTGATTCTAGGTTTCCATCCAATTGGATGGGACTATGGGAACAAAGCGCTAGTCCAAAGGAATACGGTGGACTTGGTTTTAGATGGCTTTTGTTTTGTGAATAGAGAGCATGTGAGGGGCCAATTGGATAGAAACCTAGAATCACAATCACGAGTCGTAAGGAATACGGTGGACAAGTGATTTGAATGTATTGGTCGTGGTAATACAACTATTAAAAATGACTTTTAATATTACAAAGTGGTGGTGTTACAAATTTTTATCAAAATGGTGTCTGTTTATAGAAACGACCAAAACAATAACCAGTCGTAGTATTGTAAATTTAAACGACAGAAAACAAAAACGTTTATCTGACAATCTTGGCATTTCATTTATTGGTCCTTGTGTTGTTCCAAACAAGGACCTTTGTATAAAGTTCAAAACATTTCCCACGACCTTTAAAATATGAAAGTCGTTCTACTAATTGTCTTCCCTTTCTATGTTTGTTTATTGTGAATTGTCGTTATGCATAAGTCGTTCAATCTATAACTGTGACGTCGATTTCGTAAGCGAGACGTTAGAGTTTAATTTTTAATGTCGGTTTCAATGAAACAGACGTTAAAAGTAGCCACATGTAATTCTATGTCATTTATTGTGTATGTCGTTATGCGAAGTCGTTAAATCTATAAGCGTGATGTCGGTTTTGTAAGCAGACGTTAGAGTTTAATTTTTAATGTCGGTTTCAATGAAACGGACGTTAAAAGTAGCCACCTGTAATTTTTTAACGTCCATTTTGTTGGAAACAATCGTAGAATATTCTCACCAAAATTTCAAATATGCCACCGCCTCATTTTTAACACTGTTTTGCAAGAAAAGCAGACGTTAATTGGGTGTCGTGAAATCTACCTTTTGTAGTAGTGAAACCATAAAATCGAGTATAGTTGTTATGTATTTGTAATTAACTGGACAAATAACTCTATAACAAAAGTAAAATACGAGTACATATAAATTAGTAACATATGTGAATCCATGCATCCAATTGCAAATACAAATAAGAGCTTGAACTTTACATGGAAGAATGGAATTTCTATATTTTGTTAGAACATGTAAACCAATGCGAAAGCTAATTCAGCGGCTCTGTAGTCATTGGAATGCTTAGAATATTAGTTGCACTTTGAAAGAATCGAAATCTTTGTTAATTGTTCCACGATTCAAGACATCCAATTGTTTCCAATTATCGAGACTTCGTATTAGTTCTTCCAAATGAGTTTCCAATTCATACTTGTTCATGAAAAAGCATCCATACTTGCATAAATATCTTAATAATCTTGCATCATTGCAAAACATTCAAGTTAAAAAAATAATAATGGGCCTAACAAGCCAGCCCTTTTAAGCCCTCGGCCCCTTTACACGACAAATTGATCGGATGTTTCATCTTTTGAGGATAAAAAGATTGTCCATGAAAATCTTAAAAAATCATCAACAATAACCGAGTATATAAATTGCCACCAAGGCTCTTTACTCTAGTAGGTCTAACTAAATCCATATGAAGTGTTTGGAGAGGTTGATTAGATGATAAAGAGGTCGATTTGAAAGATGACTTAGTTTGTTTACCTCTTTGATAAACTTCACAAATCATATCATTTTTAAAATGAAGCTTTGGTAAACCAAGAACTAAATCTTTTCTCAGCAACTTGTCCAGTTGAAACATGTTGACATGAGCTAAGCGCTTATGCCATAGTCAACTTTAATCTAGATTTCCAATAAAACATTTTTAAACACTATATTATTGTTAGGGAGGTTTGAAGGTATAACAATTGTTAGTTCTCTGTTTATGAGTTTTGATGATAACAAGACTTGAAAATGTATATGGTTTTGAATCGGTGAAATTTGCCTTGAGTCGGAATGTACTCGAGCATGATTTGAAATAGCTCTGCATTGATATCCGAGGATGTATACTCGAGTATAAAATAGTTACTACTTGAGCCTATGTTCGAAACAACAAAGTTCGGATAAGACTCAAGCAAGCTTCTTTGCCTACTCAAGTATTGATGTTTGTCTACTTGACTATAAGATGCTTCAATCAAATTAATGCAATATCAAAGACTATACTCAAGCGTGTGGTAAGTGTTACGCGAGCATGATTGTTTCTTCTCTAGCATTTACTCATTGTTAAAGCTTACTCAAGCACTATTTTACTTTTACTTGAGCGGTAGGAAAATTGTACTTGAGTATAAATAACTAATATATTTTATTTAGTGTATTTTTCGGTGAAGCTCGGATGATACTCGAGAACTACGACACTTTGTACTCGAGTATGATTATTGTGATACTCGAGTTTATGCAATCAATGTTGTCTTGCGGTGATTCTCAAATAACTTACTCCGACAAATAAGATGTCTTAGTCAAGTATGGTACTCGATTAAGACCAACGTTATACTTGAGTAAAGTATAACATTAGGCATCTGTGAAGGAGTTTTGAATCTTCTTTGGAGCACTCAAGGAAGCCTACTCAAGTATTGTTCATCTACTACTGAATACCTTATTTATGTGATAATCATAAATTCAAATATTTTGGCTTATCATTTGTTTTTGACTAAATACTACTCAATCTTATTCACACTATTACTAATCATCTATATGAGTGGATTTCAGTTCATTAATGAATGTTTTAGCATTAAATGACCGAAAAGCAACATGTGTCAAAGCATTAAATGTTTGCGGAAAATAAAGCACACACGAGAATTAAGATCGAGTAGTCGAATGATTCTTATGAGACATAACTATTAGACAAAATACTAAAGTATCTTTTCGAGTAAACTGTAACCATAGATCATCAACAGTGATCCGAAAGCGATTTAATCAAGCAACGTTCGACTGTGTCTATAATGGAAGCAATTTGTGTCTAACGAAATAGTTGAAGAGTCTCAACGACTAATTTAAAGTTTCTTCATGATCATTAATTAATGGCAAGCGGTATAAAAGCAAGAAACATTGAATTTTCCAACTACCAAAACATTTGAACATTCAATCGAATTTATTACAATCTCTTGTTTCATTCAACACTCATAATATCTTCGGATATTTGTACTTCAGTGATTATATATATCTATTTTGTGAGAGAGTTTAATCTTTTGATTGATTATCTATTTAATCTGAAGGTTGAGGGACTTTGAGTGTGGGTTTACGATTTCAAATTGTAAGGCGGAGTGAATCCTAGTGTGAGAGGATTACTTCGAGTGCAGAGTATGTAATCATTTGTGTTTGAGAGATAGTGAAAACCCAAAGTGCGGGGACTAGGCGTAGGTCAAGTATTTGGACCAAACCAATATAAATCTTACGTGTTCATATTCTTTTTACATTACGCTCTATCTCTGTTTCTTGTGTTCATCAATTTATTCAAAAAGAATTTGAAATCACCTATTCACCCCCTCAGGTGATATTCCACTTTCAACAATTACCTTCTCTACGAGCTCGAATAAGGATTTTAGATTGCCTTTGTCGAGCGGAAGATCATTCTTGCTAACAATAAAACACTCCTTTGAATCAAAGATTGTTAGTTCTCTATCTTTTGATGATAACGAGACAATTGTAAAAATATAGACTTGATTATTCAAGTCACTTAAGTATATGATTAATGGAACTTGAGTGAATAACCTTATTTCAGTAAAATCTTTAATCGAGAGTGATCTTATGGGTGCGCCAAAGACACGCTCAAGTTCGGTTCAACAACTTGATCGGTGCTTTAAAATCTTAGTCAAAATAGTTTTCGATTTGACCGACTCGAGTTACTTGTCCTTAACTCCATTGAAACATTTTTGTGTGACTTTTGAATCAAAGGTAACAACTCGAGTTACCTACTTATAACTCGAGTTGGCTTGGTGAGTGCTAAACCTTATTTTTCAAACCTTAACTCCCGCGCTCATTTGTCTTTTCAAGAGTTAAAAACTTAAAATCTCAAGCCAATATTTATGCACTCAAAGCACTCATTAGTGTATCATTTGTTCAAACTCATTTTCAATGTATTTTTCAATCTTTATTTACGTGAACAAATCTTCAAACTCGAGTTATGATTTTGTGCACTCGAGTCACTCGTTAGAGTTGTGATTTTAAGACTCGAGAGTTCTTTGTTCAAAGTATTTTTAACATAACTCTCAATCTTCCTTTATAGAGCAAAAGTTCACAACTCGAGTTAGAGAATACTTGACTTGAGTGAACAACTCAAGTTAGCATTTTGAGACTCGAGTTATGCTTTGAAAATGATCTTCTCAATTTAAAATTCTCTTCCAAACAAGTTATGTTTTCGGAAGAAAGTCATTTTCACTCGAGTGATGAAAAGGACGAACTCAAGTTATTAACTCGAGTCGATTAATGATAACTTGAGTGTTGCATTTATGCCTCGGTAAATCACCGTGTCTATAAATGCTTAAATCATTGATTATCACTTCATTACTTCTTATCATCATTCATTATGGTTCTTAATTATATTTAATCAATGTATTAATGAGTTTCACATGATTATGAAGGTGATTAACTTCAAAATCTCAAATAACATTAATTATGTCGAAGCATTAAATGCAATTTTAGAAAACGAAACAACAAGGCAACCATTCTCTCGAAGCGGACCAAAAGGCATTTATGTTCTCTTTCCATATTAATTGTTGAGACACAACGGGAAAAACAAAAGGAATGTCAAAGCGACAGAATGGCGGTGATTATTCTACGAGAATCGAAGTTATGAGTAACGAACGAACTTCAATTGTTTAATGGCTATATTCATTAATTACAATGGATTATTTGAAGCTTCTCAATGATCATTAATTGCAACCACCAAATATAAGCCAAAGCATTCAATACGAATCAACCACCAAAACATTTACACTTAATCGAATTTATTGTCAATTCTTGTTTCATTCAATACTCGTAATATCTTCGGATATTTTGTACTTGATGATTCTTTATCTACTCGTAAGAGAGTTATTATTTGATCATTATTTCGTAAGAATCTCAAGGTGGAAGGGCCTTGAGTGTGGGTGTATCGATTACAACTTGTAAGGGGAGTTAATCCTATAGAGAGGATTACTCAAGTTGCGAGTGTGTAATCGTGTGAAAGTGTTAGTGAAAACTCAAAGTGTCTGGGGACTAGACGTAGGTCAAGGTTTGGACCGAACCAGTATAAATCCTTTGTGTTCATTTCTTCTATAACTTTTGCTCTGTTATTTTGTTCGAGTCTTAATCACAAAAGTTTTGAAATCATCTAATTCACCCCTCTTAGGTGATATTCCGTCTTTAAAGATAACTCATTTATCCTTGTTTTTACTTTGACTAACGCTAGGAAATTGTGGCAAAGTCCTTCTACGAGGTAGATATCTTTGATTTGGGGTCCATCTTTATTTCCAACTTCACCAATTCCAACAATTGTTCCAGATTGGTTTCCCCAAAGGTCACATTGCCACTGTCTTTTGGTTTCATTGTAGCAAACTTAGGCGATCTTCCTTCATATGCCTAGAGCATTCATTGTCAATATACCACTTGTTGGACTTTGATGCTCTTAGGCAAACACGCAAATTAGTAAGGATCAAGTCTTAGGTACCAATCTTTTCTTGGGTCTTTTTGGGTTAGTCGTGTCTTAGGAACCTCATATGATCCCTTAGGCACCCATCTATAATTCCCCTCTGGTTTAACCTTTCTTTTCGGTGAAAACAAGAAGAAGTACTATGTCCATTTCGGTTGCAATAGTTACAATGCATAAAAGGATTGAAACACGGAGGCTAATAGGGAATTAGTAAAAATTCAGGAACTATTTGGACAAAAACTAACATTATTTAATAAAAATTATTTTCTATCTCTCATACACAAGTGCGTGCGGTCGCTCTTGTCAGGCCTAGCTCGGTAGGTCGAGCGTGTGTGTGAGAGATTAAAATAATTTTTATTAAATATTTTTAGTTTTGTCCAAAAAGTTCTAAATTTCTTACTAATTCCTATTAGCCCTCCATGTTTCACCCAACTAAGCGTCAATAACGGACCATTAATTTTTGAAATCGAAACACTGCAATCAAACCGGTATTGGTTCACCAACGCCGGTCCATTCCCTTGTGTTGATTCATTTGTCGCGTCGATTCACCGTGGAGTCCGTTTGACCTTTTTCTTGTCGTCTATAAATTGACGTGCGTTTGATAGAAAATCCAGTTGATTTTTTCGATCACTTTGCTCTCATATATACAACATATTGTGTTATGTCATAATCTTTTAGGTGTGATTTCTTTGGCATTTGGTTGTGTTCGTGGGGGCTCTGATTAATAGTGCCATCATGCAGGCGTAATATGTTCTATCTCGGGAGACAATTGTTTGCGATCCTTGGGCATCGGTATAGAGGGAACAAATTGTCTTAAGGAGACAATATCTGTTGGGCTCGGATTTCATTACTTTTTCTATATCGATCCTCATATACGTGAGTTTTACTGTTTATTCTCTCGTGCAGAATTGTTATATGTTCATAGATAGGCCCATCTTAAATTATATTATACAGATTCGACCCTTTTGAAAATTCCAATTCTATAGTATTTTCGATAACACATTTAATATGTCAAGATCTTTGCAAGTCTTATTAGGAATTTGAAGCATGACATTGGATAAATTGGGATTTTGATCATCACTTCTCTTCCCACAAAAGATAACAAGTTTCTTTTCCAGCCCAGTACTTTCTCCTTCACAAAGGCTAGCGCTTGATGTTTAGATTTTCCCCACATAATTAGTATACCCAAATATTTCCCAAGTTCATGTACCATTGGAATGCCCTAATAGAGCACACATGATCTTTAACAGTCTCAGGGGCATTTCGAGAAAAATTTAACCCAAATTTGCTTACTGTCAAGAAGCCGCACAATACATGCTCTTGAGTTGTGACAATTCTCAGCACTAGCGTTTTCTAATAGCAGGGCATCATCCGCGAAGAATGTATGAGAAAGTATATGGCATTGGTTGGACAATTTGATTCCTTCATGGACTAATCTATTTGAAATTACGAGTTAATATCACATTTCAATAAATATTTTAAATATGCAGTAAATATAAACTAATCACACTTTGAAAATAAGAAAACTACTTCTTTTAAAGTTCGAATTGATTGGAATAAGCAGTGTATATATTTCAGGTCACAGAAAAAAAAAAAACAAAAAAATTTATACATGCTACTATATACAGTGTGTGTGTGTGTGTGACCATTGACTCCTACAAAGAACACAAGAAATTGCATTAATTGGCCGAATTGTTTGAATTGTATAATCGCAATTACTGACATTGGTTAATAGGCCAAAGCAATTTGATACAAAATACCGTGTTATAAACACGGGATGCTTAGTTTCTATCATTATTTTATTGTCTTTTCATTTATTTTCCTTTTCTATATTTTTTTCTTTTTGGCAGCTTTTTTATTCTACGAATTGTTACGACGTTGAATGGTGTCTGAGATTGTTACGAAAACTAACTTACGTACTTTGCATTTAAAATGGAAAACGAAGGATGACATTTGAAGATTGAGGATTGATTAGAATGAATTTTTTTCTAACTTGGTTTCTCACTCCTTTTATTTTTCAAGCTCTTAGTTGTGTATTTTCATGCTCATTTTTTCACTTTTTTTAGTTATCTAAATTTTATTTTAATAATAATTTTTAATATTTTGAGGACCGAAAAATTAAAAAATAAGTACAAAAAAATCAAAGCTAGTCATTGAGTCTTATATAAAGGACCAGATGTAGTATATTTTGAGACAAAATTCTTATCATATATACTTCATATAATGCAAAATCCTCAAAACAAGTAAAATAACGATCAAAGTTTAAGGTGAAAAGGAGTTAATTTCGAAGTACTTTCTTCATCGTGACTTTGCACCTAAAACACGGCGTGTCATCGCTGTCAGAGTCAAAAAGAATAAGAGCCTATCCCAAAACGAAGATCTCTATGCAATTTTCTGAAACTTCAACAAAATTGAGTAGAAACTTCAACTCACATGTATTAAAAGATACAGCTAAGCTAGCCTAGTTCCGTTCCTTATAAATGGAATGGGTGTCCAAAATTCTAGACGAAACACAACGGCATTGTGAAACAACGCAAGGTTACGTTGTAAGAAGAATATATTTTTGTGTTGCCAATGAAGAAGAATATATACTTATTGACTATCCTCGTTCCTCTATGGAGAGTTCTTCAAATTATTCAAGCTCGAAGAATTCTTCGAATCATGGAAAAACTCTTAGACAGGCTTCTTCTTGTAAGTAGAGTTAATTGATTTTCATGTCTCTATCAAGTCTCTTCATTTTCGGTAGTAATGATATTTATTTTAATTGTGATGTAGCTTCATATTGATGCAAGACCCATGTTTGTTGGAAACTAATCCACATTACTGTATCACAAATTCCATCAAGTGTTTTATTATCTTCTTAATTTGTATGCATGTCTTAAATAAATTTGAGTTTACGGTATAATAATATATTTGCAAACAGTGATCTCTGTTTTTAAAATTACATATACTTAACATATCTAATTTTTTTCATCGCTGAATTCTATATTAGAATTTGAGACGAATTAGCAACAGAATGAAATTCCGCCATTAAATTACGTTACTAATTTCTTATCTTTTGTAATGCTACGTATACATATACTTATAGTCACACACACTCGTATATTGATTAATAAGAATTTATTAATATTCATAGTCCATACAGGACTTCGTCATACCTTTCATAGCAGTGTAAATGTTGAATAATAAATTTTGTGAAGCTCCAATAATCCCTCCCAGTTCGGAACCCTCATTATCTTCCCTCTTCTTTAAATGATTAGATTAACATTTGAGGGGTTAGATTTGATCTTTTATAAAATTATTATTAAAATTTTAAATTATAGAAAGAAAAATAAGTAATCAAATACAAATTGATAAGTTTAGATATGAAAAATTCAATACTAGAATAAAGAAAATAAAAATAATTTGTATAATATTAAATTTGAACCATTCAGATGTTGATATTATATTATTATGGTTAGAAAAGGAGGATGAGGGAAAAGGATGGAAAGGGAAGACGAAGGGGTTCCGAACTGGCTCCCATGCATGGTTAAAATTATAATTAAGATTCAAACTTGAGGCAGGTAAAAAAAAAAAATCAAATATGAGAATATGTTAAATTTCAAAAGGAAAATAAAGAGTCAATTATGAACTTACCAAAAACAAAAGCGTCAATTATGAAGGGAAAATTATTTCAAGACCTATATAAAAAAAAAAACAAATAAAAAAAAGCTGCACGCTTAAAATTTTAGGCAAAAAAACTTTGTTATGTTTCTGTTTTAACCATAACTTACACACCCATTATATCTTAGAGTTTGCTCACAGCCTCAAACCCAAAAGAAGACTTGTGATTGATATCATTTGGGCTATAAAAACCCAATTAACATATTTTTATGTTTAAAGTTAGATAAATAATACATATATTTCTCAACACTAAAATCATGTGCATAATATTTATCATGTACTTTTACTTCTTTATTTTTTTTTTATAATCTCATTTCATGTTTTACTTTTTTTTTGTAAAAAAGAAATTGTTTTCATTCTGAAGTAGTTTTATTTCTTTTTGTTCCATATGAAAAGAAATTTAGGAGATCTAGCTATATTTTTGCTTAATTGACGTTTTTCGAACGCACTCTTTAGCTATAAGGCTTTTATAGGGAGACCAAAAGCATCTAAGATACATTTATGACAGAATTCAATAGTGTTAAAGAAACACACTGATATCCTTCTATTTTTATAAAAATGAAATTTATTAGTTTAAATTTATTTCTCTTGCCAGTTTCAACTGTAGTAAAAAAAAAAAAAAGAGCACAAAATATCTCCAGTTTAATTTAATAAGATGGAAAAAATAATAATAATAAATCATTTCAATGATATATCTAACTTATCAAATAAGGAAACATATCACCACCCATTCAACTAGCTCCTCACATCCGAAGTTGTCAAACTCATGACAATGAGATAAATTTGAATCATAAACTTATAAAAGTTCATCTTTATCGGCAAACATATCTTAAAAATATATAATTAAAATACAAAAAATGTCAATAAATTAGTTTAAATATATTCAAATCTAAATCATTGATATTAAATTTATCAATATTCATAATTATCATACTTATAAAAATTTTGATAAAATTCAAGTATGAAGTCACTAAACATAATCAAATGTAGAAAAAATTATAGATTTAATAAAGATCAATAAATGTTAGAGTATCATCATCTCTATAATCTTCAAATTCTTTACCTTTACCATTATAGTTTCCATGCCCCATAAATATATTCAAAAGTAGTATAATTTTGATAAAACATAATTTGATCTTTTTAGACTATATATTTGTTAAAATTACTTAACACGTAGATTAGCTACAGATCGATTTCCAAGGCAGAAACGGTCTTATTCTTGCTTATGAAATATAATACCTGCTATATAAATATACTACTACATATGTAAATATATGTTCGTAAGAAATATATCATGTGAAATGGCTCATGTGGTCCCCACCATATGTTGGGCTGTGGATTCACTAAAGCACTGGGCAGCTTTTTTGTAAGATCTGAGGTTAATTTCAAACTCGCCCACACACTCAATCAAGTTCATCCACTTCCTCCGAGTATAAGTGTGTGACTTGCGATTTTAGCCGTGTCTGAAGGGGGACCAGTTTTATTCTGAGCTGACACGTGATGTCCAGCTAGAAACTTAAACTCGCTAAGTTGACTCGCAAATTTAACATTGTGCTCATACATCCTTGTTTTACAAATCATTGTCAAATTTATGAGTTGGCTATTTAAGTTTACAGGTTTGATGGTTCTAACTTTCAAAATATTGTTGACATGATCTAGCTGCAAACCTGGCTGAATTCACAAGTTCACACACCAAGTTTACTGTTTTTGCATTTTTATCTTACAAAATTGTGTCAATTCCCTCTTAAACTTATGCAAACATTTTGGTTTTCATCATCTCTAGGGGCTTCAAGTATGAACTTCATAAAAATGTTTTTGTTAAGTATGACAAGCTATAAATGTTGATGAATTTAATTTCAATTATTTAAATTAAAAATGTATTTAAACTACTTGGCCGAAAAAGATAAAAGATATTATTTAAACTAAAATTTTGTCATTTTTTGTATTTTAAGTATTTAGTCATGTGATTTTAATAGCAATTTATTAATAAAAAAAGTTTACCCACGATGTAACACCCCAAATTTCATACTACTTATTGTATCCGATGACATGTAGTATCAGGAATATCAACGTAGTTGACGGTGTTACAGGTCAGAGTAAAATGAAACGGAGAGCATGCATTATCGTTTGGATGATGAGTGACTGATAACATATGCTGATTCCTGGACATGTCCTGATTCCATTGAAAATCCCGAAGGAATATTCGTGATACAATTTACAGACTCAAATCCTGGTCTATCTAGACCTATGGCTTGGAATCCAATACAGTTGATCAGAACTATTGGCCAGGCCGGTGTTAGTCTGGTGGGAGTCTCCCCATCTTTCACGGTGACTAATTATTGTAACCACACTGACCAACCCTTTCTTAGACACCAATGGTTTGAACTAACTTTATGGATCACGCCAGAAACTAAGCCCTATTAAACTTCTTCAAATGCTCCTCTCAACCAGTGCCTCTTCACGATCCGTCCACATCGACTTCCCCGGTTTAGATCCCTAAACCTTTAGCTAAGTCTAAGATTCAATCGGATTGAGTCTCAGGTAACAATTAACCTCATGCTTAAGTATAAACAATATATGTGACGGATATTCATTACATTTTAGCATTAACAATTAATCTTCATTATTACCTGATGTGACTTTTGCCTTGCTCTTCAAGTCACTACTTTCTCTCCCCTGACCCACCCTGTGGCACCATTTTCTCTGAGTCTAGGGGTCTGGGCCCGTCTCTAGATCCTCTAATCGATCCCGCTCAGCTGTTTTTTGTCGATTACACTTTTCCTTACTACTTGGGCCACCCAATTAGACTTGTGTGGGGCCAAATCAACTGTCTTTTCTCCTTGCCACTACTACAAAATATGGATATTACTACCCTAAAAGACGTCCTTATTTTAAACATAGGTAGTAAAAAATGAAGTAGTGGCATTATTGTAAATATATGGAAGGAAAATTAGCCTTCGGCGACCTAAAAAATAAATTAGGACTTGTAAAATTTGTTTTTGGCGTTCTAATATTATTTAAGGACGTTTTAAGTAGTTTCGCGTGAGAATTTTATGTGCGGCGCCATGAAAATCATCATATAAATTCATTAAGGCGACTGATTGATTTCGGGTTGCCAATATTGAAAACATTTTTTAAGGCGCCAAGGGATTTTTTGGAATAAAATTTATTTGTTTGGCGCTGGTTGAGTTTTTTTAATTTTTTTAAAATTGGCGACACAATCGAAATTCGAGTCGCCAATATTGGAAAATGGCGACCTAATGTTTAATCAGTCGCTAATTTTTGAAAATTGACGACACGATTTGTTAATCGAAGTCGACAATTATCATTTTAAAACACAAATTCGCGATAAACCCTTCATTTCACATCTCGTGCCTCCTTCCCAAATCTAGCCCTGTCAAACCCTTCTGATTTCGTGGCAATACATAAAATTCAGAAGTGATGTTCATACAAAGTTTTAGTCTCCACGTGAAGTTGCAGACTTCTCAAAGCATCTAGTAATATAAAAATCCTTTTATTTTTAAAAAAAAAAAGGTAGACAGAGAAATCAAAATAAATAAGGTTGAACCACTTTACGCCTAACAGCGTTACCAAATCTGGTGATGGGAATTGACTTCAATTAATCGAAGAAATGAAAAGACAAACAGACAGATTTAGATGGGATTACAATTTTTTTGATGTCCACTGAATTTATGAGTATCTCTTTTATGGCCACAAGAACCGCTAGGCCGTATCTGGTAGATGAGGATGATTGTTTATTACTCAACCTTTTTGTGATGTTCAAATTTTGTATACGTGTCTTCCACGTTAGTTGTGGGGTCACTATGATAGATTCCCTACTTGCATAATATAATACCTAATATAAGCTTATCATGTGATATGGTGCCCCATAATCCTGTCTCTCCTTTTTGTTTGGTGTAGCTAAGTTTGTTGAGTTGGATGAAATTATGCATTTCTAACCTATCAGATAGTGTTTGCCAAGTATGATGCTCCTCGGTCTTTAATGTAAGACCTAATTGGAGAGTTGCTCTTTGTCCAAATATTAGACTTATTTCTTATATTTGTCATTTATACCCCTAATTTTTCCCTATTGATGTTTCTTCAACAATAATTAAGTAAGAGAAAAATAAAGGGGATTAAAAAAATGATTATGGTGTTTTAAAAAAACATGTCATATAAACTAATTTAACTAACTTCTTTAATATAATCAAATTAGATAAGTAGGTCTTATTTACGGATTGAAGGGAGTAAATCTCTAATCAATCACACACATACACATTCAAGCGGATCGTATAATATTCAACATGCATCATTTCAAAATTGTTTGACCATTCTAGTGCAAAAGAACAATTTGATTGTCATTTATCTTCAAGTTTCCTGCAATCTCTGTTGGTTTCTTTCGGATCTTGTTTTTGGGGGCTTCCTTTGGGAGCTCCATCTTGAATATTATTTCTTCGTGATATTGTTCTGAATTGCTTTAGTTAGTAAGTTTTGTTGTTGAATTAAGCTGAAATTGGTTGTTATTGAAATTTTGGGATGTCTTACTTTTAAGGGGAAATCTTTGAAATTTACTTAAAAGAAAACATGTCGTTCTTGAAATTGACATGAACTTGTTGTTGTTGGAAATGTCGTAGGTGGTAATAAAATGGGTCATAGTTGGATGAATGCATTGAGAACTAGTGAAGAATATGAGAATGGGGTGGAAGAGTTTATTGAATTTGCTAGAAGGAATGTGGCCACAAAAATGGGATGTATTATTGTCCATGTGTTAATTGTTTAAATGGGAGTCGAAGGGTTATTGCTTGATATAAGGGACCACCTACTTTGTGATGGAATACACCTTCGATACACAACGTGGATATGGCATGGTGAGGAAGTAAGTGCCGGTGCGTCCCATGCAAATGAAGTTGAGGTAGATGATGATGATGGAATGGAGAAAATGATTAATGATGTTGAGGCAGAATCTTTTGCACAATCGGGTGAATATGAAAGCGTGCGGAGTGATGCGAGACACCTTTGTTCCCTGGGTGTACTAAGTATACACGGTTGGCTGCGACCTTACATTTGGTCAACTTAAAGGCAACTTGTGGGTGGACCGATAGCGTTTCACGTGTTTGCTTGAATTGTTGTGTGATATGTTGCCGATTGATAATGTACTTCCAAATCGTATGTATGAGGCCAAGAAAATCTTGTCTACGATGGGTATGGAGTATAAAAAGATACACAGTTGCCCTAATACTGCATATTGTACGAGAAACGAGTACGAAGGCCTCGGTAATTGTCCGAAGTGTAAAACTTCACGATACAAAGTGAAGAAAGTTAGTGTTTACGGAGAGCGGACAACAAAAAGGCAACCTTTGAAGGCATTGTGGTATCTTCCAATAATTCCACGGTTTAAGCGTCGTTTACTAGTGAAGCAACGGCGAAGAAGTTGAGATGGCATTCGATGAGAGAATATCCGATGGAAAATATCTTGGCACCGGTGACTCTCCGCAATGGAAGAAAATAGACGAAATGTTCCCTCAATTTGGCGGTGAGCCAAGAAACCTTGGTGGGGCTTTGTACAGATGGCTTCAACCCGGGAACAATATCGATGTGTACTTGGCGCCTTTGGTTGAGGATTTGAAGAAGTTGTGGGAGGAAGGCGTAGATGTGTTTGATGCATATAAGAAGGAGCACTTCAAGTTGCGTGCAATGATTTTTACCACGATAAACGACTTTCCTGCATACGGAAATTTGTCAGAGTACAGTGTGAAGGGGCATAAAGCATGTCCAATATGTGAAGCGAGACACAAACTTCCATCAACTAAAGCACAGAAAAAAACGGTCTACCTCGGCCACAGGAGGTTTCTTCATCGGTTCCACCCATATCGTAAGTTAAGAAAGCGTTTTAACGGCTTAGGAGCGAATACGGCTCCAAAGGCGTTAACAGGAGAGGACGTTTATAGTCGGGTGAAACATATCAATGTCATATTGGGTAGCGGCAAAGGAAGGCGAGTGAGAAGAATATATGGAAGAAGAGATCAATTTTCTTTGATCTTCCATATTGGCGTAGTCTTGATGTGAGACACGATCTTGATGTGATGCATGTGGAGAAAAACGTTTGTGATAGCCTTGTCAGTACTCTTTTGCACATACCTGGGAAGACTAAGGATGGAATTAGTGCGAGACTAGATCTGGTTGACATGGGAATAAGAGAAAGGTTACATCCACGAGTAATGGAAGATGGTAAGAGGGCATACATGGAGCGGCAACTCATACACTATCAAAAGCGGAGAAGAAAAGTTTGTGTGGATGTCTATATGACATTAAGGTGCCACAAGGATATTCTTCTAATTTGAGAAAGTGTGTCTCAATGAGCGATTTGAAGTTAGTGGGAATGAAGTCCCATGATTATCATGTGTTGATGCAACAACTACTACCAATAGCTATAAGAGGCATTATGAAAGATGAAGTTCGATCCACTATAACAAGATTGAGTATTTTCTTCAATGCTATATGCAACAAAGTCATTGACATTGAAAAGTTGGATGAATTGGAGAATGAGGGTTATATTATTTTGTCCCAACTAGAGATGCATTTCCCTCCTGCCTTTTTGATATCATGGTGCACTTGATAGTGCACTTGGTAAGGAGGTAAGGCGTGCGGTCCGGTTTACCTAAGGTGGATGTACCCTTTCGAGCGATACATGAAGATCTTAAAAGGGTATTCTAAAAACCCTTATCGTAGGAAGCCTCAATAGTTGAGAGATATGTAGTTGAAGAGGCTATGGAGTTACGCAAAGATTATCTATCGGGGCCGACGATACAATCTCGGCATGACGAGGGGATAAGCGAGGGAACTCGAGGAATCAAGGCGAAGAATAAGCCTCGTGAAGAGGTGTTGCAAGCACACCTGTACATCTTGAATAATACGGAAGAAGTTCAACCATACATTGATGAACACGAAAGAGTTTGAAGAATATGAATCCAAGGAAGAGTGACATGCGAGATAGCGAATGAGCAAAGAAGACGTTCATAAAGTGGTTCGGTGAGAAGGTATTGCACGAGGCCGGAGTGTCGGATACAATCGAGTGGTTAGCTTTGGGGGCCTTCTTTTGGTTATCACTTGGAGCGGTTACGATGTCAACGGATATTCTTTCTACACAAAAGACCAAGATGACAGAAGTGTTTATGTTACGAGACCACGCAAATAAAAGAATGTCCATTGTACTTCAAAGTAAAAAAGAAGTATGGTGAAGAATCCTTGAACATTGACGATACACTCCCTTTCACAACAAATCCACCTACAACATGTGAAGTAGAATTGATAGATGATGAAGAATATCTGCAAGAAAGGATCATTGTGAAGGAATATGGGACACCATGTAAAGTAAGATCTTGATTACAAAATGATGTGTTTAACTACTATGTTCTTTTTGTGGTCGTTTAACATGTTGGTTCATTTTATTAATCTGTTTATTATTTAAAAACCTATCTAACATAAATGATTGGTCTTTGATGAACGGGAATATGTCTAGCTCAGACGAGTCATCGGGAGATAGGGTTGATATGCCCGTTGTGAGAAAAGGGAGAGGTAGCACACACATGGGTGAGCTAATTGCTCGCCGTGATGAGTCGAAAAAGAGGCTGCATGTGGAGTTTGATGAAAATATGAATCCGGTTGGCAAGAGGAAGACTGACTTCATTAGCTATTTAGGCTATCTCGGCTCGAAGCAAAGTGCGTATTGTTTACTCGGCTTGGAAGTTCGTTGATGATAAGACGAAGGATTTGATTTGGACACAGATTTTGGTATCTCACTTTCGATATATCTCGCATTTGTATCTTTAGTCTTATTACTTGATTTCGTCATATCTTCTCTTTCACCTTGCAGCAAACATTTGATGTCCCTAACACTAAGGCCATGAGGAAGCATTGGATGGGCGAAGTTCGTCTCCGTTGGAAAGATTTTAAGAACAAGCCGACAAAAAGTATATTCGCGGGCCAAAGAGGGACCAGGATCCATGTAAGACCTATGATTTCATTTCTCCGGAGGACTGGAGGGAGTTTGTGGCGTCCCTGAGAATCCCAATTTCTGGTAAAATTTCTGTCATATCTTATCTTTAATTTGAATCTACTTGAATTCGTACGATCAGTTTTGTTTGTTTTCGTGTCACAGAAAACAAGCCAAGCCAATAGAGAGAAGCAAGCGAAAAATAAGTATCCGCATTGCTTGTCTAGAGGTGGCTACGAGAAAGGCTGGAACGAAAGATGATGGAGGAAGAGCTGCGGCGAATGAAGGAAGCTTCCCAATCCGATCCTTCCATGCTATCCAGGCCCCAGCGTCCTCCTCGTCACAAAAAATGGAAAGCTGCGAGGATGAAGGGGGACAAATACATCAATGAAGATGTTCTTCATGCGGTTGCCTCAAAGATCGTAAGTAGTTGAATTAGAAGTATTAAATAGCCTCGGTTGTTTCATACTATATAAGAGTTTAGTTATTATTTATGAAAAATCTTATGGTACAGGATTCACTTGAGCGACAGAGTAGCCAAGGCTCATTCACGCCGGTACGCGGCAGACATTTTGTCGACGGCGATTGGGAAGCCGGATTACCACGATGTTGTTCGAGGGAGACGAGGGAGTGAGTGTCGCAAAATTTTCGGACGACGTTCACGTTTGTATGACGCAGAGAGCCGCAGGAGCTTGAAGCCGATTCGAGCAAACCTTATGAAAGATGTTATGGCACAACTACGGGGTGAAATGCAAGCTATGGTACAACAACAACGTACATCCGACGAATCCCGAATATCCCCCGAAGAAAGATAGTTTTCGGCCTCCAGAGGTACATATTAGCGGACCTTCTCCCCCTCCGAGGTAGTTATTGGCGGGCCGTCTCACACTTTGCGAGAGGTGCATATTAGCGAACCGTCTCACACTCCAGAGGTAGTTATTGGCGGACCGTCTCACACTCCACAGGAGGTATAGCTTGCACTCTATATTTGGATGAATCACACCGGCGGATTGTTGCCGATGGTCTTGTTTACCTGAACAAGACAAACACCACAACAAGCAAATTCCGAGAAAACCAACGTCGGGTGAGCGTGACGAGTGTGCGAGAGGGGGAAGAAGAGACAGCCGTCCCGATTGATGATGAGGAGGTTACCACACTAGGCGCCGCCATCACATGGTTCATCCTTTGGCCGGCTCATCTTATTGAGATGTGGACGACACTGCGATGGTAGGAAATACATTACCGATTGAGTGTGAGTTGTCTCCCGATTGATTTTCATTGCTCATTCACTCATAATATGTTTTTTTATGTTTTCATAGGATGAACAAGCTGCGGGCTTATTTCCGTACTTAGCACAGTGCGAGAGATGTACAAGGACATCGGCCTCATAAGCTTGCAGATGCCTCAGGGCATTGTCGGTGCGAAAAGACATATCCGATGACATTTGACAATAAAGATTTGATGGAGTTTTTGACGATAGATTGTTTAGATATACGGTTTCTTCAACTTGCAATCTCGTAAGTTTGTTTAACCCTTTAATTATGTTAGTACCCTTTTTTTTTGTTTAAGATCTTCAATAACATTTATCATTTCATTTCATAGTGTCTGCCGTGAATTATGCGCCGGCACACCGCGAGCGAGTTCGTATGGATACTTATGTCCTGGATGCACGGCTTCGGCTCGCAGTACGTTACCCAGGAGGTCAATTTATGTTGGTCTAACAATGGGCGACGGAGGGTCGTCTTGTTATCTAGCGCCAATACATGAAAGGTGCGTACTTTTGTTTTGTCTTATAAGATTTTTGTGTCAAAATTGCGGTCTTATCTTAATTTAATATTAATACGTATATGTTGTAGTGGTCATTGGACGCCGTGTGTTGTTTGTCCGAGCAAGAACTCCTGTTATTGGTTCGATTCGGTAAATGGCAATCCTACCGAGGATATCAAAAACATGTTTGCCGAGTAAGTAAATTTTTTCGAATCATCGATTCTTCTTTTAAATGAATGGTTTAACATGTCGTTAATTTCCATTTTAATGATAGAGGCCTCAAGACGTATAGACAAACTTATCAATGCAAAAGAGCAGGGTGGACCGAAGTGGTTTAAACCGACGGTGAGTAGTTTCAATTCAAGTTATTTCATTGACACGGAGCTTTAGATATGCCTTTATTCGTTTTTAACAATTTGCCTTTGATTTATAGTGCCATCAACAACCGGGAGCACCGAGTGCGGATATTACGTTATGAGTTGGATGCAATCCATCGTTAACGACGGACGTACTCAAGGTTTTCAAAACGTACGTAATCGCTCCGTGATTCTCAAGTTTATTTAATTTTTGTTGTTGTACTTGAGTTGTTAATTATTTCCTTCACTTAATTGGTTTATCTTATACCTTGTTTCCCCAATTTACGTTTTTGGGTACTAAGGATCCGTACTCGCAGGATGAGATCGATTCGGTTCGAGACATGATATCTAGATATCTTCTTCAACACATAGCGCCTAGTTAGTAGTGAGCATGATTAATATGTTATTGTGTTAGTGATTCTTTAATTTGCTACTGTTGTTCATTTGTATCTATTTGGTGTTTTGTCTGTACAAAATATGCAATTTTGGTGTTATATATATATTCTGTTTATGTATTGTGTTAGTGTGATTCTTGTGTTGCTTGGTGGTTTCTGGCTGATGCAAATTAAAAACTTGGTACATGTCTCATAGTTTGTAGTTTATATTTTAAAAAAATTCAACAAAGGCGACTGATTTCAAAATCAAGTCGCCTTTGTTAGGATAAGCGACCGAATAGAAGATCAGTCGCCTTAATTTAAAAAAGGCGACTGATTTTGAAATCGTCGCCTTTGTTATCATAAGGCGACACGAATCCAAGATCGTGTCGCCTTTAAGCGAACTCTATCTTCTTAAGGGCGACTGATTTTGAAATCGTCGCCTTTGTTATCATAAGGCGACCGAATCTAAGATCGTCGCCGTTAAGGCGAACTCTATCTTCTTAAGGGCGAACGATTTGAAATCAGTCGCCTTATTTACCTATATAAGGCGACCGATTTGAAATCGTCGCCTTATATAGGTAAATAAGGCGACTGATCTAAATCAAATCGCCTTATTAAGCGCGACGATTTAATATCGGGTCGTTTAATAAGCGACCTCATTTTGGATCGTGCCGCCATTTTGGAAATTTTCCTCTACCCTCTCCAAGACGTCCCTCGAAAAGGGTCGTTGGTGGGTCTTATTTAGGTCGTTGTTTAGCATTTTTGTAGTAGTGTGCCCATGAGTGACCGAAACATAGTGTCTTGGGGATCAAGAAATCCATATTTCAATATCTCATAATTATCTTGTACTTCGTTCCACCGAAAATCCAACTTCTGACCCCAAAACGCCACGTGTCCTACTAGCACCATTACCTTTGACTTTTGTAATCATGAAGGGACATGTGTCACCATTCTATTTGGCCAACACAAAAGTATGTCATCATTAGTCATCATGACCTTACTTAATTAGAGTTACTTTATTGGTGCTTGCCCGAGATCTTGCTCGGGTTTTACTTGGGTTTTCTTCACGAATATCGATGTTTTCTCAAAAATGCAGGGCATACCTGACTGCACTGAAAATGTTGTGTACTTTTATACCGGCATATTTTTGCTCAACTAATTTTCCTATACCTTAGGACATAGTTAGGTGGCATATTTTCCAACCGGAGTTACACCGTATAGGTCTTTGTGCCCCTCTTTCACTGGAACTTTAATTTCACGGCTTGAACATACTAGGTCGACTAACGTATAGCCGAGTTACTTAGTCCCCAAGAGGCTTCCTAACTCTCGACATTCTTGGGACTCTTCCCGAATTAGGCTTAGTCGTCCGCCTACTTTAGGCTTATTCTCAATTCTTAGGGTCCAGAATTCGGGATGTTACATTGGTCAAAAATTATTTTGAGACTTTTCCCCATCTCTTCTTCTTCTCCTCCTCATAGTACTGCTCACTCTTCTTATCCAACTTTCAATTTGATTGCGAAACCATTGAGGAAAATGGCAAGTGACGAGATCATAGAAAATAGAACTATGGAAGAAAATATTTTAAAAAAAATAGAGAGGAGGAAAATGAGAAATCAGAGGAGATCAGAACAGAAACCACTGTGTTATGCAAGCAACTTAAGGAGAGGCATTATATTCTGTGGAGCCTTAACTGATAGTAGTCTCAACCTTATAGTGCATTCTTCAATAGAGTTTTCCTTTAATCTTTTATATTAATGGTGAAGATTATTTCGAAAAGGCATGAATATCCTTCTTTTTGAAATTCTTAATCTCTCCATCATCTCATATTCTTATTCTGCCTTTCTTTATTCTCTTCTCTAATCAATGAAATTGAAAGAAAAACCAGCGAGAAGCAAATCAATGAAGATGAAGAGAGAGAGAGAGGCTATGCCCAATATCTATAAAGAAAAAACCCTTCGGGGCCTCCTAGGGACAGACTTCACTGAAAAGCATATAAAATAGTGTTGAAATGGCAACAAAGGGAGGAAGACGGAGGAGAAGGGTGAGAATGTAGGGTCAGGGATAATTTTGTATTTTACAACTTATTATATTTTGATATTTGATCCTTTTAAATAACTACAATTTTTAATCTAAGATCCTTTACAATAATATTATTTTTACTAGGTCCTCTATACTAATTTTCCCTACTTTCATTTTTTTTTTAAAACGACCTTTAACCCTTATTATTAGGGCCATATAGGTTTAGTTTCCTTTCTATTTTTATTTTCATAATCAGTGTCATATAGTTTATTTGTTTGCTAATTTCTTTTTATGTATTAGTTATTCATCCTAATCCAAAGAGTTTGAGAATATGTTTCATGTTATATCTGTTCGTATATGCTACTCCTTTCGGTCCTAATTATCGAAACACATTTTGGAATTAGTCTTGGTCCTAATTATAGGATCAAGTTTTTATTTTTTTCAATTTCTTCCTAAAATACCCTTATTGATATTTTCTCAATAATAATTAAACACAATAATAATTTGATAATACACCTATATATTCTATAAATTAAATAATGCTTGCAACTCATTAATGCCAAATACTCCTCAATTATATTGTTTTTTAATAAAATAATTTTGAGCAATTTTTGTCATATTCTTCTCATATCACACCCCTACTAATACTTCCTCCACAATAATTAATTTAACAACACGTTTATATTCTATCAAGTGAGAGATTCTACTTTCTTTTTTAATTGGAATTAAATATTGTTCAACAATTAATAGGGTGGATCCGTAGCCATGGCGCAAATAAAGTCCATTATACTAATAGTGTACCAAGTGCGCGGTGGCCACCGATTCTACAAATGTTGCTTTGACGTCATTTTAAATTTTAAGCAAGGGTATTTAATTTTCAGAAAATAATTACAATTAACTAATTTAACTTTTCTCTTTAATCTCTCCAAATTCCGGTAAATAGTTCCTATAATTAAGACTGGAGGGAGTACTTGTTTGTTTTATATTATCATTATTAATATCTTTTTATAAAAAATATAATTTAAAGGATGATAATATTAATAGATAAATAATACAGCACTGAAATTTGTTCACCCACGAATTTGACATTTAGCAGAAACTTTGTTTCCTTTTTGCATGTTTCCACAATCATCTCAATGTTGTAATGCTTAGTTATTCTAATTAGTTATATAGATCTCCTGTTTAGAACGGGAAGGAGTAGTATATATATGACAAAACTAAAGGGGTAAAATATTTATGGAATGGTTCCATCATTTTCAAGAAGTGGTTAGAACTTGGTATGAGGGGAAGGGAGGGGAGGGGAGGGGAGAAAAAGTGAGTGGTGGAGGGAAAAAAATTGAGTTAGATTTAAAAAAATAAATAAATAAATAAGAGAAGAGGGGTTAAAAGTTAAATTTATTTTTCTTACTCATTTATCTTATATTTTCTCTATAGTAAAATTTTGTAATCTCACTTCTCCAATTTTCTTAAATCTATCTCATAAAATTTTTTCTTTCCCTCCCCTCCATTCCACTTTACTCCAAATCCCTCCTACCAATCATACTTGGCTTCTCCAATACTTGGAGTTTTTTTTTTTTGCTCAGAATACGAGGGACTTGGACTTGGAAGTGAGAAGGAAGGGGAGGGAGAATTTGTATGAATTAAAAAAAAAAAAAAGTGGAAAAGTGAGAATGTGAGATTATAAAATTTTCATAGAGAGAAGTAAGATAAAAGAGTAAAAAAATTTAATTAAAAGTTTTTAACCCCACTTCTATAATTTTTTTTTTTAAATCTAACTTAAAAAGAATTCCCTCCCCTCATACCAAACAGCACCAAAAAATTATATGGAAAGTGGTAGGACACTTATCTATCCACTGGAATGCCACGTCTAATTAATGGATGAGACGTGGAAATAACTTTTGTTAATTGGGCAAACTCGAGAACTCAATATTTAACTCTTGTTGAAAGCATCAGACAGTAGAAAAAATAAAAAAATCCTACTGTATACATATATAAAGCCCTAATTTAAAGAAATAATGAAAGATAAATGTATTAATATAATGTCTGACAATAATTTATGTCTACTTGTCTTAAAAAAATTAATTTTGCGTATGCTCAAATAGGATATAGCCGTGCCAGCTCAGCCGCTTAAGTACTTTTCTTGTAAGATGGACTCTATTTATAGTTGAATCCGTCTATCGTCTTAAAGAAGTCAAGGCCCATAACAATGATTTTTTTTTTTTTGCTTACGCAAGGTATCTCCACAGCCGATAGCCATGAGACTAATCCTTCGCCCTACTGTCAGCGCACAAAGCGGTAGAAGGATGGCCACTGGGTGCTTTCCATTCACAAGAGTTGAGGATCGAACCCCCAACCACTTGCTTAAGGGACAAGATGCTGAGCCATCACGTCCACCAAGTAATATTTTTGTATTACTAAATGACACTTGGGTCCAAATGATAAAATTAGAGATATGCCCATCGGTCCACAATATAAATTGATTTAGAAGACTTTACTATAAGTCATTTACAAAATAGTTAATGTTTTTTTTTTTAATCAATTTTGCATGTGTATATATCTCTCTCTCATTCAAAGCCTCATTTAATATAGGTAAAAAAGTGTTAGATTCCATGTTTTGATGAGAACAAAGCTTAATTAAATAATGTTTTGCAAAGGATTTGAAAAATGAACAAAGTATTTTAAACAAGAAAATATCATTATTTTACAAAAATTGTTGGATCACTCAAGTAATATGATTTCATCACTGCAAGTAATCACTGGAAGTAGAAAATTAAAACATATCACTCAAGCGATGTGATAAATCTTAGCTAAATCATCATGGTGATCTTTTTAGTGAAATAGTTTTACAAAAGAAAATCACTCAAGTGATATGTTCAAAAATCCATCACCACCAAATCACCATAGTGATTCATCTAGTGATCAATGTGCAACAAGCTTTTCAAGGGAAAATCACTCAAGTGATCACTTGGGCGATGTGTTAAAATTCATCACTAGCACACCACTCAAGTGATTTGTTCTAGTGATGCTGCTCTGAAGTATTTCAAAGAAAATGTCACTCGAGTGACCACTCAAGTAATGTCTTGAGATCACTCGAGTGACCACACGAGTGATGAGACAAAGAGCATCACTAGCACAACATTGCAATGATCCTGAAATCATTCTAAAATCAAACAGAAATTCTAAGTAGAATATCACACGAGTGATGTGTTAAAACAACATCACTAGCAGAGGACTCCAGTGATGTGATCAAGTGATATGCTTTTCTAAAACATCAAAGGAAACATGATCACTCGAGTGACCTTGTAATTGTTCATCACTAGCTGATCACTCATGTGATATATCAAGTGATCTAAAAAGGATCACTCGAGTGATCCTACTTTGTGCATCACTAGCTCATAACTCTAGTGACCTATCCAGAGCTCTGTAAGATTTTCAAACTATCAAGAGAATATCATTCGAGTGATGTTTTCCGTGAAAATGTAACATAGCATCACTTTGAAACTTTTACAATATTTGGAATGATTGTGTAATTTGTTCTTCTTGCTTCTAATCACTTTAATTCTTCACTATACTAGTAGATAAGTGTTTTTCAGGTGATCAAACAATGATTATCTTACAAATTGGAAAAAAACATTTTTGTGTCAGAAGTATTAAATAATGGAAGGCCATTCAAATGTTGAAGTCTCAAAGCTCTTAAGTTCGAATTTTTACTTTAGTGATCATATATATACTCTTGTTAGAGACATTTATTGATTCATTTTTTATCTAAGAGATGCAAGATTGTGGGATCTTGAGTGAACATTAAATTAAAAAGTGCAAAGGGGAGTGATTGTTCTTGAAAAATAACTAGTTTGCACTGAGGCATCAAGAGCCCGACGAATCTTGAAGAATAGTGAAAATCTCAAATGTCTTTTGAGGATTGGATGTAAAATCCCATTTTCAAAAGCAATATATATTTTTTCATTCAAATCATCAGAGTAGAGCATCAGAGCATAAGAGTAACTGATATATATATTGAAAGTCCCAACCGGCGGTACATTAATCTGATTGTCTAACAAGACAGTAGGTACATAACAAAAGAAAGTGTCTTCCTGGCGATCCCCACGCCGTGGCAACAAAAGATAGTCTCCAGCCGGATCTCTAAGCTTGTTGCTTCCCTTTCTCCTCGGTCCTCGGTCCTCCTGACCCTGACGCTATGTTAAGAGCTGAGGTCCGCACCGGACCTCAGGTAACGGTTAACCTCATGTTTACATACACAACATATGCATTACAGATACAACAAACAAGCATATCCCAACAGCACATAACCCCCCTGGCAGATGTGTCACACCTAGCTATCGTGTCACACCTAGCAGCCGTTTCACACCTAGCAGCCGTTTCACACCTAGCAAACGTATCCCAATACCCAGCAAGCATAACAACAGTACATGAACATATCACAGAGCTAACATCTACCTCATACCAACATACCATACACATAGTGATGACTTCCCATTTTTAGTAGATTTGAGACATATTTTAATATATTTGGGAAGTCATCAATGCTAATTAAAGGGATTTATTAGAGATTTTGATAAGATATCAATTTGGTACATTATTTAGGGGATTTTATTGCAAATATCTAAATTTTTATTAAATAGAAATATTTAGGTTTATATATAAGAATAAATAAATTATAATGATATAAGGTAGATAAAAGAAAAAGAAAAAGAAAAAGAAAAAGGTTTAGGTTATTATTATTATTACATAATGTTTCTTTGCTTTTTCTTAACAGGTGCAACGTTTAAACTTTAATGGATTGATTGCTTTTTGCAATGTTGGGCATTGAATGGGATAGGTGGGCCCACCAATTAAAACAAACAAAAATACCCAAAAGCTAAAAGAGAGGAGGCACGGAACTAATACAAGGAAAATTAATTGAAGGATTGGAAGAGAGGTGGTGGGCCCACAATTGAAGAATTGAAGACCTAAAGGGATTAAAAGAAAAGGAGACACACAGAAAGCGGAGTCGGCGGGGAAAAAAGGAAAAAGGAACGAAAAATAGAACCAGAGAACAGAGCACGAATTGGGTGGCTAGACTTGAGAGGGGAAATCGTAGAGAGCTTCAGCACTGTCCAACGTTCTGACCTTCATCCTTCTTCTTCCTCTCTCGCCGGCGGCGCTATTCTCCACCATGGTCGCCGGCGAGCATCACCATCTCAGACACACAGGCACAAATTAGAAGCTCCAGAGGCAGATTTAGACGGAACAAAAGAAAAGAATTGATCGACAGATTTGATTCCTTCATCTTCTTGTTTTGTTTGTTGTTTGAATCTGGATTTTGATTTTTGTGTGCTGTTTGGATGATGTTTAAAGCCATGTGTGGCTAGTTTGTTTTGCAACCTAGAGTAACTATGAACTTATGAGTAGATTAGACTTTGTTTTTATTGTTTAGTTATAATTAATATTAATTTTGGTTACTTAATCTTGTTTAGATTTTTCTATTTAGTGACTGGCCATCATTAAAAATGAATTTGAGAATTAGGATTCACCTTGACGAAGGGGATTTTAATTAAGCTCTAAGATTAAGTAATATGGGATTAGATCACGATTTAATTTGCAATTAGGATAGACATATACCTAATAGCCCCATATAATTGTTGAAGAGTGTGTCCGAGTTTTATTGCCTCTTGAGTAATTATGTTAGACATAACAAAATATACTCAAGAGAGGGTTGTAAGTGGACCGATAGGCACTTATGGCTAATTATACTCGAGATTAACAAAATTGATATTAAGGCTAATTAAATTAGTGAAATCAAGGTTTATGAAGCTAATAAGGGATTAGTGACTCTGAGTTGCTCATTTGATTATTGTCGTAGTTTGTTTATTTTAATTTTAGTTTTAATTTCTTTTCTCTTAATTAAATTCAATTTTTATTTGCCTAACTTAAACGAAATTGTAAAATTAATTCTTAACCGAAGTTTGTGATACAAGTCCTCGTGGGAACGAAACTTTTCTTATCACTTTATTACTTGATACGGCCCGTATACTTACGGAGTTATAGGGTTTAAAGTTTTGCCCTATCACATAGCACATATACGCATACAATAAACATCAGCGTTAGTGTTACAGTACGCGAACGTACCTTCTTTGACGATATACGGTACAACGTTGGTCAGAACGTAATCACAGGTATCCTATAAGGGTAACAACGCATTTGTTACTAATTAATCATTATAACAGTCATTTTAGTCAAAAATGACCATTTTACCCCTGACCCCACTTATCGGTGAAATTTCACCAGAAGTTCGTTACTTTGACTCTAATCTTCCAAAATTTTGCCATAACTCTTCCTCCAACATAATTTTCGAAATACATATATCATATTTAACCTTAAAACATGATATCTAAACTAACTTGGAAGATTAAAGATCAAAACAACATTTCTACTATAACTCTAGAATCGAAAGACTAGAACTTAAACTAGGAACCGAAGAAATTACCCAGGGCTTCGCTACAACTTTCTCCAGACTCCTCCTTCTCTCTAACCTCTCTCTATATTTCGAAACTTGCTCTTGAATTTGTGAGAAAACAAGTGAAGATGGAGGTCCTATTTATAGGGAAAATGTGTGACCAACTTGGTAATTTTCTCCAACTACTTCAACAAGTTGATGATGTCATTGATGACATCATATACAACCTCTTCAACAATTTGATGATGTCATTGATGACATCATCCTATCCCTTACTTTATGGATTTACCTGATAAAATCCCCTGTTCAGTGTTCTAATCGCGTAATCTTAACTAATCTCAAAAATCCGACAACGTAGTCTTGAAGGTCTGATCTTCCTCTTTAGAAATGTCTGGGTCAACTAAATTTTTGATCCCATTAAGGGTATTTCGTAGCCCACTGAACATTTTCGGATAACCGCCGTCGGTTACGGAAATGACTACGAGTAACATCACTTTGGGACAAAAATTCACTGATTCATAATATGTCTAGATGTTAACCTCCTAATCCAAGGATTTCAAGATATGATTTATTTTTCATTGGTTCTCATTTATACTATCTGCCCTTTTTCTTGTTCGTCTTATCTCTTAATCCTTCCGTCGGTTACGGAAATGACTTCGGAGATAGCCCACTCCGAGATAAAAATACACTTGTTTATAATAAGTCCTTATGTTGGATACTTAGTTCACCTATTTTGAGATAGGATTTATTTTCTATCGGTTCTCGTTTATCCTATTTGCTTTTTCAACAAATATCTAACAGAATATTCCTTTTTCCTTAGAATATTATTTAAACCACAACCATGTTCACACTTGACACTATAATTTCGATTTTCTCCCCCAATTTTTTGACTTTTCAACATTTATTTAATTAACTAACTATGCTTTAATTATCTAATTAGATCATTATCTTATTGCTTAATCCTTTGTTGGTTAATTAAGCCTTAGAGATTCTATGTAATTCACCTTATATACTTCTTAATTATGCCAAATCACTTAGCAATATTCTTTATACAAATCTTGATCCTTTATAGGTCATTAATCCCAATTTAGAGGTTTTAGGAAGTAGGGGCGGTATTCCTATTCTTGTTTTAGGCCTTGTTTGCATTGAAAAAATATATGAGAGGTAAAAACATAGTAGGGATTGAGTCTCTGAAAAGTTGAAAGTTTTCGCAGTTCTTTCAAAAGTAAGGGGTAGTAATTGCTAGAATAGCCTTTAATTTTTCAAGTATGATAGGATATCATATGGGAGGGCTATTTTAGTCTTTATTTTCGAAAACCCAAATGGCGTCGAAGTTACGGTGAAATTTTGGGAAGAAAATTAGTCGGAGTAGCGAAGTCTTTGGCGAAATTCCGCCAATTAGGGGTAGAAGGGCAAAATGGTAATTTTTACCTAAAATGCCAATTATAATGTCAAATCACTAATGAAAGTGATATTACTCTGATAGGATATCAGAAACTCTGATTTCTTTGCCGTTACGTTGCCGAAGTGCCATTGGACGTTTTCACGTTTTTAGTAAAAAGTGCGTTTCGGCCCAAAAGTACTTAACACCGTCAACGAAGGTACGTTCAGCGTCTTGGTAACCTTAACACCGATGTTTATCGTATGCGTATATGTGTTAGGAGTATTGTATGTGTATATGTGGTGTAGTACGTTCGCGTACTAGTAACACTAACTCGATATTTATGGTATGCGTGTATACTGTATGAGTAGATTTGTTATGTTGTTTGAGTATATAGTGTTTTTAGAGGATGATTGAACATATGCATGCCTTGGGAGTGGTATATACGTGTTCACTTGGGAGTGGTATATCTGTTTCACCAGGAGTGGTATATCTGCATTATTGGGAGCGGTACAATTATGTTGGTTAGGGGTGATTCGTTTGTTGTGTTTATATACTGTATATGTAAATATGAGGTTAACCGTTACCTGGGGTTCGATGCATGGACTCCAGCCCTTAACATAGCGTCAAGTTCCGGAGGATCGAGGACCAAGGAGAGAGGCAAGCAGCCCGAGTAGAAGACCCGACTGAAGACTTCCTTTTTGTTGTTCAGTGAAGCCTTTCTTTTGTTATATACCTTTGAACCACGCGGTTTACGTACCATTGTTGTAATTGCTTGGACTTACGGCATTTGGAATCTAAATATCGTTACTCTTTGCTCTACTCGACAATTTGAAATGATGTTTCATGGAAAAAAAAATTTATCTTGCTTTTAAAAGTTGGGATGTTACGAGAAGAAGGAGAGATAGTAGAAAGGAGAAACTATGGAAAATAAATCATAACTCAATATCTGGGGATGAGTTGATAAACATCTGGACATTTTATGAATCAGTGAATTTTTGTCCAGAAATTGACGTTACCCGAAGCGATTTCCGTAACCGAAGGCGATTATCCGAAAATCTTCAGCGAAATAGGAGATGCCACGAATGGGATAAAAATTTAGTTAACCCAAATATTTTGGAAGAGGAAGAATAGACCTTCAAGACTCAGTTGCCGGATTTTTGAGATTTTCCAAGATTACGCGATTAGAACACCGAACAAGGACTTTATCGGTAGGAAACTTCTCAAGCAAGTTGATGACATCATTGGCATGACATCATGGCCTTGAATGATGATGTAAGGAGGTGGTTTGGATGGCCAAGATTGTGCCATCTCAATGAAGTGCGATCCGACGGTCAAGAATTCGTCTGACAAAGCATGAATAGTAACTGGATTTTTCTCTATAAATAGGCCTTGCTTCTCATTTGAAATTTCACACCAAGAGCTCTTGCTCATTTCGAAATTTGGAGCAGCAAGGAGGAGGAGGATTCCGGGGAAATTTATAGCAAAGCTCTGAGTAAGTTCTTCGGTCCTTAGTCTTAAGCTTCGGTAGTTCTTTCGGTAGTTAGAGTAGAAATGCTAGTTTGATCTTTAATCTTCCAAGTATGATTAGATATCATGTTTAGGGGTAATTAAGGAACTAATTTCGAAAATCATGTTGGAGTCAGTGATATGGCAAAATTTTGGAAGATTAGAGTCAAAGTAGCGAAACTCTGGCGAAATTTCGCCGATAAGTCAAACTAGGGGCAAAATGGTAATTTGTACCTAAAATGCTGTTATGATGTTAGATATTGATAAACGTGATATTATCCTAATAGGATATATGTGATCACCTATCATTTGTCAAACCATTGTCGAACCGTTTGTCGACGTCTTTGTTTTCCGTTTTCCGTCAAAATTACAGTTTTCCGTCAAACGTACTAGAATACCGTCAACGAAGGTACGTTCGCGTACTGTAAGACTAACTCTGTGCTGCTCATATACATATATGTGATAGATACATTCATGGATAGAGGCTCTGTTTAGGGTCACCGATTCGGATAGAGGCTCTGTTTAGGGTCACCGATTATACATACAGTTTCACACGGGTTATAGACATAGTAATACCGTTTGAGTTTTCCTAGCGCTGAGGACACGACCGTACATCGTGGCACTGGTTTATGTGCAGACACTTTATGGGACTTTACATATTGGTCTTTGCTTATGTCTTGTCATTATATTGATCATGCATCTCGCTTTATGCTTTTGTACCGATATCTTCTTTGGTATGTCATGAATATCATCATCTGTATACTATTTTATTTGAGCATAAGGTTAACCGTTACCTGAGATCCAATGGGGTAAATTGGATCTCAGCTGTAGCTTCAGGGTCGGAAGGACCAAGGATTGGAGATAGGGGCAAGCTGCACGAGTAGGCTCTCGGACGGAGATTTCTCTTTATCGTTTTCCGTATTTACTTTCGAGAACAATAAGATGACGAATTACGTTTGTTAACTCATTTTATTTTTACTCGTGAGAATGTATCAATACTATGTTACACTATGGTTAATGTTTTGTTATGGATCGAGTGCAAAGGGGGGGTGGGGGTGGGGAGGGTAGTTACTCTTTCGCTCCAATGCTCTACTCGACCAAACAGATTTTTTTTTTTTTAACAAAAAAAAAAAAAAAAATTCCGCTTTAAAAATGGGATGTTACACAATGTAGACAACTAGACATTATTTTGTTTTTTCAATTGATGGAACATTGGGTTCAACAATGGACAAATCTAAAACGGTGAGATAATTATTGCGAGCTTAGCTAGCTCGTATAGCGAGGCTATTTTTTTAATCGTGGTAATTCGAAGTCTCAACTTCCGAAGGCTTATTAATTTGTTTGGTCATTAATTGTAAATATTTCGCCAACTGTACCAAGGGTTGGGGATTTCAATCCTTCCTCTTCTTCTGTCTTTATTATCAATGATCTCATCTCCTTGTATTGCAAAATGTTGTGCACTGAATACGACTATTGTTGATTAATCATGGGAGGGAGTTGAGCTAGAGTATATCTTGTTCATTTCACGTTTGGGATAATATCATTATTGATTCTTACAGTTTGATTTAATTTTGGTTTTTGAACATATAGTTTAATAACTACATGGTATTATTGGTATGAGTATAAATATAGAGACAAAAACCAAAACTAGTTAAAAATATAGGATCCATGGTTAAACTCAAACCAATTGGGCAGAGCAATTTCTCAAACCTGAGAAAAAAATACCTGATAAAGTATATATTTGGTTTGTGATCGAAATACTTATATATACTGTACTTCCGAAGTTTTCACCAATATGGATAATATTTTATTGATCTGAAGAATTTTGTACTCTTAAGTAATTAATAATATATAGTACAAAATGAAAATGTTGAAATATACATAGGCTAAAATATAATTTCCTAAAATTTTGGATCCAATTCTATAATTTTCTCCCCAATTTCAAATGTTGGCTCCACTGTATTTTTTTCTATAATTTTCGCCCCCCTAATTTCAAATCCTGGCTCCGCCTAATATATAGTAATATATAAAAGAATGAGAATTGGGCAGAACATGCAGTTTCTGAAACCTGATAATAATAATTAGGCGTTTCGTTGTCTTTGTGTAAACTATTTGAATAAGAGTCAATTGAGAATTGTAAAAGTAACAGGTCATCAACATTATGATAGATTATTAGGTCTAATGATCCGTACAGTAATCGAGAACAAACAAGGGAGAAAAAATACCAGGAATATAAATCATCCTGACATATAAATATATACTCACACTTAATTTATTTGATAATGAAGAAGCATGGCTAGGACATTTTTCAGTATTCGAATCATTGTCCTTGGAGCTTCAACAATTTGAAGAAGTGCCCAAAGAGGTGTGAGAATACACAGTAGATATACGTTATTCTTCATTTACAACTAAAATATGATGGATTTACAATATTGTCTCACAAGGTTGTTGTGTTTTGCATACAGTTTTAGACGCCCTTCCTATTTATAAAGAAGTTATATGTCATCATTGGTAATTGATGGAAGAGGAAATTAAATAAAGTTTGAAAATGTGTCCAAGTTTCTTGTCAATTTTGTTGAAGTTTCAGATGCTTACCGTATGTTTGTTATTCCAATAAAGAGTGTCCAAGTCAGTCAAACCCCTTAAATGGGCTAACTATGTGAGATGAGCTGTTTCCTTTTCAGTCAACCAATCCACACACGTTTGCTTAAAAGGAAAATATTTTGCGAAATTGTGTTATCATTTTCTCTTTAACTTTCTCACCTCGTGTCAAAAATCTTGTAAATTTTTGTTGTTAATTCTTTGAATTAAATCGGTCATATTTATTTAACAAAAAAAAAAAAATCAAATCCATATTGTTGTTGGTCAATAGCAGAATCAGTCTGGAATTTTAAAGTTTTTCCTATTAAAGATTGAAAGAAATATGATAAATAAAAATAATTACATCGATTTCAAGGTGATTTAATTTAGAATGTTATTAAAATTAAAACTTGATATGATAATCAATGAATAATACATATATACATACACACAATAACATTAAAAGTGAGGGAAAGTGAATAAAAATAAATCATTATGAATTCATATTAATTTACATATAATGTTAGAAAAAAAATTGAAAAAAATAATGATCTTAATAAAAATAATATAACTATCAGGAAGATTGAATGCTACGAAAGAACGGGTATGGAATCGATCATTCCTGGAAGTTGTGATCAGTATGAAGATTGGAAGGCTACAAAAGAAGCTTCAAAAGAAGGCAACCAAATATGAAAAACTTTAACCTCATTAGTGCAAAAAATCGCTACTGTATTGAGCGTTTACGCTGATTGCTGTGAAGATGGTGTAGAAATTATGATTCTTCATAAATAATTTGCGAGACTGTCGAGAAATCCCCCCAACCTTTTCTAGCCTAATTAACAATAATCACTGGTTGAAAGTCGGTAAAGAAAGTCATCTTTAACTGCTGTGAGAAGGTAAATAGATCTTTTTACACTTGTGTTTAATAAACTGGATATGGCATTCAAATACTTTTTGTTTAATTTCAATTTGTCAAGTTTTATGGGCAAAATTCTTTACTTCAACAGCAAGTAATGAGAGAATCCTAGACATTTCACGTCATAGAACTATTAACTTCTTACTAGATTAGGTTATTCATATATTTTATTTGAGCAAAAGTAAGTGGGAGAATAATCTTCTTTTCCAAAGATGTATTTCTTGTATGAAGCTTTATTTGGGAACAAAAGAGAGCATTAATTAGACATATATATTCCAGTTATTAGTGGTCACAACAAACATATAAATTCATCAACATAATAAATTGTAACTAATAAAATTCAAATTCTTCTAGGGAAAAATAGCATGACTAAATTAAAAAAAAAAAAAAGTAATATTTTCTTCAAAAGTTAATGAATTTTCGAATTAAAATTTTTAATATGTAAGAAATTAGCTAATCTATTAAAAAATATTATTTAATTTCAAATTTCAATAATTGGTTCTCATATTATATTTTATTGGTGGGAATAACCTAAATTAAAGTATAGTTATTTCGGTACTTTCTATTTATAAAAATTTAGAAAGTCCTCCTCACTAATAAAATTTTTAATGGGAGACTTTTCCAAAATTTTCCCCAAAAGGAGAACAAGAAAATTGATACATTCTACCATATTTCTTTTTAACAAAATACAAATTGTAACATCCCGTTTTCACAAGCAGTATATAATTTTTTTTTTCTTTAAAACATCATTTCAAATCATCAGAGTAGAGCACCGGAGCGATTGAGTAACTGACATATATAATCAAAATGCCCACAGTAGTGTATCTGGCTGGTTTTAACAGTGGTACATTAGTGAAAACGTAAATACATCAGAAGTGTCTCCCTAGCGATCCCTACGCCGTGGCAACAAAAGATGATCTGCAGCCGAGTCTCTATGCATGCTGCTTACTCTTCTCCTCGATCCTCGGTCCACCCGACCCTGAAGCTATATTAAGGGCTGAGATCCGATGCATTCGGATCTTAGGTAACGGTTAACCTCATGTTCATATACACTATATATGTACGACAGACATTCATAGACTTTTGGCAACATTTACTACGGTCAGACATAGGGTATACATATCAGATATGTATGGCAAGAACAATACATTCGGATGCAAGGTTAAGGCACAATGAGAAATGTACATGATCAGATATGCACGGCAATAACAATACAGTCGGATATAGAGTTAAGGCACAATGGACAATAATACAGTCAGATGTAATACAGTCGGATGTATGGTTAAGGTACAATGGACATTTGACATAGTCAGATATGGATGACAACAACAATACAGTCACATGTAAAATACAGCATGACGGAGGAAATACATATATGCATACAACAACCATCAGAGTTAGTGTTACTAGTATGCGAACGTACCTTCGTTGACGATATACGGTACTTCTGTCGGGATACAGTACGACAGTAGGTCAGAACGTAATCAGGGATATCCTATAAGGACAATAGCGCATTTATTAATGATCAAACATTATGACGGACATTTTAGTCATAAATGACCATTTTACCCCTGACCCCCTAATTGGCGGAATTTCGCCAGCACTTCGTTACTTTGACCCTAATCTTCCAGAATTTCAACATATCCCTTACTCCAACATAATTTTTGAAATATATATCATATTTACCCTAAAACATGATATCTACAATATATTGGAAGATTGAAGATCAAACTAACATTCCTACTAAAACTACCGAATCGAAAACTAGAACTTAAGACTCGGTACCGAAAAACTTACCCAGGACTTCGCTACAAATTTCTCCGGGCTCTTCCTTCTCTCTTTTCTATAGGAAATTTCGAACTAGAGCTAGTGAAATGGTGTGAGAATAATGAAGAGAGTTCAAGGCTATTTATAGGAAAATTTCGGTAACTATTCATGCTTTGTCAGATAGATTTTGGACCGTAGGATCGCACTTCATTGAAATGGCAAGATCTTGGCCACACACACATGCTTGCCGACCTCCCCTCTTCTTTTTCAACAAAATGATGTCACCCAATGTCACTAGGGTGATGTCATTTACTTCCTCAAGAAGTTTTATACCGATAAAGTCCCTGTTCGGTGTTCTAATCATGTAATCTTGGAGAAAATCAAAAATCCAAGAACATAGACTCAAAGGTCTATTTATCGTCTTTAGAAATATCTAAATTAACTAAATTTTTGATCATATTCAGGGCATTCCGTTGCCTGCCGAACATTTTCAGATAAACGTCTTCGGTTCCGGAAATCGCTTCGGGTAATGTCAACTTCTGGACAAAATTACACTGAATCATAATATGTCCAGTTGTTAGCAACCGAATCCAAGGATTTTGAGTTAGGATTTAATTTCTATTGGTTCCCATTTATCCTACTTGCTTTTTACACAAATATCACTTACACATCATTGCAACTTGCATTTGCTTTCACACTTGACATCTTTTTCTTTCTTCCTTCTTTCTCATTTTCGAAATTTATGTCTTATTTTTGGTAAAAGATGTTGCCTCCCACTTGCTCAAATATTCAATGCATTTTGCTCCCATTGGCTTGTGATTATGTTGACTTTTCAACAACTTAACAACTAAGTTTCCTACTTTAATTTCTTCAATTTTTCTTCTTCTTTTTCTTGTATTATTTTCAAAAATATAGGGCATTTCATATATTTTTTAATTGGCCAAGCAAGAATTTCTCTCATTGGTTCATAGCTAATTACATGGATTTCTCTTTAATTCACATCTAAATAATTAGCCAATAATTATCAATTTAATCACCTACTAATTGTTGAAAATTTTCTTAATTGAGATTAATTATTATCTCACAACTATTGGACTGGCATTGATATTTTATGTCCCATGTAAATTATTAAAAATCATGGGGTCCTTTTGGTCCTTCAAATACTTTTTGATTTTTGCCTCATTATTTTCCAAGGGAAATAATCCCAAAAATTTCCTAAATTAGAGACAACATACTCTCTAATTTTTAACAAATATTTTATTACCATTTAGGATTTATCATAATATTTTCAAGGCATTTTATGGCCCATAATTGCATTTTTGGCCTTTATTTCTTCTAATTTCAGTAGAATTTTCCTTAGAAATTAGAATAAATATTCTACAATGCTTTGACACCACATATTCACCTATTTCCAATAGGTATTATTTACTACATTATGATACTTATCATAGATGTGATTTTTAGGGTATTACACAAATCACCTTCTAAAAGAATTCTTTGTTATATATTATATAAGTCATTAGGAGAGTATTTAATGTTTCTTTAGCAATTTTATTGCTGTCATTAATTCATAAATGTTGCTCATCGCTTTTGTTCTCCAAAAACTTATTTAGTATGTATAAATTTGAATTTTTGAATTTAATATATTTAATAAGTTATCCGCTCTTCACTTAGTTTGCATGAGATGGGTGAAAACCAGCTGATGGACTATACCACTTTGTTCCTATATATAAATCACTAGCTCGTACCTTATTCTTTCATCCAAATGAATGCAGTAAATTGATAAAATTTTAAAATTTGCCCCCATTAAAATTTGTCACCCTCTACATTCACAAATTATTCTCACCTCTTCTTTCTCTCTTTAATTCCAATGGAAATTAAATAGGGGTGAAATTAACAAATTGTCATTAATTACTCTACATGTGACTTATATTTAGAATAAAATTTTTTCTTCACACATGACTTACATAGAAAAACAAAATAGTATATCCTATATTACCAAAAAAAGAAAAAGGTAGTATATCCTATGATTGACTCCAATAAAGAACCCAAGAAATTGCATTAATTGGCCGATACAAAATACCGTGTTATAACCGCGGGATGCTTATTTTCTATCATAATTTTATTGTCTTTTCTTTTCTTTTTTTCCTGTTTTATATATTTTTCCTTTTGGCATCCTTTTCTTTATTCTGCGTAAGGCATTGAATGTTGAATGAGACTGTTACGACATTGAATGCTGTATGAGATTGTTACGACAGCTAACTTACGTACTTTGATTAGTTAATTGGATAATTCAATAACCCAAAAGCATATACACACCATAGTCAAAGTTTTAATTTTAATTATAATTGCCAATAAAAATTGGTCCACTTGAGAAGGATTTGACCCATATAATATCTATAAAGTCTTGAGGCTCATATGTCATCGTTAATCAGCGAGGGCTTTGATGAACAATTTATAAGAAAGGCCATCTTTGATAATCTTGAAATTTATACCCCTCATTAATTAGTCTTTAATTTCATCTCATTTTTCTTTCCCTTTTTCTTTGGCTATTTCTCTTTCTTTTCCCCTTCAAAGACCGTTTGGATCAACGGTGGCAAAAGTGATTTATTTTTAATCTAACTTTTGCAAACATAAGATAGAATAAAAGTCATATTATAAATGTGATTTGTTTTTGAATTGATGGTGGCTTGAAGGTTTTTTTCCAAATTAAAACCTATTTAGATTATTATTTGAAAAGTCAGCTGAGATGGAAAATGACTGAAAATAACATGAATCTTATTGAATACTATATATATACATATATTATATATAGAGAGAGAGACACACACACATATAGTGATAATTGATGAGAAAAAATTAAATTTAAATTTGATTAAAAAGTAAAATTATTATTAAAAAATTTAAAAGCCCTAAAGTCTTTAATTAAATATATTTAGAGGATAAAATTGTATATGAATTAGAATGCACACAAATGTATATGAACGTGTTGATCCTAAATAATAATATAATGATAATTAAATCACATATCCCTAACAAGTTGGTCTTTGATTTTATTACAACATGATTCATTTGTGTTAAATATAATGTAGAATATTTGATGAGGACACTACGTCAAGTGGATCATTATTATCATCACCACCATATTAGGAATGGTTCAATGGTGAAGAGCAAAGGATCCTCCAGGTGTAAGCTTTTACCCAGTGGTTAAAACAATGCTTTAGGGGTAAAATGGTTGTTTTTTGGTTGCTTTATCTCTAAGACAATGGGACCCACTAGGCAGCCCTAAAATGGCACCTTAAATGACCATGTGGAGTCATGATTACTTGCCATTCACTCTGTCACATCAGATTCAAATGTGTGGTCCAAATTAAATCGTATTATTTTAATAGTTCTCTCTCTTCCTTATTACTTGATGTGACATTTGCCTTGCTCTCCAAGTCACTACTTTCTCTCCCCTAGCCCACCATGTGGCGCCATTTTCTTTGTGTTTGGGGGTCTAGGCCCACCTCCAGATCCCCTAACCAACCCCGCTCAGGTGCTTTTTGCCGGCTACACTATTCCTTACTACTTGGGCCACCCGATTGGACTTATGTGGGGCCGAATCAACTATCTCTTCACCCTGCCCCTGAGTGGCCGAAACCTAGTGCCTTTGGGAGCAAGAAATCCATATGTCAATATCTCATAATTACCTCGTACTTCGTGCTATTGAAAATCCAACTTCTAACCCCAACACACCACGTGTCTAGCAAATCATCATTACTTTTGACTTTTGCTTGGGTTCTTGAATACTCTTCCCTTCTTATTTCCTCTAAAAATGTAGGACATCCATGACTTCCCTGAAAATTCCATATACTTACTTATACCGGCATATTTACGCTCAACTAATTGTCTTATACCTCAGGACATGGTTAGGTGACATCTTTTCTACCATATTTGCACCGTATAGGTGTTTTGCGCCCCTTTTTCATTAGCACTTTAATTCCATGGCTTATATATACTAGGTCCACTGACCCGTATAGCCGAGTTATTTAGTCCCAGAGAGGCTTCCTAACTCTCAACATTCTTGGGACTCTTCCCGAACTGGGCTTAGTCATCCACCTACTTTAGGCTTATTCTCAATTTTCAGGATCTAAAATTCGAGATGTTACAAAAAGGACTCACAGTCCCCTACAAGGGATTAGTCGTTCACAAGACCGGTAGGGCTTGGATGACTTCTAGTTGACTCGGGAATTAGTGCACAGTAAGCGATCATGAAGAGTCACGATCCATCTTAAAGTCAATAGAAGAAAATTCCTAGTTTTGTGAAAAGCTATATTTAGTCAACCAAGAGAGATGATACTCTACCTTTGCTCTCGACTAAATGTGAATGACGATGTGAGGGATGAAGCTAGCACGTTATCCAAATTGGAAAAAGGTAGATCACTTCATCAACTTAATTAATTCTGGGGCCACAAAGCATTACTAGTGTCTTATGTGGTCATTAAATAACTTGGGCCCATTAAAGGAGTTTGATTGGGCCAAAGTTATTTATGTCAATAATTAGTTGGGCTTAATGAGTCACACACAAAGGTTATTATTGATTGCTTAAAATTAGCAAACTTGGGCCAATAATTGTTGTTAGGCGTTCTTGAGATAATAGATGTATTTGGATTGAAGTGGGACTCTAAGCCCAATATACAAAAATGGTGCCATATATGGTTCCTTAGTGGTAAATTAGTTTCTTCACTAATAGGCGGGTAAAAGTGCAATTTTACACATGAAGTTTACCCCAGGGAACGTCCAACACCATGAAGTTTTTTCTGGAGCAAAAGTACACACGAAGTTACGTTTTGGGAGCGCCCAGCACCACGGGCGTTAGTTGACCGTTAACTTGGATGGAACGCTAACGTGGCACTTATTTGGACTGACACGCTGACGTGGACGCTAACGTGGCTGCTGACGTGGCTGATGGTAAGTAAAATAAAATAAAATTACCATTTTTGCCCCTATTTTTAAATAAAAATCACCATGTTGCCCTTAGTTTTAAATAAAAATTACCCTTTTGCCCTTAGCTTTAAATAAAAAAACTAAAAATACCCCCTCCCCCCGGTGGGCCCTGTTGGTTCTATATTAGTTTTGATGATGTCTTATATAGATGTTATTCTTAAGAGCAAAAGTTGTATGATATATTTATCTCCTACACTGACTAACTACTATATTATTTTGTGTAGATTAGTTCAAGTTGAATTATAGCTCAAGAAGGAGGTAAGATATTTTAGAAAGAAGAAATTGAATAAAATATCAAACTCAAGAAGAAGAGGACATATATTGAAGAATTAAATTATGAATATAATCAAGAGAAGAAGACTTTCTGAATGGAATGATAAAATCATCATACAAGTTATTAGATTGATTCTACAAGTCTCCACGGTGATATAGAAGTTGGAATGGAGTTAAAATGAGCTTGCTACAGTGATTTTGGCGTTTGGATGAAGTTACCTCGAGCCAAGGCTTCACCTACCTCAAGTCAGGTGTTCTACAGTGATTTTGCTACAAGAACGAGCTACAGGACAGGTTACCTCGAGGCAACCATATATGTGCCTCGAGTTAGCTACCTCGAGGTAAAGTTTCAGCAGCCTCGAGTCAAATACAAGTCTGGAGTACTCTGTTTTACGTTCAGCTTCGGGCGACCTCTGGTAATTCGACGATATTTCCCAAACCAGAGATCCGATTGAGATGAAACCAATTTTGTTAGAAACTAGACATCAAAAAGGTCCTAGTCGCACAAGAGTCAAGTCCAAAGGAGGTCAGTTGAGAGAGTTATGAATTGTTGAAGATGACAGTGACATCACAGTCACACAGCTGACCAATCTTTAATGTTTTGAGTATATCTCACAAGCTACAAATCCAATGGAGCTGAAATCGGTGCCATTTTAAAGAAGACTCAAAGGGCTTTCGATCAAGACTTTAACCAACCAAACTAGAGTTCTGACCAGGGAGTTATGATCTTCCAAAGTGGACACTCAAAATTCTGGAAGCAACAGAGATCCAATCAAAGATCAAAAGAATTGATAAGGAGCAATTTGCCTCGAGCTAGCTGTGTTACCCCGAGTCTATGTCCAACCAGAGAGTTTGAAGAATACATAAGACTTTTTAACTCGAGCATCCTCAAATGTAACCTCGAGTCTCCAGACTCGAGCCAAGATATATTGCACCTCGAGTTGAATCAATTCTGAATTAATGATTAATTGATGATTTGCCTCGAGCCAGCGTTGTTGTTACCTCGAGTCAAAGCCAAACAGAAATGTAATACCCGAAATTTGAATTAGGGAATTTAAGGGCCAAAGTGCCAAAATGACGAAAATGCCCTAAGGGACATAAATGACTTAGAAAAATTATGGAAAATACCCTTGTAAATTATAAAATAATGCATGAGGCATGGAAATTCTAATGTTAAGGCAAAAGTTTGAAGATAAAGGAGTGTCTTAATTAAGAAAATTATCAACAAGTGATAATAAAGTAATTAAGTAATATTGAGCTAATTACTTAAGCTCGAGCAAAGAAAATTATGAAATAATTATGTAAAGCTCAAAAATTAGTGGAAAATGGTTTGAAATTAGTAAAAATATATTTACTAATTACTTGAAAATTTTGGAGAAAAATAGTTGAGTTTAGGTATTTTTAAGCCTAAATGCAAGAATGGACCAATAGGAGAATTTTGTAAAAAAATTATGTAAAAAAAATTATTTAATTAATTAAATAATTAATCAAAATTAAAAAAAAAATAAAAAAAAATATAGGCAGAAAAAAAAATGTAAAATAATTTTTGCAACTTGCAATTATTATATTAATATAATTAATTAAAGTGAAATATGATGAATAGTAAATTAAAAATTAGGAAACGGATCCTATCTAGAGATCTAGGAATGGGATTCCCAAGGTCAAGGTAAAATATTGATCAGTGGGATTTTATCTTCCGTTAAACTCTTCCGGAAGTTAGTGCGAAGCCGTTTGTGCTTTTCCTAATAAGACGAAATAGGAAATTACGTGAAAAGGCCGGATAGCCAAGAGGACGAAAAGGTTATGTTGTGACATTTGGAAAAGAATTGGGAATTTTCATGAACATATTTGGATTCAGTAAATTTTACGAAGAGATGGGTGTTTAGAAACAAGTTTCGACACAGGACGCGTTTGGACACGTTTTCGAGAAAGACTCATTTGGACTATTGGAGCCCTATATGGAATCAAAATATAGGTTAACTTGGACATTTCTACTAAGTGAGAATATGTTTTCAAAGTTGTAAATCCAGAATTTTGAGATTTCTCCAAAATTACGCGAATCGGAGTGCCGTCGGGAACTTTTCGGGCGGAGGCAAAAAGCAAAAATGGTTTGATGACTCATCTTTGCTTGGAGGAGGGGCTGCACGTTTTGAAGCTTTCCATGGCTGCAAATAATCCACCAAAACCCCTAATTTCCATGGTTGAAAATGAAGGTTGAAATATGGAAAAAGACTATTATGCCCTTACAACTTCTTCTATAAATAGCAAGCAACTCCTTTGGAAATTTCACACCATTCTCACTTGAGAATTTAGAAAGTAGAGAGAGGTTTTAGAGAGAGGAGCTCTGGAGGAAAATTTGCGTGAAGCTTCTGGGTAAGTTTTCGATGCAGGGTTTGAAGTTCTAGTTTTGTTCGGTAGTTAGAGTAGAAATGCTAGTTTAGTCTTTAATCTTCCAAGTATGATTAGATATCATATGTTAGGGGTATTTTAGTCATTATTTGAAAATCATGATGGGGTCGAGTTACGGCAAAATTTTGGAAGATTAGAGTTAAAATAACGAAGCTCTGCGAAATTACCGCCAGATTAGGGGCATCGGGGCAAAATGGTAATTTTTACCTAAAATGCTGTTATGATGTAAATCATTAATTGATATGATTTATATTTCGAAAATGATGTTGGAGTAAGAGTTATGTCAAAATTTTGGAAGATTAAGGTCAAAGTAACGAAGTCTTGTGAAATTCGCTTGATTAGGGGGTCGAGGGTAAAATGGTCATTTTGACTAAAAATGTCCGTCGTAATGATAGATCCTTAACAAGTACGTTGTTATATTGATAGGATATCCACGAATACGTTTTGACCTACTTGTCCAACCGTGTCGACGTCTTTGGTTTAGTTTTCGTCGGAAATACGGTTTCCAGTAAACGTGCTAGTATAACATCAACGAAGGTACGTCGCGTCTTGTAACACTAATATGATGTTTATGGTATGCATGTATGTGCTAGGTGTAGTGTATGTGGTAGCTTATGGCTCGTAGTATGTCTATGTCTTTGTTTATATGTTTACGTTTGCTATGGGCGATATATACGCATGCTTTTGGGCGATATATGCATACATGCTTTAGGCGATATATGTATGCATGCTTTTGGGCGATGAGTGCACATATACTTGTTGATATGATTGTCTTTAGTCCATATGTTGTGTATGTAAATATGAGGTTACTTAGTTACACGAGATCCGGTGCGGATCTCACCCTGCTATAGCATCAGGATCGGGAGGGGCCAGGAAAGAGGCAAGCGGCCAGGAGTAGAAGACACATTGAAGACTTCCTTTTGTTGTTCCAGTAGGAAGCCTTTCTTTTGTTAAATACTTTTGAACCACGCGGTTTGTAATGCCATTGTTGTAACCAAACCGGACTTACGGCGTTTTATATATACATATCGGTTACTCAATCGCTCTGCATTTGCTCTACTCGATGATTTTAAATGAAAAAAATTTTCTTGCTTGTGAAAAGTTGGGATGTTACAATTTGGTATCAAGCGTAGTCACGGCATGAATTTAACTATGTTATTACGGACAGTTTGGTGCGAAGGCAAGGCTAGTCTACGTGGGTGTGCCAATCGGTCGTCGTGAACTCGGTGAGGCCCCATGGTAGACACTTACAGCCATTCAGTTCGGTTAACGGAGTTAGGTTCAAAGCCTTTTCAAAAATTTGGAGCATATTTTGAAAATGAGTGCGATATAGCCACGAGTTGGTGTACCACCTCATTTCGGTGTCTTGGTTTGAGCCGGTATACCATTACGAACCAGTGTACCACCCTCTGTTGGTGCATAATTCGATAACTCGGTAATCTCCGGTTTATCTTGGGAGGTGAATCTATCTTAGTACATGCAGTATTTGACTCATGTAGAACTTACGAGACGTATTTACGCACCCGTTTTGAATATAGAGAACCAACGAGAATCCAACGAAGGAAAGGATCGAAACACGGCGATGGTTTGAAGTGCGATAGGAATTTATGATATGATCATCGTTGTACTCCCTATCTAACGTTTTTCCCTGACGAAGGAAAAAGAACGAGACATGACAAATCTGAGAGAATCCGGAACTCCCAGAGGTCGAGGCAGAAGTCGAGGCAGAGGCCAAGGTGGAGGACGAGGTAGATAACCTCGAGTGGGACCGATATCTGATCGTGACCCACGTTGAAAATTTCTATCGGAGGAACCATTACGTATTTCCATACCCTTAGAAGGTGGATCGAGATCCACTCATCATCATTTTCTACGTATCCATTGTTGGGTGGAAAGAACCAACGAAATTCCAAACAAATCGATGTAGTTAAGAGATGACTCTTAGCAGTACGGGACAGACGGAAGAGCTACGTTGAGAAAAGGAAGACCTCTCGTAGTTCAAAGTCGAACCAATCACACATAACATAGTGATAATCATTATCAAGTTTCTTAAGTAACAAATCACGATAGTATCATTAAGTATAAGGTGTCTTATGTTGCCACGGTGTATGGGAACCATGGGAACATAATATATCGAAGTACAACATGATATCCATAAGTATGAGATATATGGTATTCTTTGCGGTGTATGGGAACCATGGGGATACCGTATATCAAAGTACGACATGATGAATGTGTAGTACGCGGTATTATGGGTGCCACGGAAACACTTATGTACGCGGTGTTATGGGCGCCACGGAAACGCTAAAACACTAAAGTACGCGGTGTTATGGGCGCCACGGAAGCAATATATATAAAGTACGCGGTGTATTGACGCCACGGAAACACTATATATCAACCTAAAACATGATAAAAACTTTATAATCAAGCTGAAACGAGTTCTCAATCGCCAGGAGGAGCGGTGGCGAGAAAAATAAGATCCAGACGCGTGGAGTCCAAGGTCCGAGTAGGACGGAGTCTACTTAGTACAAAGTATAGTGGGTTGGGTACAAATTTCGAGGCGAAATTTTGTTTAACGGGGAGAAATGTAATACCCGAAATTTGAATTAGGAATTTAAGGGCCAAAGTGCCAAAATGACGAAAATGCCCCTAAGGGACATAAATGACTTAGAAAAATTATGGAAAATACCCTTGTAAATTATAAAATAATGCATGAGGCATGGAAATTCTAATGTTAAGGCAAAAGTTTGAAGATAAAGGAGTGTCTTAATTAAGAAAATTATCAACAAGTGATAATAAAGTAATTAAGTAATATTGAGCTAATTACTTAAGCATTGAGCAAAGAAAATTATGAAATAATTATGTAAAGCTCAAAAATTAGTGGAAAATGGTTTGAAATTAGTAAAAATATATTTACTAATTACTTGGAAATTTTGGAGAAAAATAGTTGAGTTTAGGTATTTTTAAGCCTAAATGCAAGAATGGACCAATAGGAGAATTTTGTAAAAAAAATTATGTAAAAATAATTAAATAATTAATTAAATAATTAAAAAAAAAACGAAATAAAAAAAAATATAGGCAGAAAAAAAAATGTAAAATAATTTTTGCAACTTGCAATTATTATATTAATATAATTAATTAAAGTGAAATATGATGAATAGTAAATTAAAAATTAGGAAACGGATCCTATCTAGAGATCTAGGAATGAGATTCCCAAAGTCAAGGTAAAATATTAATCGGTGGGATTTTATCTTCCGTTAAACTCTTACGGAAGTTAATGCGCCGTTTGTGCTTTTTCCTAATAAGACGAAATAGGAAATTACGTGAAAGGCCAGATAGCCAGGAGGACGAAAAGGTTATGTTGTGATATTTGGAAAAGAATTGGGAATTTTCATGAACATATTTGGATTCGGTAAATTTTACGAAGAGATGGGTGTTTAGAAAACAAGTTTCGACAGGACGCGTTTGGACACGTTTTCGAGAAAGACTCAACTGGACCGTTGGAGCCCTATATGGAATCAAAATATAGGTTAACTTGGACATTTCTACTAAGTGAGAATATGTTTTCAAAGTTGTAAATCCAGAATTTTGAGATTTCTCCAAAATTACGCGAATCGGCAGTGCCGATCGGGAACTTTTCGGTAGGAGGCAAAAAGCAAAATGGTTTGATGACTCATCTTTGCTTGGAGGAGGGGCTGCACGTTTTGAAGCTTTCCATGGCTGCAAATAATCCACCAAAACCCCTAATTTCCATGGTTGAAAATGAAGGTTGAAATATGGAAAAAGACTATTATGCCCTTACAACTTCTTCTATAAATAGCAAGCAACTCCTTTGGAAATTTCACACCATTCTCACTTGAGAATTTAGAAAGTAGAGAGGTTTTAGAGAGAGGAGCTCGGAGGAAAATTTGCGCGAAGCTCTGGGTAAGTTTTCGGTGCACAGGAGTTTCAAGTTCTAGTTTTGTTCGGTAGTTAGAGTAGAAATGCTAGTTTAGTCTTTAATCTTCCAAGTATGATTAGATATCATATGTTAGGGTATTTTAGTCATTATTTCGAAAATCATGATGGGGTCGAGTTACGGCAAAATTTTGGAAGATTAGAGTTAAAATAACGAAGCTCGCGAAATTCGTAGATTAGGGGCATCGAGGGCAAAATGGTAATTTTTACCTAAAATGCTGTTATGATGTAAATCATTAATTGATATGATTTGTATTTCGAAAATGATGTTGGAGTAAGAGTTATGTCAAAATTTTGGAAGATTAAGGTCAAAGTAACGAAGTCTTGGCGAAATTAGCCGATTAGGGGTCGGGGTAAAATGGTCATTTTGACTAAAAATGTCGTCGTAATGATAGATCCTTAACAAGTACGTTGTTATATTGATAGGATATCCTGAATACGTTTTGACCTCTTGTCGAACATTGTCGGCGTTAGTTTTCCGTTTTCCGTCGAGAAATACAAAACGTGCTAGTATAACATCAACGAAGGTACGTCCGCGTACTGTAACACTAATCTGATGTTTATGGTATGCATGTATGTGCTAGGTGTAGTGTATGTGGTAGCTTATGGCTCTGTAGTATGTCTATGTGCTGTTTATATGTTTACGTTTGCTATGGGCGATATATCTGCATGCTTTTGGGCGATATATGCATACATGCTTTTGGGCGATATATGTATGCATGCTTTTGGGCGATGAGTGCACATATACTGTTGTTGATATGATTGTCTGTAGTCCATATGTTGTGTATGTAAATATGAGGTTAACCAGAAAGATAGAAGAAATGAGAGCAGTTTTCACCTCGAGCCAGTAAGTGTGCCTCGAGTCAGTGGCTGGACGTTTTTGAAGAATAGAAGAAGGATTTTACCTCGAGTTAGAAATCTCACCTCGAGTCGACAGTTTGAAGAATAGAGAGCAGTATTTGACTCGAGCTAACCAATATGCCTCGAGTCAAAATGGAGACAAAGAGTTAGACGAATTGGGAGCAGTTTTTAACTCGAGCCAGAATCTTCACCTCGAGTCAACCACGCAGCAAACAGAAACGTACAGTGACAACAACATAGAGCGTACAGTAGCAACTTCTGAATTTTCTGAAATGATTCAGAATTGTTAGTTATCAATTAATTTCTACTTGCTACACTTCTCAATGTTATTAATCATGTGTGTTAGTAAGTTTCAGATGATCAATTGAATAATCAGAAGCAAAACTCAAAAACTCAGATTAGTGCCAAAAGCTTGAAGATGATCTCTGCATATTTCAGAAATGTGATAGAAGACGAAATTCAATGAATTCAATGAGGAGCTTGAAGAAATGAAGCTGAATACTCATCTATAATGTTCTTCAATGAATTAAAAAGCTCAACTTGTTCATCGGCTTCAAATGCTACGATTTGAATATCCAACGGTAATATTTCCAACGGTAATATTTTCCAACGGTCATATTCTAAAATGGAAAGAGTTGCTCAAACGGACAAATACTCTTCATCCACTATAAAAGCAGAAGCATTCAAGAAAGAAGGGTTAGAGACACGAGCTTACATATTGTAAATGCCAACACTCTGATTATACGCATACTCTCTACTCTCTGTTTCTCAATGTCAATATAGTTTACAGTAGAGTGTGATGATCAATCGTACTTTAGTGCTTATTCATCTTCTCTGTTAGAGAGAACATTTCTGATTATGGAATCATTGTAAGAATCTCAAGTCGTGGGACTTGGAGATTGGGTTATCAGTTTACTCTTGTAAGGGGGAGTGTATTCTAGTGAGAGAATAACCCGAGTACGAGTGTAACTAATTGAAAGGAGTATCTCGGTTGAGATTTGGCTTCACAAGTGCTGTGTAAACTTGTGGGTTTGTAAAGGCTTCTCTTGTGCCGGTTTAAACAAGAAGATAGTGGATTGGAAATCTCAAGTAGAGCTTGGGGACTGGACGTAGGTCAAGGATTGGGCCGAACCAGGATAAATCATAGTTTGCATATTCTCTTCCCTAAACTCTTATATTTCCAGCATATATGGGGGGGCCGGTGGTGGGCCCACCGGGGGAGTAATTTTAGTTTTAGTTTTTTTAAAAAAAAACTTAGGGCAAAAGGATAATTTCACCTAAAACTAAGGGCAAAAGTGTAATTTTACCCGAGTTACTGTTCACTTCCATCCAAGTTAATGGTTAACTAACGGTCAACTAACGCCTGTGATACTTTTGCTTCCAAAACGTAACTTCGTGTATACTTTTGCTCCAGAAAAAACTTCGTGGTGCTGGACGCTCCCTGGGGTAAACTTCATGTGTAAAATTGCACATTTACCCACTAATAGGCCCAAATATGTTACAAAACCAAATAAGGTCTTAGGCCAATTTGAATTTGAAATTCGAATTTTAAATTTGAATTTTAAATTCAAGAGATTGGGTTATAAAAGATAATTTAAATCATCTAAATAAATGTCCAATAAAGATTGGATAAATAAAGGATAAAGAAATGATTAAAGATATGGATGTGATCTATTATCTTGAATTATTAATTCAAGAAATGATTAAAAATATTGATGTGATCCATTATCTTGAATTATTAATTCAAGAGATATTTAAAGATACGGATGTGATCCATTATTTTGAATTATTAATTCAAAAAATATTAAAGATATGGATGTAATCTCTTATCTTGAATTTTAAATTCAAGATATATTTCAAGATGAGGATAAAATCCATTATCTTGAATTGTTTGGATTAAACCTTAAAATGAGATTTTCTTCTAATTAATTTAATTAGGGTTTAACCTTAATTAAGTGGCTGAAATTAGGACACCTAATTTTGAACATTTTTTGGAAGATGGTCGGGTAGTCTTGGAGATTTATGCATACGGCTCATCCAAGAGAGAGGGCAACCTCTAAAGTTTCATCCAAGAAAGGTTAGATCCAATCTTATTCATTTTATCCTAAACCTAATCTCAAAAAGTCTAATCTTCTTGAGATAAAGAAAACCCAAGAACCTTGACTCCTCAACCTTTTCGTCGCCTAGCAAGCATCCAAGGAAAGAGATTAATCAAAGAGAAGGAGTTCTCAAGGCAATCTAGAGATAGCCGTGTGGATCAGTATTAGAGGACGTCATACATTTGAGGTCTTCAGTGATCTAAGGTAATCCTAAAACCCCTCATGTATTTTAATGAGTAGATTCTTCCTCGGAATATCTCATGAGCTCTTAGAAGAGTTATGAGAATCGCATGATCAATATTCTTGGGAATAACCCATGAGTATTGGGACGATTCATGAATACCATAAAAATTATGGGTTCTCATGAGCATCAATTTTAATCACATGATTAGAAGTCTAAAAACATTAAATGTATTATTGGTAATCGGTTCTTATGATAACCTTATAGGAACCCATAAGTATTTACTTTATTGTTTAAATATAGGTTTTAACTCATGAGTACCATAAGAGTTATGGATTCTCATGAGCGCCTATTAAAACTCACATATATGATCAGAGTTTGTATGTCATGATAAACCGTAAAGAGTTGCGGTTATTGATTATAGTTTCCACTACAAATTAAGGAAAGACAAAAAACATTTGTTTTTCCTACCTATGAAATCGCGCTTGAACGTCAGACTGCGACCCAAATTGACAAACAATTCATGCATACAAATTCTCATGAGCACTGGAATTGTTACTATGCATTATGCATTGAAATAGTAACCACGCTATGAAAAAGAGTATAACCTAGGCAGTCATAAACATGCATGTTAAATTCATAGATTAAGGCTGGCTATGACCCCCGATTGGTCACCATCCATCTTAACAAATCAATCACACATTCAAAAGCCACATCGTGAATTTACATAGCTCATGGAATTACTTGTACATTTTCCAACTTCTAATAAAATGTAATGCTACTTATACATATTCCAACTTCTAATAAAATAATGCCATACGAAGTTCATTTATCCTTCCACTTATTCTTGCGCTTTCATTCGGAAGCTTGTAAGCTAGCATGTTTAATTATTGGGCGTGATTCAAAAAATCCTAGCAGCAAACATTTGTAATACCCTGAAAATCTCACTTATGATAAGTATCATATTGAGTAAATAATACCTATTGGAAATAGGTGAATATGTGATATCAAATTTGTAGGGGAAAAATCTCTTGAAAATTAGAGTGCCAAAATGACGAAAATGCCCTTGTAGGACATAAATAACTTTGGAAAATTATGAAAAATCCTGAGAGGTGGTAAAATAATTATTAAAATTGAGAGAATATATTGTCTCTAATTTTGGTAATTTAATAAATTATAAGCTTGGAAGAATTGTTAAATAACAATTATAAAATATGTGGAGATCATAACTAACTCCATAATTTTTTATATTTTACATGGGAGATAAAATAGCAATGTTAGTTCAGATTTTGAGAGGAAGTAATTAGTTCTAGATAAGAAAATTATCAAAAAATAATAAGTGATTGATTAAATAATTATTGGTTAATTATTTAAGCTTGAACAATGGAATAATTGTGATAAATTATGTAGAACTCTATAATTAATGGTTTATGGCTAGAAAATTAGCATAAATATATTTTCTAATTAATTGGAAAATATTGAGAAAAATAAATGAGATTAAGTAATTTTAAGCCTAAAAACAAGTATGGACCAATAGGAAAATTTTGTAAAAAAAATTATATAAAAAAATTATTAAATAATTATTTTATATAATAATTAAATAATAAATAAATAAAATTAAAAACAAAAAATTGTGTGTGTGTGCCGACATGAAGGGAGGAAAAAGAAAGAAAAATGAAAATAAATAAAGGAAGAGTGTAAAAATAAAACTCCTAATTTAAAATTAATTAAATAAAATAGTATAAAGAAAATAAACACCGATAGGAATTGGATCCTATCTAGAGAACCAGGAACAGGATTTTTAAAGTCAGTAAAGAATATGAATGAGTGGATTTTTATCTTGAAATAGACTATTCCAGAAGTTAATTCCGAGATCGGTGGAACATTTTGATAATAAGACGAAATAGGGTAATCTGTGAAAAGGCAGATAGTCACGATTTAGGATTTGAAGGAAATAAATCATAACTCAACATCTGGGAATGAGTTGAGAATTTCTGGACATATTTGGAATCAATGGATTTTTGTCCAGAGGTTGATGTTTTGAAAGTTCGTTCCGTAGTAGAGCACGTTTTCGAGAAACTTGGCTGAACCGTTGGAACCCTGAATGGAATCAAAAATTAAGTTAACCTAGATACTTTTGAAGAGAAAGAGAAGGTCTTCAAAGTTGTGATTCCAGATTTCTAAGATTTTACAAGATTACGCGATTAGGACACCAAACAGGGAGCTTTATCGGATAAAGCTCATAAAGCAATAGCATGACATCATCTTTGATGATGCAAAATTTGTGCCAACTAAGGGGGAGGTCGGCATGCAGGTTTGAGGGGTGGAGAATGAAGCAAAAATTCCATGGTTTAAAATGGAAGGGAAAATTACCAAGTTTTCAAGGGAAAATGACCAAGTTGGACCCAAAATTCTTCTATAAATAGAGGCCTTTGCCTCTTCATTCTTCACACCATTCTCTCTTGAGAATTTCAAAACATAGAGAGAGGTTTTAGAGAGCGAAGCTCTGAGTAAGTTCTTCGGTACTTAGTCTTAAGTTTCCGTAGTTCTTTCGGTAGTTAGAGTAGAAATGCTAGATTAGTCTTTAATCTTCCAAGTATGATTAGATATCATATGTTAGGGGTATTTTAGTCATTATTTTGAAAATCTTGGTGGGGTCGAAGTTCTGGCAAAATTTTGGAAGATTAGAGTTAAAATAGCGAAGCTCTTAGGGTCAAAGTAACGAAGTGCTGGCGAAATTCCGCCGATTAGGGGGTCAGGGGTAAAATGGTCATTTTGACTAAAAATGTCTGTCGTAATGATAGATCCTTAACAAGTACGTTTTTATGTTAATAGGATATCCCTGATTACATTTTGACCAACCATCGTGCCGAAATACCGTAAAACGTCAACGAATGTACGTTCGCGTACTAGTAACCCTAACTCTGATATTTATGGTATGCGTGTATGTGCTATGTGTATTGTATGTACTGTTATTATGGTTGCTGGGTATTGGGTTACGCTTGCTAGTGGCCTAGGTGCTGCCAGGATACGATTGTCAGAGGCCTAGATGCCGCCAGGGTTCAGGGGCCTAGGTGCCGCCAGGATTACGCTGCAGGGGACCTATGTGCTGCCAGGGTACACATGTTTGGGAGATGCTTGTACTATGTGTTCTTATACTGTTGATGCCATGTTTGTCTGTAGTTCATATACTGTATATGTAAATATGAGGTTAACCGTTACCTGGGGTCCGATTGCAATGGACCTCAACTCTCCATATAGCTTCAGGGTCGGGAGGACCAAGGATCGAGGATCGAGGAGAAGGACAAGCAGCACGCCTAGGAGTCGCGGCTGAAGACTTCTTTCTGTATTACTTTTGAAACACTCTTGTACCGCTGTTTAAACAGCAAGACATGCTACCATGGGTATTTTAATATATATATCAGTTACTCAATCGCTCCGGTGCTCTACTCTGATGTTTACAAATGATGTTTTAAAGAAAAAAAAAATTATACTGCTTGTGAAAACGGGATGTTACAATATTCACCACTCAAACACACATGGCAAAGCTTAGCATCATAATATGCTTGCAACTTAGTAACTTCATAATATAATGACATGTTTATTAAGATTATCATGCATTACTTGTAATAACATAGCCCTACGACATGTTTAAAACATAATCACATATAAAAATACATGATTTCACAAAATGACATAAGCATATAAACATGTCAATTTATGCAAGCAACAAGCAAGCATATAAGAATAAGGTAAAGTTTACTACCTTAAAACTGTTCACTTTTCCTGCTTTCTTTACCTTCCATAGGTGGAGCTTTATTGTTCATGACTTCAACTCAACTTCCATAATTTAAATGGCCCTAAATAAACATCATACATTCAATTGCTGAGCTTATAAATCAGGACCATTGAAACTACAAAATCTCAATCACTACTTTTACATACCCTCTTAGACCTAAACTTTCACCTTTTATTACTAGTTTCCGAAACTATTCGCTGGACCATTTCCCCCTCAATCTTTTCGTGGGGAACTCTAATGTAAACTCTATTTTAACAAAGTCCCAAAGCTTCCTCAGGAACTATGTTTGGTCGAAGTACCATTAAATTTCCAAATCTGCTATTTTGACTTTATCTTGGTTTCCAAGAATTTTTCAATAACCTCAACCTTTATTGAGAACAATATATCTATGGTTAAATCCTTATTTAAGCGAGAGCTAATTCTATATAAATTTTGGCAGCATTTCCCCTTTGGAAAATGACTTCCCAAATTTACATAATCTATTGGAAACCAAACTTTCATCAACAGCAATCATGTATCAAGCTTTTAAGGTCAAAAATTAACTCAAACCATCAAACTAATTCTTTGAAATTATTTTCCAGATCACAACATCATCACATATATGGGAAGAATTATGAAATTTCATGAAACTTAGCTTAACTAGAGCTCTTTCTTACCCTTTTCTCCAAGCACTGATTAGTTCTGGCTTTCTCCACCCTCTCCTCTACTTTTGTCACTTCAAACTCATCCTCTTGATAATCTAAAACCATAAATTGAAGCAAATGTAGCGGAGAACAACTTTTAATGAAGAGAGTTTGGCGAGAAAAGATTGATTTCGAGGAGAAACTTTAGCTTGAAACACTTCCTCCATCTCTTTCTCTTTCCTTTTTCTCTCGTACTCATTTCCCCTCACGTTTGCTCCTTCTCTGCCTCAGCTTCTGGAAGTGTTTCGAGGTGGATTACCATGGATGACGACAGTAAGAGGTTAAAGTGAAACAATTAACTATGTTTAGTAAAATTTAACTTCCTTAATTCTTAACCACTCATTTCTTCCTAAATTAAAATAATCTTTCATCACATTAACCACATTCAGAAAAATCATCTCCCTCCACCAATCCTGATCTAGCACGTCATTTACGGGGCACTTACGGCAAAAAAAATCTACTTCCAAACAGTCAAATTATGCCACTTTACATAAATTGACACAAAACGGAGATTAATCCCACAATATACTTTTTGATGATTCATTGATCATATAATCAATATAGACCATAAAAAAATATATTTATTAGGGAGTAATTCCCTAATTTTTCCCATGTCAAAATTTGGTCTTTAAGTATTTTTCCCATAATTTTCAAAAAATTACCTTATTGTTGGATAAAATGCCCGTAAAATATTTTTTAAGATAAAATTTTCATTTCTAAAGCGTGAAACCATTTTTATAAACTCACATTAACCTTAAAATAAATTTACCCTATTTGTTTCCAATTATTTGAGACCTCTAGGTATTTTTCATAATTAAATATGACTAATTATCCTTTAACTAACCAAAATTCTAATAATTCTTTAAAATTCCATTTTGAGATAAATTTCCCATTTATACTTCAATTAAGCCTCGAATATGTTTTGGAAAAATTCTTCTCTACCTTGTAACACCCCAAATTTCATACCTTAAACGGTGTCGGTTGACACTTGGTTTTAGAAAATTCAACAGAGTTTGAGATGCTACATCAGAGTACTGCGGAAACGGAGAGCAATGTGCTAACAATTGGACAATGAGTAGCTGATATAAAATACCCCGACATATGATGATGCCAGGCGTATGCTGGATAAATTGAAAATCCCGAAGGAATATTCATGTGATACAATATACAGAGCTTTGTACAATTACATTTCTCAAACGTAACTATACAATCTAGACCAAGCCTTAACTAGACTTGGGGCAATGAACCTAACTCCGTTAATCGAACAGAATGGCCATGTAAGTGTCTATCATGGGAGCCTCACCGAGTTCATGGCGACTTATTGGCTGACCCACATAGACTAGCCTTGCCTTCGGCACCAAACTGTTCAAAGTAACTTTATTAGATCCATGCCTGACAACAGGCTCTGATAACTTCTTCCGGCTCCTCCCTCGACCGGTGCATTATTACGACTTTGCCCCTTGGTTCCTCTTTATGACTCCATCTACCGGTACCCTCTCTGATATTTCTGATCTTTCTGATTTCTGATATTTCTGCTTGATCCTCTCCTGTACTATTAGTTAAGACTGAGGTCCAATGCCCATTGGACCTCAGGTAACGGTTAACCTCATGCTTATGTAAACAACATATGTATGACAGATATTCATGACATTTCAGCAGTATATAATCACATATGTAAAATAATAATCACACATAGTCAACGCTCATGCATGTTATTCACTGTCTGCACTATTCACCAGTGCCACGATGTACCGTCATGTCCTTAGTGCTAGGAAAACTTATCGGTGTTATTATGACATAACCCGTGTAAACTGAATGTATAAGTAGTGATCTAAGTCTCATACCTTAGTCACAGTGCATGACCCAAGACTAGGTCTTGACCATGTCTTTATGAAATTAACTATCACATATAAGCATACAATAAGCATAAGAGTTAGTGTTACAGTACGCGTACGTACCTTTCACCGTGTTATGACCAACTTGCCTGACTTTTTGATCCGACTCCGGCTTTTCCCGGATATCCTATATGTTATCGTCGGATTATTCCTTTTTCCCATAATGTCACAACTAATATTATATCTCTTAAAATAATATCAAAAATGATATTTTCACCTTGTTTGACATTTCTACCCTTGGTAAATGTTTTATTACAATTTTGCCTTACATTCTTTTCAAAAAACGAAACACTGAATTTCTGGGCAGATTTTCCAACAACTTTGAAAAATCATAATTAATTCTACAAAAATCGAAACGAGGATTTGTAAAATTCCTCGAAATCCTTAGGATGTCTAACTTTAAAGAAAAATACTACTTTCGCCCAGATTCCATGAGTCATTCCCAGGTTTAAGGTTTCCAACCTCTGCCCAGAATTTCGTCTGGAAAAATAGCCTAACTTCAAGGATTTTTATCTCCTTATGTAGAGCTCCAAATGATACATATTTTACATATTTGGAAATATCTATATGTCCAATTTAACCCTGAATTTTCTCAGGATTTTAGACCCTCATCTTCAACATAAAATACTGGTGTTTTTACCTCGCTAACCAATGAAATTTCTCCAGAGCTTCGCTATTTTGACTCTAATCTTCCAAAATTTTGCTATATCTTTCTCCGTCATATTTTCGAAATAAAACCATATTTCATCATAAAAACATGATAACAACAATATATTGGAAGATTAAAGATCAAAACAACATCTAAGCTAAGAACTACTAAACAAAAGACTAAAACCTAAAAGCTAAGGACCGAAGAACTTATCCAGAACTTTTCTCTCCTTCTCCAGAGCTCCTCCTTCTCACTAACCTCTCTCTAGATTTCGAATTGACTCTTGCAATTTGGTGTGAGAATTTCAAATGGAAGGGAGGGCTATTTATAGGAAAAGGCTATGGCAATTTGGTGATTTTCTTGAACTTTTTCTATTTGAATATCCACCATTAGATCTAGGGTTAGATGGAATCTCCCATCCTCACCCTCCATTGCTTCTAGCCGACCTCCCCCCCCCCCCCTCTCTCTTCCAAAAATGACATCATCTTATGTCATCTTATCCTTTAGGGATTTTCCTCCTACCGATAAATTCCCCTGCTCAGTGTTCTAATCACGTATTCTTAATAATCTTCAAATACTTTTAGAGATACACTTTGAAGCTTATGTAATCACTTGAGAAGTACTTTAAATATCAAGGATTATCGTCCAATTAGGGGTCTTTACTAACCTTTTACTCATTTTAGGATAAACTCCGACGGTTACGGAAATGACTTCGGAGATAACCTACTCCGGGATAAAAATTCACTTGTTTATAATATGTCCAGATGTTAGATACTTAGTTCACATATTTCAAGATACGATTTAATTTCTATCGGTTCTCATTTATCCTATTTGCTTTTTCACAAAATATCTTTTCTTCTTTTCTCTTTCCTTTCCACTTGCTTATGCATTCACACACACATTCAACACTCACATTTTCTCTAAAAAAAAACGTCCCCCACCCCCTTTTTTGCTCTTCATTTTATTTATTTAATTAATCTTATATTACTTAATTAATCTTATATTATTTAAAAGAAAATTCTCTCATTGGTGGTCTTCATTTCACTTGGATTCCACTTTGTAGCCTTAGGATTAACTTTAGAAATTTCAATCCAAGCCTTTGATTTATGTTTTGACTTGTCAAAGGTTATTAGCAAGCTTGATTAGAGCCTTAATCCTATTCTTTGTTGGTTAATTAGGCTTTAGGGATTTTATGTAATTCATTTTATACATTACTTAATCATACCTAATTAGCAATTATCTTTATGCTAATCTTGACCCTTCATTGGTCATTAATCTCCAATTAGGGGTTGTATATAATTAACTTTGGATATTCCTTTTATTCATTCCTAAACAATTAGCAATTAATTACTTATTTAATCACCTACTAATTGTTGACAATTTTCTTAAATTAGATTAATTGTTTTCTCACAACTATTGTGTTGACATTGGTAATTTATGCACCATGCATTATATTAAAAATCATAAGGCAACTTATGATCCCCAAAATAATATTGGATTTTTGCCTATTTAAATTCCAATGAAATAATTTAATAAATTACCAAAATTAGAGACAATATACTTTCCTATTTTTAATAAATATTTACTTGCCTCTTAAGACATATCATAATAATTTCAGGGTATTTTATGACCCATAAATGTATTTAAGGATTTTTGGCACTTTATTTCTTCTAATTTCAAGAGAATTTGCCCTAGAAATTAGAATAAATTCACTACAAGATTTTGAGACCACATATTCACCTATTTAAAATAGGTATCATTTATCTCAATATAATATTTAAGATAAATAATTATCCGGGTATTACATACCCTTCTGATGTCTCTAGGGATTACTTCTGAATTCCTAGGCATAATTTCCAAACTTTCCGTTGCGTACACATAACTTACAAAAATTATGTTTTTGCCCAAACCTGCACGGTAGGTATACAATAATTCCTTGGTAAGTCTGCTTCTTTATTTGTCCATTGACTAAACCTTAATTATACATTTAGGGTTTGTTTGGTTTGAGGGGAGGGAGTGGGAGTGGAGGGAGGGGGACTAATCTTTTGGGCTAATATTAACCTAAAACATTAGTCCCCTCTCCCTCCTCTCAAACCAAACAAAGCCTTAACCTTTATTTGGCAGAGCCAAATGTTATGATTGTTTTATCCTCTGATGGCGTTCATGAAACTTCGGCTTAAATAGGCTTACTAGCCTACTTATTCCATGCTAGTTCTTTAACTTTTACTCCCAAAATCTGGGATATGACAAGGCAGGTTGGACTGGGGTTAAGCCACTATTGAGTTAAAACTCAAATTTAGATTAGAAATCAGAACAATTTTTATACAATTAAATGATTTTTTGGCCTACTAAAAACAAATAGAAAACCTATGAAAAAGTTTAATAAAATGGGTTATCTCAGAAAATTCAATATGTTTACAGATCATTTGTAGAAACATGGTGTTATTTCACTGAAAACTACATATGGGTAGTGTATATATATTTATAGTATTATTACGTTGACAATTAAATTTATTATACGTTTATTTCTTATATATATACATATTATTGATGGAGGGAGCATTTCAGCTACTCCACACAAGTCACAAGTTCGAAACAGTGCGTTTGAATATTTGAGTGAGAACTTAGAGCGTGTTTCGCATAGTATCAAAACCCAGTGCCGTAGAATAAAAGTCCAGTGATAGCTAAAAACTCATTTCGTGGTGTTTGGGATACTTCTTCGGGGGAAAAAAAAAAACACCTTATCGGAGAGAAGCCAAAAATTCTGGCTTCTCGAGCGTTCAGCCTCGACAGCGATCATCACCGTTGACTTCACCAAACACCACCACCACCACCACCATCACTTTCTTCTTGAGTGAGAGTTGTTAATTTCGAAGCAATTTCCTGGTCATGGCTTCGCACCGAAAATCCGCGTTAGATCACTATCCCCGACTCGGCAAGTACAGCTTTTAAAAACTAATATAACAAATGCAAGTTTCTGGAACCTTCAAAAAATTTAGTAGAAATTTGTATGTACCTTCATCAAAATCCAGTATAAATAGAATAGCTGTCTATCATTATTGCAGACAAAACACAATCACTTTGTGAAACAACTTTGTACATAAATCCAATATGTTGCCAATGAAGAATAATATATATCTATTGAGTATCCTCCTTCCTCTGTGTGGAGTTCTTCAAATTATTCAAGCTCCAAGGAGACTGATTCTTCGAATCTTAGAAAAACTCTTAGTCAGGCTTCTTCTCGTAAGTAAACTTGATTGATTCTTATATCTATTATATTAATTAGTCTCTTCATTTTCGGTAGAAATTTTATTTTTATTTTTTGTGACAAATTTTATTTTAATTTTGATACAACTATGTGGTGAATGTTTAGTTGTAAAATAAATGTGTATCAGAGTTATTAGTAGTTTCGGGTCTTATTAAGTTTAGTTAATCTATGTTCAAGTGTTTGGGCCAGTTGGGCCTATCTTGTGTACACTACAAAAGAAAAAAGACAATTTGTAGCGGTTAAAATTGAAAGTGGAATATCACCTAAAAGGGTGGTGAATAAGGGATATCAAATTCTTTTTGCGAATTGGATGAAGACTGATAAAATAGAGATAGAGAGAATGAACACAGAGATATTTTACTGGTTCGGTCCAACTCTTTGACCTACGTCTAATTCCCTGACACTCTAGGATTTTCACTAACTCTCAAACACAAATATATACAATTAGAAACTCTGTACTCGAAGCAATCCTTTCACACTAGGATTCACTTCCCCTTACAAGTTATAATATACACCCACACTCAAGGTTCCACTACCTTGAGATTAAATTGATAATCAAATAAGTGTTTTAAATTTTCTCACAGAGTAGAATAATAATAATCACTGAAGTACACGATATATCTGAAGATATGAAATATAATGAAACAAATCGAATAGTAAATTGTAATCATTTTGAATTGAATGCGTAGAGTTTTGGGAAGTTGGTGAATTCAATGCTTCTGGTATTTATGTTGGTTGATAGTAATGACTGTTGGACAAGCTTGAAGATTATCTGTTGTGACTCTTCCAAATAGCTGTTAGACTGTCACTACTACAAAAAAACGAAAAAATGACCTAAATAAGACCCAATCAACATCCTTATTCGGAGGGACGTCTCGGGCAGGGTACTTATTTTTCTATGGTTTGGCGTCTTGAAATTAATTCAGGACGCCTCATATGAGGCGTCCTGAATTAATTTCAAGACGCCTTATTTATTTATTTTTTTTAAAATTTCATTTGAGGCGTCCTTAATTTCTTTAAGGACTCCTTAAATTATTTTTTGGCGTCCTGAATTTAATTTCAGGACGCCGTATTTTAGTTTTTTTTTTGAAAAAATGACGACAATATATATGAACACAACCAAAATTGCCTGCAAAACAAGAAAACAAGCCACAATGCTCAAATAATTCCCAACAAATCAGGCTGATTAGCCACAGTGCACTATACGTACATTTGAAATACATGAGCATCAACAACAATTTTATGTCAAAATGAAATACATGCATGAGCATGAAAAACTAAAATTCAATTGAACTAATGCACTACCAACAACAACAATGTCAAATTCACATACATTTGATCTAGTGCACTACCAACAACAACAATGTCAAATTCACATATATACCTATATGTATTGCAGAAGATGTCTAGCCATAACGTCTCGAATCGTATCGACTTCTTCATCCGAGAACTGAGCAACACTATCAAAAAACTGTAAATTGGAAAACAAGTCATAAGATAAACCAATGAAGTACTTCACTATAATTAAAAACTCATCAAGTGTGCAATCACATTCTAATCATAATTTGAGAATCATGGAGCGATCACGTACATGTTGAAAACCTGTAAGACGTCCGATGGAAACGATGGCGTGCATGTGGTGGATAACGTAGTATCCGCACTCGGTGTTCCCTGGTTTTCGAGGGCACTATAAATCAAAAGCAACTTGTTAAAACGAATAAAGGCATATCGAAAGTTACTGTGTCAATGAAAGAACTTGAATTGAAACTACGTACCTTCGGATAATACCACTTCGGTCCACCTGCTCTTTTGCTCCAAAGTAAAAGCTGTCTATACGTCTTCAGACCACTATCATTAAAATGGAAATTAACAGACATGAAAACAATTCATTTAAAAGAAGAATCGATGATTTAGACAAAAATTTACTTACTCAGCAAACATGGTTTTGATGTCTTCGTCTGACTTGCCACCTAAGGAATCCAACCAATAACATGCGTTCTTGGCGGGACAGGCAACAACCAGGGTCCAATGACCACTACAAAATATACATATTAATATTAAATTAAGACAAGAAAGCAATTTATTCTAAAAAATGTAATATAGACAAAACTAAAATACGTACCCATCAATTATTGGCGCTAGATAACAAGTCTTTTCTCCGTCGCCCATTGTTAAACCGACATAAAGCGACCTTCTGGCTAACTTATTCCTCTCACTCGTGGTGTTTGCAGGACATAAGTGTTGGTTCGATTAGTTTTGATGATGTCTTGTAAAGATGCCATTAAGAGCAAAAAGATTGTATATTATACTTATCTTCTACATTGACTAACTACAATATATTTGATGTAGATTAGTCCAAGATTAATTATAGAGATTAATCAAGAAAGAAGAACTTGCTCCATGTGAAGAGATTAATGATGTGAAGTTTAATGATGGAGATTAATCAAGATGAGATCTGGAAGAATGAAGAACTTGCTGAATATAATGAGAATATCATTATTCATGTTCCTAGATTAATACTAGAAGTCTCCACGGTGATATGGAAGTTGGAGCGATTCAATTCGGACTTAAAATGATTAAAAATGAGCTTCGGGATGAATTGCCTTGAACTTAGTCAATACCTAGTATCCAACATCCATTCGCAAGTATCGGGCTTCAATTGTTGAGTATGAGACTTCAATACCCGAGTATGTCACTTATATACTCGAGTATGGTGCATAAACAACTGCTTCTGTGCTTAAATCCCGACAATACCCGAGTATGGATCAACAATACTCGAGTATGACTCGATCAGCTCTGTTCTACGTTCAGCTTCGGGCGACCTCTGATAATTTGACAATATCTCCCAAACCAGAGATCGGATTGAGGTGAAACCAATTTTTTGAAAACTAGACTTCCAAGCGGTCCTAGTCGCACAAGATTCAAGTCCAACTGAGGTCAGATGAGAGAGCTATGAATTGTTGAAGATGACAGTTACATCACCGTCATACTGCTGACCAAGCCTCAATGTTTTGAGTATATCTCACAAACTAGAAGTCCAATGAAGCTTAAACCGGTTCCATTTGAAAGTCGACTCAAAGGGCTTTCCAAAAAGACTTGAACCAATCAAATCGGAGTTCATACCAGGAAGTTATGATCTTCGAAAGTGGACACTCGAAATACTGGAAGCAACAGAAATCTGAACCACATGATACTCGAGTATGAGTATTTGATACTCGAGTATGATCGGTAAAAATGCTTCTGCGATGTTGAGATTGCAGATTTCGATTCTGATATTAATTGCTATTAATTATGATCTTTAATGCTCCGATTCTGACCCATTCTGCTCATAGTTTTCGAATATGGGAATTATAGTGCAGGATCAAGTGAATTAAGAATGGGGCGTGTGATATTATGGAATCAATGCCATATCGGAATGGTTGCTGTTATTATGGAAGTTATGGAATGATGATACAAAACGTGTTGGAGTTATGACCAGCAAAAAGAAACGAAGAATGGGGAAGAATCAAGGAAATGCAAACCGCGTAAAAAGCTACCACACGAAAGCAAAAACGCAGCAATGTAGAAAAAGGAATAAACATCATTTTAATACACATTAAGATGCTGCAACGGTCAACCAAACATATCGGTATAAATATGAAGCCATGGGTGCTCAAAGAAAAGTACACACATGCAGCAGAACAAACGATCAAAGAAAGATACTCTCTGAGCTTGGTTTCGCCAATCTCTTGAGTGATACTTTCGAAATACTTTATGCAATACTTTCGAATACTTTATGAGACTGTGTCACAACTTGTTCTTCAGTGCTTATGGTTATCTGCTCTTAGAGAGAGTCATTCATCTATTACTATTTCTTGTAAGAATCTCAGAGTATTGGGACTTTGAGATTGGGTCATTTGATTGCAACTTGTAAGGGAGTGTTATTCAAAGAGAGGAATTGCTCCAAGAGTTACATAGTGTGTGATCAAGTGGGTGTATCAATTACTACTTGTAAGGGGAGTGGAGTCGAGTGAGAGGACCATCCTTCGTTTACAAAGTGTGTAATTGTTCTCAAAAGGATAGTGGATTGAAAATCTCAAGTGGAACTTGAGGACTGGACGTAGGTCAAGGATTGGGCCGAACCGGGATAAATCACGGTTTGCATACTCTCTTCCTTATCTCTTACATTCTAGCATATATGTTTGAATGATTGCTTATCACCTTCTAAATTATTATTGTCATTCAAACTACCTTCATAATTTGCATAAAGTTTTTAAAGTTCTAAGTTTTGAATCAAACAGCCAATTCACCCCCTCTTGGGTGATAGCCAAGTCTTTCAATAAGAAGCCATACGAATCCGTTCGGTTCTTCTGGACGCATATGTCGTGGCAGACGCTATGATCAAAATAAAATGATAACTATTGTTAAATATATAAAACAAAAAAAAAAACATTGCAATAATTAATAAGCGGAAAAAAACTTACAGGATTGCAACTTGAAGAAACTCTATATCCAAACAATCTAGATTCATAAACTCCCTCAAATCTTTTGTCACTACAAAAAAAACGACAATTAGTAGCGGTTAAAATGACCAATTTGTAACGGTTTTAGGCGCGACTAACGACATTTGTAGCGGTTTCAAAAACCGCGACAAAATCCCCTGTGGCAAGCTTATTTGTAGCGGTTAAAAAAACCCGATACTACATACATATGAACCGCTACTAAATCTGTTGCGGTTACTAATAACCGTCACTAAATGAATTGGTCTTACGTTTTTTTCGAGAGATTAGTCAAGGTTTGTAACCGCTACAAATACACTTGTTGTAACATCCCATTTTCCAAAAGCAGTATAAAATTTTTCCATCAGAGTAGAGCATCGGAGCAAGAGTGTAACTGATATATATATTCAAAATGCCCACTGGCTAATTACAGAAACGGTTCAATAACCGAGAGTTTTCAAAAGTAAAGGACAACATCATAAAGTCCTCGGCCGCATTCCTAGGCTTGCTGCTTCCCTCTCTCCTCGGTCCTTGGTCCTCTCGACCCTGATGCTATGTTAAGAGCTGAGATCCGCACCGGATCTCAGGTAACGGTTAACCTCATGTATACATACACACATATGGGTTACACAACAACATCAACAGAACATATAAACCACACCCAACCAATGCACATGTATCGCTCCCAGCATGCAGATATATCGCTCCCAGCATGCATACAGTTATTTTCTAACATAATATGCATTCCAACAACACACCACATATACACATACCATACTCACATCATACCACACACACATCACATACACGCATACTATATCAATCAGATTAGTGTTACAGTACGCGAACGTACCTTTGTTGACGGAATTTTGGTACGGCGGTTGGTCAGAACGTAATCAGAACGTAATCATGGATATCCTATCAAGATAACAATGTATTTGTTAAGGATCTATCATTACGACGGGCATTTTTAGTCATAATGACCATTTTACCCCAGACCCCCTAATCGGCGGAATTTCGCCAGCACTTCGTTACTTTGACTCTAATCTTCCAAAATTTTGCAATAACTCCGACCCCATCATGAATTTTGAAATTAATGACTAAAATACCCCTAACATATGATATCTAATCATACTTGGAAGATTAAAGATCAAAACAACATCTCTACTATAACTACCGAATCGAAAACTAGAACTTAAGACTCGGTACCGAAAAACTTACCCAGAGCTTCGCTGCTTTTTCCCCCAGAGCTCCTCTCTCTAAAACCTCTCTCTAATTTCGAAATCCTTAAGAGGATTTGGTGTGAAAAATGAAGAGGAATGAGGTTCTATTTATAGAAGAAAAATGGGCCAACTTAGGTAATTTTCTCCAAAATCCTCCTTCAACCAAAACCACACATTCTAGGGTTTTTGTGTTGGCTAATTCTTGTCCAAGCAGCCATGTTGGCCGACCTCCCTAGCCCCCAAAGTCAAGAGAAAGTTGTCATGTTAATGATGACTATCTTGCTTTATGGGTTTTACCCGATAGAATTCCCCCGATCGGTGTTCGAATCGCGTAATCTTACAGAATCTCAAAGATTCGGAATCACAACTTTGAAGACCTTTTCTTACTCATTAGAACTGCCTAGGTTAACTAAATTTTTGATCCCATTCAGGTCTTCTCCGGTCCTGCTGAAGTTTTACGGAAAAACGTGCCGGTTACGGAAGTAACTTCCGGAATCATCAATCTCTGGACAAAAATTCACTGATTCCAAATATGTCCAGATGATTCTCAACTCATCCCCAGATGTTGAGTTATAATTTATTTTCTACAGGTTTTCATTTCCTCAACTGCTCCCTTGTCCTTTTTCGTCTTATTCCCTAATCGCTCTGTCGATTTCGGAAATGACTTCGGAGACAGCTTACTCCGAGATAAAAATTCACTCATTAATATTCTTCTCCGACTTTAGAAATCTTATCCATGGTTTTCTAGATAGGATTTAATTTCTATCGTTGTTTATTTACCTTATTCACTTTTACACTTAATTACTTTTTAATTAAGAGTTTCACTTTTTCTTCTAACCTATTATAACCACACAACTTTAACCATTAATCACACCCTCACAATTCCCTCAAAACCGTCGGCACACACACACAAATATTATATAATTTTCGTTATTTATTTATTTATTTATATATTATAATTATTTTATATAATAATTTTACAAAATTCCCCTATTGGTCCATACTTAGATTTAGGCTCAAGATTACTTAATCTCATATATTTTTCTTCATATTTTCCATTCAATTAGCAAATATACTTTATGCTAATTTTAGCTATAAACCACTAATTATAGGGTTTTACATAATTATCTTTGGATTTTCCTTTGTTTAAGCTTAAGTAATTATCCAATAATTACTTAATTAATCCCCCACTAATTGTTGATAATTTTCTTAATTAGAATAACTCATTACCTCACAACTTTTGCACTGACATTAGTATTTTATGTCACATGCATTATATTAAACATCACGGGGGCATTTTGGTCATTATAATACTTTTTAACTTTTTCCCCCTTTATTTCTTTAATGTAATAATTCAATAACTTACCTAAATTAGGGACAATATACTTCCCTTTTTCAACTAAATATTTACTTACTTCTTTATAATTTTCATAGGGTATTTCATAACCCGTAAATATTTTAGGGACCTATTTGCAACCTTTCAAATGTTTTAGGGACCTAACTGCACATTATCTAATTTCAAGAGAAATAACCCTAATAACAAGATAAATTCAATACAAGGTGTTTGAGACCTCATATTCACCTATTCCCAATAGGTATATTTTACTAAGTTTTGACACTTATCATAAGTTTGATTTTTAGGGTATTACATTTCTCCCCCCGTTAAATAAAATTTCATCCTCGAAATTCGCACTCTACCCACTAAACTTCGTACTATCTTGTTTTCAGACTATACGCGTCGGATCTTTACTTTATCAGCCAGCTGCTCCTTTTGGAGATCGAGAATTCGCTTTGGTTTGACCGCAACGATCTTGTCATATCGTACTTTGATATATAGTGTCTCCCGAGGCGCCCATACACCGCGGTCAACACCACAGATACCAAAATGTCTCCATGGCGCCCATACACCATGACAACACAAGATATCATACATGTCACCATGGCGCCCATACACCATGGCAACACAAGATACCTCCTACTCAATGACATGAACACGGTCGAATATAACAAAGAAACGTGGAACGCGTTATGGAGGTTGTCTGCCTCCTCTTCTACCTCGGCTCCTGACTCGGCCTCTGGGAGCTCCGGCTCCTCTTAAATTCGCCCTGTCTCGTTCTTTTCAGAAACGGGTACGGAAATACGTATCGGGAGTTCCTCTACATGAGTCAAATACTGCATGTACTTATCTTTGTTTGGTCACAGAATTTCGTCTAACGTGACCCAGCTTCTCATATAAGCTCTGGATTAGAGTGATGCACCCACAGAAAGTGGTACACCGATTCAGGATGGTACACCGGTTCAAACTGGTATACCGAAATAGGGTGGTACATTGACTCAGGGCTATATCAGTACTCATTTTTAAAACATGCTCCTTAAAAAGGCGTAGAGCCTAACTCCGTTACTCAAACCAATTGGCCAGGTAAGTGTCTATCATGGGGGCCTCACCGAGTTCACGGCGACTAATTGGCTTACCCACATAGACTAGCCTTGCCTTCGGCACCAATGGTTTGTATATAACATAGTTAGATCTATGCCAGGACAACTGCTCTGATACCAAAATTGTAACATCCCTTTTTCCAAAAGCAGTATAAAATTTTTTCATCAGAGTAGAGCATCGGAGCAAGAGTGTAACTGATATATATATTCAAAATTTCCACTGGCTAATTACAGAAACGGTTCATCACACCCAACCAATGCACATGTATCGCTCCCAGCATGTAGATATATCGCTCCCAGCATTACAGATGTATCGCTCCCAGCATTACAGATGTATCGCTCCCAGCCTTACAGATATATCGCTCCCAGCATGCATACAATTATTTTCTAACATAATATGCATTCCAACAACACACCACATATACACATACCATACTCACATCATACCACACACACATCACATACACGCATACTATATCCATCAGATTAGTGTTACAGTACGCGAACGTACCTTTGTTGACGGAATTTCGGTACGGCGGTTGGTCAGAACATAATCAGAACGTAATCATGGATATCCTATCAAGATAACAATGTATTTGTTAAGGATCTATCATTACGACGGACATTTTTAGTCATAATGACCATTTTACCCCTGACCCCCAAATCGGCGGAATTTCGCCAGCACTTCGTTACTTTGACTCTAATCTTCCAAAATTTTGCCATAACTCCGACCCCATCACGAATTTCGAAATTAATGACTAAAATACCCCTAACATATGATATCTAATAATACTTGGAAGATTAAAGATCAAAACAACATCTCTACTATAACTACCGAATCGAAAACTAGAACTTAAGACTCGGCATCGAAAAACTTACCCAGAGCTTCGTTGCTTTTTCCCCCAGAGCTCCTCTCTCTAAAACCTCTCTCTAATTTCGAAATCCTTAAGAGGATTTGGTGTGAAAAATGAAGAGGAATGAGGTTCTATTTATAGAAGAAAAATGGGCCAACTTAGGTAATTTTCTCCAAAATCCTCCTTCAACCAAAACCACACATTCTAGGGTTTTTGTGTTGGCTAATTCTTGTCCATGCAGCCATGTTGGCCGACCTCCTAGTCCCCAAAGTCAAGAGAAAGTTGTCATGTTAATGATGACTATCTTGCTTTATGGGTTTTACCCGATAGAATTCCCCTGATCGGTGTTCGAATCGCGTAATCTTACAGAATCTCAAAGATTCGGAATCACAACTTTGAAGACCTTTTCTTACTCATTAGAAATTCCTGGGTTAACTAAATTTTTGATCCCATTCAGGTCTTCTCCGGTCCTGCTGAAGTTTTACGGAAAAACGTGCCGGTTACGGAAGTAACTTCCGGAATCATCAATCTCTGGACAAAAATTCACTGATTCCAAATATGTCCAGATGATTCTCAACTCATCCCCAGATGTTGAGTTATAATTTATTTTCTACAGGTTTTCATTTCCTCAACTGCTCCCTTGTCCTTTTTCGTCTTATTCCCTAATCGCTCTGTCGATTTCGGAAATGACTTCGGAGACAGCTTACTCCGAGATAAAAATTCACTCATTAATATTCTTCTATGACTTTAGAAATCTTATCCATGGTTTTCTAGATAGGATTTAATTTCAATCGGTGTTTATTTACCTTATTCACTTTTACACTTAATTACTTTTTAATTAAGAGTTTCACTTTTTCTTCTAACCTATTATAACCACACAACTTTAACCATTAATCACACCCTCACAATTCCCTCAAAACCGTCGGCACACACACACAAATATTATATAATTTTTGTTATTTATTTATTTATTTAATTAATAATATATTATAATTATTTTATATAATAATTTTACAAAATTCCCCTATTGGTCCATACTTAGATTTAGGATCAAGATTACTTAATCTCATATATTTTTATTCATATTTTCCAATCAATTAGAAAATATACTTTATGCTAATTTTAGCTATAAACCACTAATTATAGGGTTTTACATAATTATCTTTGGATTTTCCTTTGTTTAAGCTTAAGTAATTAGCCAATAATTACTTAATTAATCCCCCACTAATTGTTAATAATTTTCTTAATTAGAATAACTCATTACCTCACAACTTTTGCACTGACATTAGTATTTTATATCACATGCATTATATTAAAATTCACGGGGGCATTTTGGTCATTATAATACTTTTTAACTTTTTCCCCCTTTATTTCTTTAAGGTAATAATTCAATAAATTACCTAAATTAGGGACAATATACTTCCATTTTTCAAATAAATATTTACTTACTTCTTTATAATTTTCACAGGGTATTTCATAACCCGTAAATATTTTAGGGACCTATTTGCAAACTTTCAAATGTTTTAGGGACCTAACTGCACATTATCTAATTTCAAGAGAAATTACCCTAATAAACAGATAAATTCAATACAAGGTGTTTGAGACCTCATATTCACCTATTCCCAATAGGTATATTTTACTAAGTTTTTACACTTATCATAAGTGTGATTTTTAGGGTATTACACGTGTAGCTGTTCAAGTAGCGGTTACATAACCGCTACAAACTAATGTTTTGAAAGTTTTTCCCGCCGTTATTTTTATTATTTTGAAAAATTAGTAGCGGTTTCTAACCGCTACAAAGTTTCCCGCCATTTTTTCGCAAAAAAATAATTTGCCGCCGTGTTGATATTTGTAGCGGTTCGTAACCGCTACAAATTTTCCCGCCATCAGTGTAGTTTGAATATTTGTATCGGTTCGAAACCACTACTACGACCGCTACAAAATAATCCCGCCATTTTCTCCAGGAAAATATTTGAAAATTAGTAGCGGTTAGTATCCGCTACAAATTCATGACGGTAAAAAAAATAAAACTATTATTTATCGGCGTAATTAAGTAATTATTAATAGTTTATCTTTTTAATAAAAATAACAGGTATTAAATTATGAAATTTAAATATATAAGGTGCTTGTATAGATGCAAAATAATAAGAATATGTAAGTATAATAATAGCTAATAATCAGGTAATTAAAATAATACTGAATGTTTAAAAATTATGTGTACAAATAATTGAATAATGTATGTGAATGAATAAGGAAAGTTGAAAAATAGATCCCGTTCAACTGCAAAATAACAAACATTAATTAGTATGAGAAACATTGGAATTGATCTGAACATTAATTAGTATGAGAAACATTAGAATTGATCCGACTACACGACACTCACCCCCTTCAAACAGTTTACCACTATCTTCCGAAACGTAAAAATATTTGAGAAGACGGAGAGAAAACGCGGGTAGAAAAGAAACTGATGCATATTAAATGAGGTTGGGTGGGGGTATTTATGGTGGTGTCTGCGCAGCATTTTGTAACGGTTAGTGTCTCACTTTTTGTAGCGGTTATTATTGTTAGTAGCGGTTTGTGGGCGTGTTTGTAGCGGTTAATGTAGCGGTTGTTGTCTGTCGCGGTTCTACATTGTTTGTAGCGGTTATATAACCGCTACAAATTAGTTTCTGGATTTTTTTAAAAAAAACTTAATAAAAAAAAGATTCCATATTACAACATAGGCATTAAGTGTTTCTCTCAATCTTCTTCGCCATCCCTACAAATAAAGTTTGCATAAAATGTTACGCATGAGGTGAATACGTTTGAACACAATTAAAACTTTAGTTAAATGTTTCTATTTCATAAGGCGTAAATCAAAAAACGTCTTAGAACTATAGGTATATTGTCATCGCCGTCCGGGATGAAGTCTTGAAGGCTGGCGGCTGCAACAGCTCACAATCGTAGGCGACGTTATCACCATCACCCATGTCGTAAAGGTCTCGAGGCTTTAAGTGAACCACCATATTCCAATCCTTGTGCCTCTCATCGGCGACATAATAAACCTGATGGGCCTCTGAGGCAAGAATATACGGCTCGTCATCTTCAGACTGACCACTGTGAATAGGCCGGGTTCTACATTGTTTGTAGCGGTTATATAACCGCTACAAATTAGTTTCTGGATTTTTTTAAAAAAAACTTAATAAAAAAGAGTAAATACCCTTTTTGGTCCACGGAAAAACATATTTGACCCTTTTGGTCCCCGAGTAAAAAAAATGTGATTTTGGTCCTTTTAGGGACTAAAAGGACCTTTTTGGGAATTTCGAGGGATTAAAATGTGTAAAAAATTGATCAAAAGGACTTAAAGGGACCTTATTTTTCCATTTTAGGGACTAAAAGTGACTTATTTTTTTTCAGGACAAAAAGGGCATCCGTGTTTTTTCGGGGACAAAAAAGGGTATTTACTCATAAAAAAAAAAGATTCCATATTACAACATAGGCATTAAGTGTTTCTCTCAATCTTCTTCGCCATCCCTACAAAGAAAGTTTGCATAAAATGTTACGCATGAGGTGAATACGTTTGAACACAATTAAAACTTTAGTTAAATGTTTCTATTTCATAAGGCGTAAATCAAAAAACGTACCGAACTATAGGTAAATTGTCATCGCCGTCTGGGATGAAGTCTTCGAAGCTGGCGGGTGGAATGGCTCACAATCGTAGGCGACGTTCTCACCATCACCCATGTCGTAAAGGTCCCGAGGCTTTAAGTGAACCACCATATTCCAATCCTTGTGCCTCTCATCGGCGACATAATAAACCTGATGGGCCTCTGAGGCAAGAATATACGGCTCGTCATCTTCAGATTGACCACTGTGAATAGGCCGGGAGAAATTCACGATGTGATGCCTAAGTCGTCGTCGTGAGTCCCCTGGACGTCGTGGTATTCACCCACAAACACTTGAACAACGTCACGGTGAAAAGGCCTGTGTAACTTATCCTGACCACATCAAGCAGCTTTCCATAATACGGGACGTCACCGAACCGCATGTTTTCGTCACTACTGCTCGCATAACTCCTCGTCCCAAACGTGCCATATACACAAGAGTTTTGGGTCAGCAATCCTTGATCCCATGCCACGGTGCAAAAATTAAAACCATTGACATTGTATGCCGTAAATCTTAGGGCCTGGTCAAGCGGGCCTAGTGCGAGAGCTCTGAATTCTGGTGAGTGCAGGTTGTGGTCGTTCATTATTCTCCTCCTAAACCAACCCTGGAATTCTCTGTGGACCTTCCTATCAATTTTGGAGGATGTCTGTGTACGGATCCTCAGTTCACGCTTCACATGACTCCTGAATTCCCTGCAATTAAACATGCAATGACATGTGAGTATGTATAAAATGTAAGGAAATGTATATGATATATATATATATATATATAGCTGTGTGAAATCCTTACCTGGAACAAAAATACAAGACCTCTTCCCCGATATAACCTTCTGCTATTGAACCTTCAGGCCACGCCTTATTCCTCACGTAAGATTTCAGTTTCCCAAGAAACCTATAAAGTTTAGAAGGAAAAATTTCGATGCATCAATGGTTAAACGTGCGACTAGGGAGTAATGCTAAAGTAATTATTTTTAAACCAGCGGAGGAAAGATCATCTCCAAATGACACAACAGAAGAATGATTTTCCCCGCACTGGTCGAGCTCCTCCACTATCAAAACCTTGGAACACTGCTTCCGAAAGAAAGTACAAAGCTTGACCAAAAGGAGAGACACATCGAGAGGCAGCGTATTTTTCATGGCCGAAGTAATCATTGCATAAGCACATGTGAGTCATGACTCTTCAGCCCTGTAACCTTTCGAGCCTGCAAGTCAATACATCGTGATATGTTGCTTGAATACCCGTCAGGAACTTTTAATTTCTTCAAGGTGGCGAGAAAGATTTCCTTGTTCGGTTTTGTCAGGGTGAATCTTGCCAGTTGAAATATGTCATGCTCATCCGGCCACACGTCTCCACGAACGCCCATCTCCCGTAGATCTTTCCTGGCCTGCAGATGATCTTTGGACTTGCCTGGTTCGTTGAGAATCGTGTACAACACATTGTCGCACACATTCTTTTCAATGTGCATGACATCCAGACTGTGTCGGAGCAAATTATCTTTCCAATACAGAAGAGCAAAGAAGACACTTACCTTTCGCATTGCTGGGGCGTAGAACCAGAAGCCCTGCCAGTCTTTGTCCCGGCCCTTGCCGGATCGTCTTTTTTCCCATACTCAACATCAACATCCTGAAGTTGCTCTATGATGTCTTCGCCAGATAAATTCCGAGGAGGTCCTCTTTTTTCCTGTTGCCCATTAAAGTGATTGCGTTGCAACCTAAACCTGTGTGTCCCATCGAGAAACCTCCGATGACCCATGAAGCACCACTTACGACTGTAGGGAAGGCACACTGAGTCAGAGTCAAAATTGCAAGCTGGGCACGCATGGCCGGTATGCACATTCCACCCGAATAAGGTCTCGAGGCCAGGAAAGTCGCTTATCGTCCAAATCAAGGCCGCACGCAAGTTGAAAAGTGTCTTCTTGTGCGCGTCGTACGTCTCCACACCTACATTCCACAACTCCACCAACTCCTTGATCAGCGGTTGGAGATACACATCGATGTCATTTCCCGGTGCCTTCTTACCTGGAATGATCATGGACATAATGAAGGAGCTTTGTTTCATACACATCCACGGGGGCAAGTTGTAGGGTATCAATATAACTGGCCATATACTATAACTTGTGCTAAGATTCCCAAACGGATTAAAACCGTCGGTCGCCAAAGCAAGACGAACATTTCTAGGGTCCGCCGCGAAATCTGGAAAGCCTGTGTCGAACGCTTTCCACGCTTCAGCATCACGTGGATGTCTGAGTTTACCATCTTGATTCTTATCATCTTCATGCCACCTCATATGCTGAGCTGTCTTAGACGACATAAACAATCTTTGCAAGCGAGGTTTTAGAGGAAAGTACCTTAGAATCTTTGCGGGTTTCTTCTTCTGCTTATTTCCTGTCCGAACTATCTTGAACCTCGAAGTGTGACATTTCTTACAAGTCTCCCTCCGATCGTCCTCTCCCCAATAAAGCATACAGTCGTTTGGGCAGGCATCTATTTTTTCTGCATCATTCCTGAAGAAAACAGGTTCTGGACCCTGCACTTCTGCTGTGAAGTTGTCGTCCTGAACACCAAAAGCATCACGAACAGCTTCATTAACCGGATCATCTTGATGTACTTGATTTCCTACTTGTGAGGTTTGAGGAAGATGAAGCTCATATCCCATACCACATTGCTCACCATGAACCTCCCAGAATGTATATGCTTCTGGGAAAGGCTTTACAAGAAGATGTTCCAAAGCACAATCTCGTGTTTGCCACTTCTTAAACTTGCATCGCAAACAAGGACACACGATCTTGCCATTAATGCTAGCATGAGAGAAGGTGAAATCTAAGAAAGTGTTCAATCCCGCTAAATATACAGGAGAACTACGCGGCATCTTGATCCATGACTTATCCATATGTAACAAACAAATCTTCGATAGAACATAAATGTGGATACAATGTTTAATTACATTCAAAGCAGAACTTGGGATCTTTTAAATGCATGTGATGTTTAGTAGCGGTTACAAAACCGCTACAACAACCGTTGTAAATATCCGAGACACATTTGTCGCGAATCCATAATCCCGCCAGAGTTCTGTAGCGGTTCTATAACCACGACAAAAACCGCTACAAAATTCAATTTGTAGCGGTTCTGGGTGGAAACCGCAACAAATCTTGGCGCCATTTCATCCATTTCAAAATCCAATTCTGTTGCGGTTACTTTCCATACAACCGCTACAAAATGATGACCGTTGACATTTGTAGCGGTCTGAAAACCGTGACAAATATTGGCGCCCTTCAAAATTCAATTTTGTTGCGGTTTATCCATATGAACAGCTACAAAATTTAGTTAAATTAATTAATTTTAGAAAATATTTTTCACTATGTTATATTTTATTTGACTATAAGTGCCATTAAAAACATAATATAAATGAGTTATAAGTTTTGAAACAATGTACCAAATAGAATGACGACAAATATTTAACTAAATCACAGGTTAAACAAACCAAATATTTAAACCAAAGTAAACAAATATACAGCGGTACAAAATGAAGTGTTCAAGATAAAAACTAAATATCAGGAGCATAATCATCAAGTCCTGTCCGAGGGGGTCCGCCTCGGGGTGGTGGTGCACGACCGAGTCGACAACGTCGTCGTCATCGCAAAGACGGGGGGGATTCATCAAAGATGAACGGAGGGGGAGGCTCGGGAGATGGAAACCGTTTGTCAGGGCCCCAGTAACAGTAGTCCAGTTCTCCACATGACGATCGTACCAACGGGCGACGCCCTCCTTCTTGCGCTTTTTCTTGGCCTCCTTGTCGGCCCTCCGTGCAGCCTCATTTGCGACAACCTGCGCAGCAACCTTCTCAGCAATGATCGCATCAACCGCCTCCGATGGTGGCCTTCTTGAGTTGGAGGGTCCGGTCGCAGAGGAGGAGCCCTGCCTCGGGTACACCATGCTAGGCTTGGTGCCAAGGCCCATGCCCCTAACACGGCCAGGATGCTCGACTGGGCCCACAGCAGCTTTCAATGGGGCCGTAGGATTCACAAACTCCTGTGACTCCGGGGTCTGCGACGCTCGTAGCTCTGCCTCGCTCCTCTCAATCCGGGTCTGACCCACAGAGTTCATGAACCATTAATAAAATAAAGGACGATCAATTTAAGTATACAACATTCATTATATAAATAATGTTTTTTTAACTTACTATTATCTCCTCTGCTGCCTCAGAGGTCGGCGTCCCATCACGGTGTCTATGGGTGTGTGTCCACAACTTCCTACAGTCCGTCTGCGTGTTCTCCTCCCGAGCCTTCTTTTGCTGAAAGAATTAAAACAATATAAACTTTGTTATTTCAAAAACAAAACAATCATCATGTTAAATAATCTATATGTAACATACCATCTCACTGTAGGTAACAACAAACGTCTTGGTCCCTGCCGTGTGATGGACTCTCTGCTGTGCCCGGCTTCTTGTATTCCTCTGCGATAAAGCCTGCAAGGAGGAGGAAACAAAATTTAAACAATAAACTCAATTTAAATTATCAATTAAGTGAAACTATTAGTTAATTTAAACCATATGTAAACTATAAATTAATTTAAATTACATTTTAAAAAATTAATTTAATCTATATGTAACCTTCAAATTATCTAATGTTTACACAAAATTAAACTATAATTAATTAAAAAAGGTACCTGCCCGTCAGCACCCCTCCTATATTGGACGAAACTTGCCCAGTGAGTTGGTTCCACGCCGTCTGGGACGTTCTCGATTAGCTGCTGGAGAGGAATAGTGCCATCTCCATTCATACGATTGTAGAGACGATTCCTCCGGCTCTTCCACCCTTCCCCCACTTTCATCAGAACGTACCTCTTATGTTGTTCGCGCAGTTTAAACTTTTTCTGTATCATAATTTCATTATTAATTATTAATGAATTATGAAATAAATAAGGAAAGAAATAAACTAAAACTTATAACTATTAACATGTAAAATTTAATTAACCAATATTGACTACCTGCAGAACTCCGGTAAACGCCTTGTCCTTTGTTTCCATTGTCACATGCTTCTAATCCTTGAAAAAAATCGGGAACCATGCCCAATTGCCGCCAAATTCAGACAGGAATCAGTTCATCAGGTGACCACCGGTGTCGATCGCCTGGTCTGTGTCCTCGTTCCACGGGACTACGACCCGACACCCGGCCATCTCCTAGTCCGTCTAAGTGAGAGCGAAAACATCCAACGTCCTCCTGCTGATGTTCCCATGTCTATTTGCAATATTACAAAAAAATTGAATTAAACGTACCGAATTTAAATTAATTTCTCCCAAAAAAAACTAATTGCATATACCTTCGACATCCACTATAAATCCGGTGGAATGCGAAGACGCCGGTCAAGGGTTCCCGTGGTCCCGCTGGTTTTCCTGGTCGATGAACTGCTCCACATCCGCTATGGGGATGTCAAGATGGATGTCCTCATTCTCGTCTAAGTCGTCCAGCGACAAACTTGCTTCTCGATCTCCTCCTACGTTCTGTAGGGTCTCCGTGTTTGGAATTTCTTCATCGGCGAAGAGCTCGGCAAACTCGTCCACCCCCTGTGATGGCGGAGGTATATGTCGGGCCCTACGCCCTCTCGTCTGGCTCCCTCTACTACTACTACTACCCCTTAAACCCCTTTTCTCGGGGACAACTGTTTTTCCCTTTCCCTTATCTTGTTCCGAAACCATGATGTTGAAAGTTAGAACTTTAAAAGTAAAAGTTTTTAAGGTAGGGTGAAAGGTAAAATGGTTGAAAACTCAAAACCGTTAGAAGTTGTGACGGTGAAAAGGAGGAAGAGTTGTTTATAAACCGCTACATTTTGTAGCGGTTCCCATAAAAACCGCTACAAATGTAAAAAAATTGTAACGGTTATGTCGTAACCGCCGCATAAACCGCTACAAAGATGCCTCATTCTTCGTGATGTTTTGTTGCGGTTACCTGACCGCTATAAAAAAGCTGAACCTTGAAATTCTGTAGCGGTTTCCTAGTAACCGCTACAAAATGTCCACATGTTGTCGCGGTTATTCTCAATAACCGCTACAAAATGATTTTTTTTTTTCAAAAAAAATTCCAAACTAATTAATTTGATTCATAAACTTTATGAATCAAACTAATTAGTTTGGTACAAATATTTAAAAACCAAACCTTCAATTCATTTAATTTTTTTCTTTAATTTTTCTAAAAGTGTCCACATTAATAAATTTCACATAATGAAGTAACCAAAAATAGTCCAACATATCCGTGGGGATTCGAACGCAATATAGCCGCCGATCTCCCACGAAAAACTGGCTGAGTCATTTTCATCAGAGATATTTTCGTTAGACAAAGGTGGCTATAATGGAACCCAATCTCCGGTCGTATGTTGGGCTGTTCTCAGAAGAGTAAAAGTATTCACGCCAAAGAAATGAGCAAACCTTGACTTGTGACTGAACGAATTGTCTCGCAAGGATGAGAGAGGCAAATATCCGCAGCTCTTATCACCCGAGATAGGAGATCAGAGCTACTGATATATGCATTTCTTCGACGACCAAGCGAGATAGTTCATTCGATTACAAGTCGAAGATTTAGTAATTCCTTTAATTGTTATAATTGATGTACGGAGCCTAAACCCTTATTTATATCGTGAATATTTGTAGCGGTTTTCCTAGAAACCGCTACAAAAGTGTAGCTTTTGACGCGGTCAAGGTCACTCTTCCTAGTGACCGTGACAAAATTGTGACCTTTCATTTATTTGTAGCGGTTCTTGTGATGTAACCGCTATAAAATCACCGCAACAAAGTTGGCGCCACTTTTGTAGCGGTTATACTCAAATAACCGCTACAAAATTCCCGCGACAAACATTCCCGCCATTGCGTGCCAAGGTGACGCCAAATTTGTTGCGGTTTTCATTGAGTCAATCGCGACAAATATAGCAGAAGTCATGTCGTCATGGCTTCTGTTACTATTTAGTGGCGGTTTAGGGATAAAACCGTTACAAATTGGTATTTTGTAACGGTTATTCTTAACCGAGACTAATAAACCGTGACAAAATATGGTTTTTTTGTAGTGTTTGTCAATGGTACTCCCTTGGAGCAATAAGCATGTAACAAGCTAATTTAGAATAGGCACCTCCCAATTAATCATCAGCACAAAACAATGAACATAACAGCTACAACTTAATTGAGAATAAGTTGCAGCAACCACACTCTACAACCACTCAAAGCTGCATTTCAAGCAAGCTACAACCACTACAAAACTAGAAAATTCCTATTACCTATTTTTTTTTTTACTTTCTTCTTACAAAAACTAAAAGCAATCAGAATAAAAGAATCTAACTGGTGACATGTTGTCTTCTCCGCAATCATGTATTAGAATTTGGACTACAATATCTTTACTTTCAATTTTGGAGATAAAAAGTTATACAACAAGCATAATGTTGAAGGAATAGGCTCCTCATAAACAAGAACATCCAACAGCTTATTCTTAATAAAAAAGAGTTATGGATTAATGCTACTTGGTGAAGTGAACCCCTAGGATGGATATCATACTAAATGTAAGGAAGTTGTTGTATTTTTTTTTTTAATGTATCAATATTTTTATATTTTTAAAAGAAACTAGATACTACATTTAGATTATATGTTTTTCATTAAAAAGTATATCACAAGCCGTGCAATAGCCAAGCCATGCACTTTAGATAAGAATAGCATAAAACACCTCTACCTACACTTTATGTTCCAAAAAGCAATAAATCTAAAACATGAGAAATCCATAAATCAAAGAACTCAAGTAGAATCATTTTTAAGCAAAATAATTTATTAAGCAACCAATTCAAACATATCATAAACCACTCTCGAGGACAGCCAAACAACCACAACTCATCAAGACATGAACAATTCCGACAGTATAGTATATGAGCTTCCTATAAGGTTTTCAACAGCACTTCATCTCTATTTAGTTCCTTCTAAGCACTTGGCATCTTTGGCATCCTTTCAATCAAAAGAAAGTATAAGTAGCATTAAGTTCAACAGAATTTCTATTATGCAAGATGACATATCAATTAAGGAAACTAAGACAAAACATCCCCAACTAGCAAGAAGCACATTACCGATTAAATGAGTTTTGGAATCAAAGAACAAGAGGAACGAACAAGCTTACTTGGTTTCGCGGGTTTCGATCGGGAAGGAGGCGGAGTGAGCGAGAGAGAGGCAGGAATCCTAATCAGAAGCAAAAATCCAGTCCATAAGCAAGAAGCATTAACGATTAAAATGGGTTATTAGGAATCAAAGAACTTAAGAATAACGAACAAGCTTACTTGGGTTTACTTGGGTTTGGTGGGTTTCTTCGATCGACAAAAAGGCGGAGTGAGCAAGAGAGAACTGTGATCAGTGACGACGGCGGAGATGGAGGAGACGACGACGGAGACGTACGACAATGAAAGGGACTGCCTTGGAGAAGGAGCGAGACGAGAGTGTGAGTGAGGAGAAAATACGAGAGGATTTTGCGCGCTGTCGGAGTATGTGAGTGTGTGAGGGAAAATGAAGAGGCGCGTGTATATTAACCTAAAAAAATGAATATAGGCGACCTGAATCATATTTCAGGACGCCTATATTCCACTCTTGGCGTTCTGAAATAAATTCAAGTCGCCAATTTTTTCATATTGGCGTCCTGAAAGTTATTTAGGACGCCATAAATTAATTTTATTGAAAAAAAGTTAAATCCCGAGGCGCCAAACAAAAATTTCTCATATTTTTTATGGCGCGAAACAATTTTAGACGTCCTGAAAATATTTAAAGACACCAAAAATCAATTTAAGGAGTCCTGATGTCTTATTTAGGACGCTGAAGGCTCAACTTCCTTAAAAATAATTACAAGAATGCCACCACCTTCATTTTGGACGTCCTGTTTCAAAATAAAGATTTTTTTTAGGGTAGTAATATCCAATTTTTGTAGTTGTGCGTAGAAGCTTGATAGTCACTTTTGCCATTAATGTTGCAGTCGTAAATGCGCCGCTTTGACATTCTTTCATTCCATTTGTTTTGCCCGTTAAGAAACAACATTAATTACCCAAATGGAATAGCATAAGGTACTTTAGAATGTTCAGAAGAATGGTTGTCGTGATTGTGTCTTGATTAGACAAGTGCATTAAATGCATTCTGACACACAAATTGCTTTTTGACAATATGTTATTAATCCTTCATATAATCCTCTGAAACTCATTAACAAACTGATTAAAGATAGTTAGGAATAGTAATGAGAGATGATAAGAAGTAATGAAATCACAATCAATGATTTTAGATTTACGAACACGGTGATTTTCAAAAACCAGTAGAGCTAACTCAAGTTAAATTTAAAGCTAACTTGAGTTAATGACTTGAAGTGAATATAAGTTAACTCGAGTCATTGCATGATCTTCTAAAAAAAAGAGTTTGAAAATATAAGAGAATAAGTCTCTATAAGTCTTTAACTTGAGTACAAAAATCGTTGACTTGAGTCATTGACTTGAGGCAAGTATTTTTATATTGAGTGTCAAAAGCTTGCAGCACATAACTTGAGTTCGTAAAAGGATGCCTTGAGTCATTGACTAGAACTACTTATTATTTAACTCGAGTCAAGATGATCTGTTTCATAATCAAAAGTCTTTTGAAAACACTTTAGGCAAAGATAACTCGAGGTAATATTATTAACTTTAAGTGGATCACTCAAGGTAGATAATATTCACTCGAGTTAGTTCATGTAAAATTTGAACGTTGAAGAAATAATGCTTAAGCACGAGACTTGGATTTAAATCTTTCAAAACAATTAACTCGAGTTAAAACATATTTAACTCGAGTTGGAAACTTTCATTTTAAAACATTCAAAAGAATTAACTCGAGTTAAACTTATGTTAACTTGAGGCTTTCGAAACCAGAGGCTATTTTCACAGATTATTTGAAACATTTTGCTCGAGTCATTTTGACCATGACTCAAGTCTACTTTTGACAGACACTTCAAAATATTTATTGATTCAAGATAGATTTAAACATAGAATTTTCCTTGAATATTTAAGACTCTTTCCATTATAATTGTTATCATCAAAACACAGAGAACTAACATTCTCCCCCTTTTTGATGATGATAACACTTATAATGTTTTTGAAGAGAATTACCTTGAGATTTAAGGGAAAAAAAAATCAGCAATGAAGATAACTCAAGGGAATCACACGATATGCATAACACAAGAAAATATTCATTTCATTCAATAAAGTTTATGCATTGAAACATTAAAACAAAAGGCATGTATTTCTTGCAGTAAAGTTTAGAGATACATTGGAATTGAATTACATGACAAAAGCACTTGAACTGGAAAAGATATACATCAATCAAGACTTTAAAACTTCACTAGGTCTCTCCCCCTTTGTCATCAGCCAAAACGGGGAAGGGCTTATCTGAAGGAGAGGGAGGTGAATGACCAGAGAAAAGGCTATCAGAGGAGGATGATGAAATCTTAATAGTTGAAGGTTGGGAAGAGGGAACAAGAATTGTAGCAGGAGTAGTAGCTACAATTGGAGTAGTGAAAGATGGAATGGGAGATGAGGCAAGAAAAGAGGATGGAGCAGGAATGATAGGAGAAAGGGAAAGAGAAGAAACACCAGAGAGATCAGGCTGAGCAGATGTTGCCTTGAGAAGTTTGTCAAACTTGGAATCCAAAATGAGATAAGCAGTGCTGAGATTGTCAAATTTAACCCCATAGTCATCCAAGTGACCTTCAATATTTCCAATCCTCTCTTCCACCTCTGTTAATCTCTCAACTTGTTCATTGTGCTCCTTTACCAGCTCCTGATGACTCTAAGTAAGCCCAACTACCAGTTTTCCAATATCAGATTCAATCTTGGCAGTAATCTCATGTTGCGTGTTGAGCAATCAATTAAACCTGAAAAGAACCAACTAACTCAGCCATAGCCTTTTCTACAATTGCCTGAACAAAGGAATTAAGCATTGATGGAGGAGGCTGAGAAGGTTGAGACTGAGCAGCAGCACCAGTAGGGGAAGAGTGAGCTTCAGTTGCTCGAGAGTGAGAGGCTCTTGACTTAGATGGAGCCTTGGACTGACTTGAAGCTTCCTTAAAAGTAATCCTCATGTGGTTGAGATGAAATTGGCTAAACAAAAGTGGTTCGACAAGTTTTTCATTCAACTCTAGATGCCAAATATGAGCTTCAAAAAGCATAAGGGAAATCAAATTTGGAAAAGGAATGGGAGCAGTAGGTTTAGATTGAAACACTAAAAAAAAATTTGTCTTTGTGACGGAAAAAATCCGTCGCAAAAACCCTCATCGCAATTGCGACGGATTTCGAAATATCCGTCGCAAAAACAAAATTTTTCGACGGATAGAAACTCCGTCGCAATTGCGACGGAGTTAAGATCCGTCGCAATTGTGACGTATTTATGATCTGTCGCAATTGTGACAGATTTTTAAAAACCGTTGCAAACAATTTTTTTTAAAAAAAAAATATTTAATTTTTTTTTCAGAATTTGTTTTTTTAATTTTATTTGATTTTTTGACAGAGTCCAATTGCATCGCAAATTTCATTATTTTGTTTTTATTATGTTTTGAATTTTATTTTAAAAATTTTAAAAAAAAATATTAAAAAAAACTGTATACCGTAAATATATATATATATATATATATAATAATAATAATAATAATAATAATAACAATCAAACATAAAGAGTTTTACATAGAGAGAAAACAAAATATAAATAATAGTGTAGCAAATAACATGCACTAAAAAGTAGTCTAAACAGCAGCATTATAATCATCATCATCATCAGCACCACCAGCATTGTCATCATCAGCAGGAGCCAGCTCCTTACCCTTGTTTTTCATTAGGGACATGAGTTGAAGCTGCATCTGCCTTACCATCTCACGTGTCTCATGCAGCTCAACTGCTTGCAACTAGACCAACGCCTTCATCTTCTTCATCTCATCTGCAAAAAAAATAGGAACTATGTTTATTTTTTGTACTTTATTCAAATAGACTAGGGAATGAAAATGTAACAATTAATATCAAATGTATTATGTTTACCTGTAGAAACACCTTCATATTCAGATGAGGAGGGCTTCGTTTGCTTAAATCGGCTGGCATAGGCACCGTACCCGAAGATTCTACCTTTGTTATTAAATCTGCCTGCAGCCTGAATGAATAGACTCTCGTTATCGGACTGAGAGGATGTGGGGTCGGTCGCACTCTGCGAGTCTCTCTACTCCGTCAGCCTCTTATAGGTGTCCTACAAGCAAAAAAATACATCACAGATAAGCCATGTGAAATGAAATAAATATGCTGATGTCTGAAACAAAGAATAAATGCAATATAAATATCTCACCGCTACTTGCTGCGCCTTGGCGTTAATCCAGCGCGGCTCACTCCCTTCAGACTGTTGGGAATGGGTTCACTCAAAGGCAGTCCAGTCAACATATTCTGGAGCAACATCCCCAGACAGTGCCTGCAAACACAAATGATGACCGTAATTAATTGTTTCAAAGAACAAAATATTGAATACTTAAATACAAAATAACGTGTACTCACAATTTTTCGTTTATGCTCACTCATTTGAATGGAGCCGCCGGCATATGAAGGTCCTTCCATTTTGGCCATATTTTGCTTATTTTTCTGACTTTTTTTTTTATAATTTCTCATCGGACGCCCAATTTTGAACTAATTGGTCTGCAGTCTCAGGTTGAATCCAATCTTGCCTACCTCTACCTTTTCTCAATTTATAAAACTTCTCAGACAACCACCGGCCTGCCTTGTGGTTATAAGCTTTTTTAACCTCATGACGATGTTCAGGCAACGTCTTAAACTTATCCTGAAAATCAATAACAAACAATCAGTGCTCCAAATTTTAAAAGTACTTAATCATTTTGCATTTGGATAAGAAATTAATAACCATAAAACACATAACTTACCAAAAACTCATTGAACCAAGCTTCCCGATTCGCCTTAGGAATCTCTGTCCAAGAGCCGTAAGGCAGATTGAAATTACAAAATATTTGGTTTGAGATCATATCAGACACCTCAATATAAGGTAGAAATCTGAACACAGAGGATATGATGGAAATATTAGCATAGAAACTAAAGGTAGAAAATCGTAACATTATTATTGCTAACTTTACTTGACTTACTCGGTGGTGCCCATAGGACACATCCAAATCTTTCCTGTTGCAGGATCTACCGATCCCCAGATTGGTTCCTCGGAAAAACTACCTCCTTCCCCGACCTGCCTCTGAGGCGACGCAATGTGCTGAAGGAAGGAATGTCAACTATTGAAGATGCTTGTACATAGATGGTTTTAGAAAACTAAACATATGTAAATCAATTAGAAATGGTAAAGTAAACCTGTTTTGCTCCTTGTTGTGGACTAGTGGAAGGTCCTAGCACACCTCTACCACCCATAAAAGAGTCGGTAGTAGACGGTGACGATGACATATAAAGCGACAGTGAAGATGACAAATAAACCGACGGTGAAGATGACATCTCAAATAGCGGAACCTCCGGGGAAGCGCTGAGCCCTCTGCCTACAGAGGGACCAGATGGCGTTGCCCTACCCCCTCTGATAAGACGGGGTCGGGCTTGACCACTACTACGTCCACTACCAGAACATCCTCCTGGATGCTCCATCTTTGAACACTTATAAACATTATGTCAAAAAATATATATATATATAAAAGATATTTACTTAATATGATAGTAGTGAAGTATATAACAGAGTATGTAGTATAACAGATCGTCATAAACAAAGAACTAACACACATCAACCGGACGATTCTTGTTCTTCGACATCTGGTTGCACGCCTTTCTCTAGAGTCTCATAATTGTTGAACTCAGATTCACTATCAGAGTAAATCACTTCTGCCTCATCGTCTGATTCTTCATCGTCAATTTGGATAGGAATCAACTCTAACTCCGCAGCCGAGTTAAACAAATTGCTTGGTACATCGTCGTTGGCAATGTTTAAGGGCAGTACATGTTCCACATCAACTTGGAACGTTTCAGTCATACCGTCATTTCTTCCCGACTCTTTCGAGTTGGGTATAATATTCTGTGCTTTGGTTTTGATAACTCCCCTCCACCCTTTCACGGGATGTGGGGTATAAGGTGTAGTAAACTTGTTCCGCCTGTTGTGCAAGGATGAATGGGTCATAACCAACCATATATCTCCTTGTCCAGTGGATCTCAACATTGCCATATTTGTCCACTTTTGTGCCACGCGGACTGTTATCAAACCACTCACACTTAAACAGAGTCACCACCATGTCCCACTGGTAATGCAATTGAATTATGTCAATTAACTTCCCGTAGTAGGCTCCCTCGACCCCGTCAACTTGGTCACCTCGACAACATACACCGTAATTGCAACATAGTGTATTTGCGTTCGCTTCAACAGTTGAAAATCGATACCCATTGATTAAGTATTTGTTGCACCGGGTAACAACTATTGCAACTCCATAACGTGAATTGCTCAACTTCGGAATCCGACATCGAAGGATTTGTCAATTGGACCCAGTTAGAGAAGTAACTGTAACAAAAAAATTAAGTTAATACTTTAATACTTACCGTAATAGTAAAAAGAAAAAGAAATCTTACTTTAAGTATTGGGCGGCCTCTTCACAATTGTTTAGAATGTACCACTCCGCTACTTGCTTATCTCTTCCTTCTAGAGTTGGCCTCCAATGTTTTCCCACTACTCAACCTGGAAAATTAAATATTGAATTTTGATTGCAAGTATCACCGCCATCATTGTTGCAAGGTACCCCTCTCCATCTTAATATCATTTCAGGGGGATAATAGTATGATGCAAACTTAGTAGCCTCTTCGACTAGAAATGCTTCAGCGATAGATCCTTCGACATACCTTAGATTTTTTATCTTCTTCTTAAGTGTGCGTAAAAACTAAAGTACCATGTATGTCAATTAACAACCGTGCGAAAGAAATATATGTATTACCTCTCAAATGGATACATCCACCTATATTGTTGCGGACCTCCTACCTTTGCTTCGTAGGCCAAGTGAACATGCAAATATTCCATCGAGTCAAACATGCTAGGAGGAAACATCATCTCTAACTTGCATAGCGTTATTGGTATGCTCGCTTCTAGGTGGTGTAATTTTTCAACATTAAGTTCAGAAGCACAAATTTCTCTGAAGAACATGGAAAATTCCGTCAGAATAGACCATATATGCTTCGGAAGTGCTTTGAAGGACCACGGCAACAATCTTTGGAAAAAAACATGGCAATCGTGACTCTTCATCTCGAATAACTTCGCCTCGTGCAGATCAACACATCTTCTCAAGTTTGACCCATAACCGTCTGGGAGTTTCAGATCTTTAACCCATTGCAACAATTCTAAATTATGTTGTTTGTTGAATCTGTACGACGCTCTAGGTTTGGAAGTCCGTCCCTGGCATTCTCCACCAAATGCAAATCAGGCCTTCTGCAAATCGCTTCTATGTCCCGTCTTGGATTGACTGTGTCCTTCATCTTGCCCTTGTTGTCCATCACGGTGTACAGAATATTGCAAAACACATTCCTCTCAATATGCATGACATCGAGGTTGTGTCTTAACAATTGATCTTTCCAATATGGTAGTTCCCAAAAGATGCTACGTTTGTTCCAATGATGATCAACGTTGTATCCCTCAGGTTCGCTTGAACCAGCCCCTTCTGCAACACTTTGAATGTACTTGACCCTATCCCATATTTCTTGCCCACTTAAACGACGAGGTTGACCTTCTCGTTCGACAACATTCCGCATGAAGTCTTTTTTATTTCTCCTAAACCGATGCTCGGGGGGGACGGAATCGCCAGTACCTGTCAAACCAACAGACCTTGCAACTGTAGTCCAAGCTAAAACCCATGTTTTGTTCAAGACATACCAGGCATGCAAGCTTCCCCGACATTTGTCAGCCACTCAACATCGCATATGCAGGGAAATCATTTATCGTCCACATTAAGCCAGCCTGCATGGTGAAATTCTAGCTCAATGATACATCATACATAAGAACACCTTCACTCCACAACATCTTCAACTCGTCTATCAAAGGCCTCAGGTACACATCTATCTTCTTTTTTGGGTTAGATGGCCCAGGGATTAACGCGTTCAGAAACAAAAACTCTCTTCTCATGCACATAGAAGGTGGGAGGTTGTACAAAGTCACAATGACAGGCCAACAGGAATAATTCCTGCCCGTATTGCTGAAAGGAGAAAACCCATCGGAACATGGACCAAGACAAATATTACGGGGATCCATAGCAAAGAAAGGATTCACCTCGTCAAATTTACGCCAAGCTTCGACATCGGATGGATGCGTCACAAAGTTTTCATCCCTGCGATGCTCCCGGTGCCACCTCATGTGAGCAGCTGTTTGTTCGGATGCATACAATCTCTGAAGTCTGGGCACGAGAGGAAAGTACCACATCTTGCTTAATGCTTGATGGGTCATTTTCCTTGCATTCCTCACAACTTTGTATCTGTCAAGTCCACAGAATTTGCAATTGGTCAGCTCAGCATCATCCTTGTAATACAACGTACATCCTCTGGGGCAGCAATGGATTTTTTCACATCCAAGACCAAGTGATGATTGAATATTATTACACTTATTTGTATCTCTTGGTGAATAAATTTAGGAATGTTTGATTGATAAATCATGGATTTTGTTACTTAATTGGGCTTTGAGCTTTTAATTGGATTGAACTCATTTATTATGATTAAATTCCAGATTTACAATGATTTAGTATTTTCGCCATAACTTTTGATCTAGATATCCGATTAGCCTGATTCTTCTTTCTTTTTTTAGATGATTCAGAGATCTACAATTGTTATGGAGACTTGGAAGACTGATTCGGACAAGAAGATGGACGAAATTGGAGCTAAAGACAGATGAATTTTTCTGGATTTTTATTTTGCCCGAATTTTGTAATAAAAGACCAATCTTTAGAGATTTCCTATTTATTAGAGGTTTCCTATTTGTTAGAGGTTTCCTATTTTTTAGAGATTTCTTATTTATTAGAGGTTTCCTATTTGTTAGGGGATTCCTATTTTTGTTTAGTCATCTCTCCTATATAAGGAGGATTAGATGGTGGCTACAAAGACATTCTCACAGATTGTAAATATTCTATATTCTCACATATTGTTTTGAATTGTTCATCATGTTCTTCTTCATCTTTTCTTCTGCGTTTTTCCTAGCCATGCTTGGCTAAGCTTTTGTGGTTGACCCATGGATTGAGAATTCTGTGAATCCAGAGGGCCAGCGCTTCAAGCGATAACGTAATTCGTTTGTTTATTTTAATCGGATCCGATTATAATTGCGATTAGGTATTAGATTTAATACCTAGATTGATATCCCAAGGACATAGGTCGGACCAGGTTCTAAGAGAGCGTTGTGCGATCGCACGCGAGCTCGCCACATGTTCGATCAAATGCTAGGCGATCGTCTAGTCGAGGGAATATTTGGACAAATGCGAGATTTCGGTTTGTCTAGAATCAATCACGAGTTTGGTTATTATCTTTTTGTCCGATGAAGGTTATGGAATTCCAATTTTGGGTTAATCGTTTGTTTATCTAATTAATCTCGTTTTCTTATTTTCTATTTTATATTTGCTTCATTTAAATTACATTTCTATTTTAGTTTATTAATTTAAAAATCAAAAACCAATCCCCCCTTGTTTTCATTTCATTTGCATGACACTTAGATTACTTAGGATTCAATAAAAGGCTCCTCGAAAAGAGAGAACGATCCTAGGTTTGCCTATACGCAATCCTTGGTTAATTGTTGATTGTGGATCCCAAGGCTAACGATAAAAGGTCTTCATCACCAAGCTCTTTCACCTTTTTTTTTTTTTGCTTGGTAAAAATCCTTCGGCAAATTATTGTCTTTGGGAACAATCTTACTCTTGATCTGCACCATTTCGTTGTAATTCCTCTCACTCATATGGTGATCAGTCTTCAAGTTTAGTGTTGCTAGTGTAGCCGATAGCAATGAATATTCACTATTTTCAAAGTGTTCACAACCTTCCCATAACGGACGTTGCGCTTCTTGAAGCATTTTATAGAACCTATCGGCTTCCGGATGAGGATCCTCTCCCATGTATGACGGTTCAACATGAGTAATGGGATCAAAATATTGACCGATCGATGGTCCCGCATCATCCATAACCAATTGCTCATATTGATTAAGGTTGTCTCGATGACTACTGTCCCTGTAATAACCACTCGGTGTCTGTCGGACTTCACCATGACATTCCCAACATTCATAATCCTTCATGAATCCATTTTTACACAAATGGATTTTCACCGTGCCAGGATCTTTAAATCTTAAACACCTACATTTGACACACGGACAAATGATCGCCTTGCTTGAATTAGTTGAATGTGCCAAAGCAAATTGGATGAACTCTTTCAAACCCGCCAAGAATTCTTGAGTTAGTTGTCTTCTATCAGTTAGACGATTGTACATCCAACTTCTATCATGATTGCCTTCCATACTTCCTAGCTAGTTCAGTTACTAACATAATTAACATGTAATTCAATGCCTTAAATCTATATAAGTGACCAATACAACTGACCACTTATGCCAATCAATTGTCACTTAATCAAATGTAATTCAATGCCAAAAATCTATATAAGTATTTTGGAGTTTATAAGATATATGGGCTAAATTAAAGAGATTATTTAACATCCATAATATATAAGACTTAATCAATATTATATAATATGCAAAATCAACTTGATCTTTTTGTATTTATAATTACCTATTTATCTAAACAAAATTTATAATTTACTTTTTTAAATTATCCATCTTTGTTCTATACCTTGTTAAAAATAGATGCAAGTTGCCACTTAAATAAGATATTTTTTTTAAAAAAAATTGTTGTTAAATTTTTATAAGAAATTAACTCAACTAGCTAATTTAACTAATTTTTATAATAATACGAATTTTATTATTCCCTAAACTCACATATTTTTTCTACGTTACGTTAATGATAGATTCAAATAAAAAATGTAAATGGGATATTTTTTTTCAAAAAACTTAATAGTAAATTTTATAAGACATTAACTCAACTAACTAATTTAACTTAATAGATAGATTCAACGGTGCGACGAACCGTGGATCCGTCGCAACTTTGCGACAGACCTTAGGGTCCGTCGCAAAACGGCGGACATGGCGTCCGCCCTTTTGCGATGGACCCCGATTCCATCGCAAATTTGCGACGGACATTAGGGTCTGTCGCAAATTGGCGGACCCGAGGGTCCACCAAACTGCGACGGACATGTCATTTGTCGCAAGTTTTGCGATGAATCCAAGGATCCGTCGCAATTGGTGCGACGGATCCTTGGATCCGTCGCAAAAAGGAGGACCCAAGGGTCCGCCTGTATGCGACGGACCTTCTTTCTGTCGCAAATTTGCGACGGAAACAACTATTCGTCGCAAAGTTTGCGACAGATGACACATTCCGTCGCAGTTTTGCGACGGATAGTTGTTTCCGTCGCAATTTTTTTTGCGACGGATTTATTGTTTCCGTCACAAATTCGGAGAAAGTTGCGACGAAAAAATATTCATCGCTAATTTTCAATTTTCCAATAGTGAAATCTAAATTTGTGCATTTCATAGTAAACCCGTTTACCAATATTGTGAGGAATTTTATCAATAATAGAGGCAAAAAGAGCATAATCTCTCTTCACAAAATGAGAGAAAGTATTTCCTTTTTGCACGAGATTTCTAGAATAAATATACCAGATAGCTCTATGCAAAGGAGGCATAGCAACTTGAGGAAAGGTCAATGGCCCTAATGGCTCACCTAGCCTGAGGATTTGAAAGATTTCCTCATCTGAGTAGTTAAGAAAAGGAATAGAGGGAGGATCAATGATCCCCAGCAATGTGTTAACGTACTTTGCAAAACAGTGATTCTCCAACCTCTAACAAAGGTAGTCAGTCTTGCTTCTAGAAGTTCACCATTATCATCTAGAAGATTAGTGATCCGGATATTGAAGTAAAATGTTTTAACAACATAAGGAGAATAAGAAGTTCAAATGGCAAGTAAATTTTCAAAAGGGGTAATCCAAGGAGATAGATCTTAATTGCAATCCTTTTTTTGCTTAGCAAAATCAACATAAATAGTGGGACAGAACCCACGATTGGCATAACGCTCTTGGAAAAGTCTTAAATCAGATTGAGAAAGAATAATTGGAGTACTAATAAAACCACATTCCACTCTAGGAACATTTGAGGATTCAATTAAGCAGGGACAAATTGAAGGTGGAATGTCACCTAGAGGGGGGTGAAGAGGTGATTACAAAAACTTTTCGCCTAAAGCTTACGAACAGGATTAAAGTAGCGACAGAGAAAGTAAATAGACATAGAGCAATTTATACTGGTTTGGTCTAACTCAACGACCTACGTCCAATCCCCAAGCATACCTTGGGATTTCACTAACACTTCAAAAAACAATTACAATTACACACTCTGTAACTTAGGTGATCCTCTCACACTAGGACTCACTCCCCCTTACAAGTTGTAATCATACACCCACACTTAAGGTTCCTCAACCTTAAGATTTAAATATAAAAGGTAATAAGTGTTTAACAACTCCTCACGAGCAGATAATAAATGAACACTGAAGTACAAGATAATATTTGAAGATATTAATGAAACAATAGATTGCAATAAGTTCAAATTGAATGCGCAACGGTTTTTTTTGGTAGTTGGAGAATTGAATGCTTCTGTTATTTATAGTTGATGGCATATATGATCGTTGTAGAAGCTTGAAGACTATCCTTTGAGACTCTTCGACTTAGCCGTTGAGAGAGATAAATATTTCCGTTGAAGAATGTTTGCTCGAATTATTTGTATTCTCTGAAAGTTCATCATTGACATTCCTTATTCAAATTGTCCGTTGAGACTCAGGAATATGTATGACGGAGATGGTTGTAATGCTTTATTGTTGCTTAGAAGGCCATTTTGCCGAAACAGTGAGTATCTCTACTTTGCATTAAATGCTCTGACACACAGCTGCTTTATTGCAATTTGGTGTTTAAATCATATAGTAATCTTCTAAAACTCATTAGCAAACTTGTTGAACATAGTTAGGAATAATAATGAGTGAAGATATAAAGTTAACAAACCATACTTAGAGAATAGATAGAGAATAGAACGATAGTTTTCAAACAGAAATATATTGGCTCGAGTCACACTTATTTGGCAAGAGTCAAAGTTCTACTCAGAAACGTTTAAGATTGAACGAAAGCACAAATAGGCTCGAGTCACATGTATCTGGCTCGAATCTAGGAATAAACTCGAGGCACCCTGTGATGGCTCGAGTCTAAAAAATGTTTGAACCACAGAGGATAAGCTTTAAACTCGAGGTATGCATACTTGGCTCGAGGTAAAAAGGTTATTTGAAAATAACGGTAAAAAACTTGGCAGGAGTCAAAGATCTTAGGCTTGAGTCTAATACCTTTATGCTTTTTAAGAAATTAAGTACACAGATCTTGGCTCGAGTCACGTGTGGTTGGCTCGAGTCTAGACCAAGACTCGAGGCAACATGAACTGGCTCGAGGCCAATTCACAATATGACTAAAATATTTCAAAGAGAGTGGCTCGAGTCAAATGGACTTGGCTGGAGCCAATTTGACAGTTAAAAATGCAGAAGCCGATGAACTTAATTCTTACAAGTTAAAAACACTTGGATTCGAATCATAAGCCAAGATTCACTTACAATGGTCAGTTATCATCAAAGCAAACATTGAGAGCTAACACAGATGTCTTTACTCGTTTGAAAGGAGAAACCACAATCAGTAGCCATAACAAAGACTCTAAATTTGGTTTTCCAAAAAGAATAGTGTTCTCCGTTGAAACCATGAGGACGATTAATGGAGGCACTGTCAGGCAATATTCCTTCCATGATCTTTCTTGGGATGTTAAAAAACGAAGGTGGAATGTCACCTAGAGGGGGGTGAATAGGTGATTATAAAAAATCTTTCGCCAAAGCTCAAAAACACAAGACAGAGACAGAGAGAAGAATAATCAACACAAGAGATTATACTGGTTCGTCCAACTCCTTGACCTACGTCTAGTCCCCAGATGCTCTAGGATTTCCACTATCTTTCAAATACAATTACACACTCTGTACTCGAGATAATCCTTTCACACTAGGACTCACTCCCCCTTACAAGTTGTAATCGTACACCCACACTTAAGGTTCCTCAACCTTAAGATTTAACTGATAAACAAATAATCAAATAGTGTTTAACTCCTCACTAAGTAAATAAATGATAATCACTGAAGTACACAATATATCCGAAGATATTAAATGAAACTAATGAAACAGTAGATTTCAATAAGTTTGAATTGAATGTGCATAGTTTAGGTAGGTGGCGAATTCAATGCTTCTAGTATTTATAGTTGTTGTCATTAATGATCGTTGGAGAAGCTTGAGGATTAATCGTTGTGACTCTTCAAAATAGCCATTAGACTGAAGAAGCTTGATATTCACATTCACCATTTAATGTTCAGGGTGGAATTGTGTCGTCACGACATTCTTTCATTCTTTCTAGTTTACCCGTTGTGAAATAGTATTTATTGTATGAAAGGAATAGCAGATATGCCTTTCGATTGCTCAGAGGTATGATACTTGAGATTGTGTCTCAATAAGGTAAGTGCATTTAATGCTCTCTGACATACAAATTGCTTTATGATAATTTGATGTTAATCCTTGGAATAATCATCTAAAACTCATTAGCAAACTGATTAAAAGCAATTAGAAATAGTAATGAGTGATGATATGAAGAAATAGAATCATAATCAATTAATTTAGATTTCTGGAGATGGTGATTTGAAAAACAAAGATGTTTGACTCTAGTTAAGAAAAGATTAAAAGCAATTAGAAATAGTAATGAGTGATGATATGAAGAAATAGAATCATAATCAATTAATTTAGATTTCTGGAGATGGTGATTTGAAAAACAAAGATGTTTGACTCTAGTTAAGAAAATGTTGTTGTTAGTTCTCTATTGGTTTTCATGATAACGGACAATTGTAAACACAGATGAAAGTTTGTCTTTGTTAAGTTGAAAAACTTACTGTCAAAGGCAAACTCGAGTTTTGGTTTGGAAACTCGAGTTTGGACTTGACAAAGAATAGCTCAAGTTTTTGCAAAGTTAGGCAAACTCGAGTTTGGATTTGAAAACTCGAGTTTTGATCATACAGAGAGCATCTAAGTGTTTCACAGACAAAGCAAACTCGAGTTTGGTTTTACAAACTCGAGTTTGCTTTTACAAACTCGAGTTTGGTTTTACAAACTCGAGTTTTGGCAAGACAGAGAGCTACCAATTTTTCAAAGATAGCAAAACTCCAGTTTCCATTTGGAAACTCGAGTTTAGGCTACACAGAGAGTTCTCTAAGTTTCCAAGCTTTTTTAGAACTCAAGTTTAGTTTTGGAAACTCGAGTTTACAGCATACAAAGAACAATGCTCAATTTTGAACTTGTGAAAATTCCAGTTTTGACTTAACAAGGTTTTTCAATGTTTTCTCATAAATAAGGAAACTCGAGTTTAGTTTTGGAAACTCGAGTTTTGGTCTTACACAGAAGAACTCAAAGTTTCTAAAGTTTTGAAAACTCCAGTTTTGAGATTTTGGACTAAAACATGATTTCTCATCAAAGGTCCAAAACTCGAGTTAGTTATTTAATGACTCGAGTTTTGCACTATTCACAAAACCTGCTTCAAAGACCAAATCGTGACATTCTTTTCTGGAATAAGAAAACTCGAGTTAAGTTTTGGAAACTCGAGTTAAGGCTTTTAATGAAAAATGAAAACTCCAGTTTTGAAGAACAAACTCAAGTTTAGGACGCTGTGTTTGAATTTCAAGCTAAACGAATTTGCGAAACCTTTGTGTTTGATTCTAATACTTCATATCATCACTCATTACTATTCCTAACTATGTTTAATCAGTTTGTTAGTGAGTTTCAGATGATTTAGAAAGGATTAAATGAAGGATTAGCATAAAGCATAAAGTTATGTCAGAACATTAAATGCAAAGTCCAGAAAACTTGCATTCTTTTGGACAATCATTCTCCACACGTTTTGAAGGAATTAATGTTTCCTTTCCACATCCAATAGCTGCTCTTCCAACGGATTAAAAGTCAAGAAGTCAAGCCTGAACTTTTGTGCAGCTGGTTTAACCAAAGAGTAGAGAGAGAAGAAGACCAAAACTTCAACTAATCCATTCCTAATGTTGGCAACGATCACATTATGAATTACAACGGTCATTTAATGATCTCTAGCTATAAATAGATATGCGTTCAATTCTTCTCAACAACCAATCTGTGAGAAAACGAAAATCATTCAAGTTTCAACTACTCTTTGAGTTTTCTTGTAAGAAGTATCTTTTGATACATTGTACTTCAGTGTTTATTCTTATCCACTCTTTGAGAGAGTTCACTTACTGTAAATCATTCATTGTAAAGAATCTCAAGTCTGGGGACTTGGAGATTGGGATATTGATTACAACTTGTAAGGGGGAGTAAGTTCTAGTGAGAGAATTACTCTTGAGTTGCAGAGTGTGTAATCAATTGTGATAGTGAGAAATCCCAGAGAGTCTGGGGACTGGACGTAGGTCAAGAGATTGGACCGAACTAGTATAAATCCTTTGTGTCTTGCTTCTCTTCTCTATACTCTTTTTATCCCTGTTTTATTATCCTAAAAACAGAGCACATCGAAAAGAATTTTAGAATCCCTAATTCACCCCCTCTTGGTGATTCAGCTCCACTTTCAGTTGCCTTGAGGCAAGCTGACTCGAGGTAGATCTCTTTTTAACTTGAGGCAAAAACACAAGTTGGAAATCATAAAGAAGAAATCTTGCCTTGAGTCACAATGACCTGAGTCATGGTGACTTGAGTGAAAGTCTTCTTATCGCATTAAAAGCATTTGAAAAGGATTGCCTTGAGTCATCATGACTTTTGGCATTTGTTGGCCTAAGTCAACATGACTTGAGGCAATTATAGTTTAACTCGAGGCATACAGTCGCACCAAGATTAAAAACATTTGAGCAAGAAAAGATATTACCTCGAGGTAATTAAATAAGTGACTCGAGGTAATTCTAAGCGTGAAAAAGGATTCAAAATATTTAAAACGTGTTAACTCGAGGTATATTAAATTTGACTCAAGGCAAGTTTTCTTCAAACTTATTAACTTCCAGTTAAAAAGAAATTGACTTGAGGTAACAGGGAAAAAAACATTTTTCCTTTGATAAAATGAATCATATGACTCGAGGCACTAAATATTTAACTCGAGGCAATTTGAAACTTCAAATTTTCATTGAATATTAAAGATTAATTACATTATAATAGTTATCATCAAAACATCAAAAACATGGGAACTAACATTCTCCCCCTTTTTGATGATGACAACACTTATAATGTGATTTGAAGTTTTTAAACAAGATTTCCTTGTAGTAAAATATGACAGTAATAATCAAGACTCAATCAGATAAATCATTAGAGGAATTTTGGAGATTATGACATTCATATATCAAAAGTTAGAGATACATTCATTCATATAGTCAAATACACTAACTAAACTAAACCAGAATGAACATACAACAATCAAAATAAGTTAAAAACATATTTCAAAACTTCTTCACAAACTCTTTCCCCCTTTGTCATCAGTGCAAAGAGAAGAGGGTTGAACAGAAGGAGATGGATGATCAGAGATATGACTATCATAGGAAGATGATGGAAGGGGAATAGTGGCATGATCAATAGGGGAATGAAGAGAAGGTGAAACAAGAACAATATCAGGAGTTGAAGCTACAATGGGATATGTGGCTACAATTGGGGTTGAGGCCACAATGGGAGTTGAAGCAGATGGAATGGGAGATGAAATAGGAAGATTAGGAGATATGGGGATGGAAGAAAAAACACCAGAAGGTCCCCCTTGAAGAGATAAAGTCTTGAGAAGCCTGTAAAACTTAGAGTCCAGCACCAGAAAAGTATTGTTGAGACTATCAAATCAAGCACCATAGTCTTCCAAATGTCCTTCAATATTCTCAAGTCTTTCCTCTATCTTAGAATCTACCATCTTCCTCACCTCACATTCAATCTTTGCAGAGATCTCATTATATTGAGCAATGAGAGAACCTGAATTGAACCAACTGCCTCAGCTATAGCCTTTTCAACAATGGCCTTCACATATGAATGCCACATGGATGGTAGAGGCTGAGAAGGTTGAAATTGTGCACCAGTATCAACTGGAGTAGATTGAGCTTCTGCTGCACGAGATTGAAAGACTCTGGACCTAGATTGAACCTTCGACTATCTTGTTCCCTCCTTAAAGGTAATTTTCGTATGATTAAGGTGAAACTGACTGAACATCTGGGGTTGGACAGGACTTTCATGTAACTTAAGATGCCAAATGCCAACTTCAAATAGCATAAGAGAACCAAGTTTGGAAAGGGAATAGGAGCAGAAGGAAATGAATGAAATTTGAATCTATGCATCTCAGAGTAAACCCACTCACCAATGTTGTGAAGAGTTTTATCAATAATGGAAGCAAATAGAGCATAATCTCTCTGAGAAAAATGAGTAAAATTATTGCCTTTCTGCACAAGGTTCCTAGAGTAAATGTACCATAGAGCCCTATGCAAAGGTGGCATGCAAAATGGAGTAAACTTCAGGGGGCCTAATGGCTCACCTGGTCTGATGATTTCAAAGAGCTCCTTATCAGAATGATTAAGACTAGGAACAGGAGGAGGATCAATTATCTTTAGCATAGTATTAATGTACTTAGCCGTGACAATAATCCTTTTCCCATGAACAAAAGTAGTCATACTTGCCTCTTGAAGACTACCATCAGAATTTAAGAGATTGGTAATCTTCATATTGAAATAGAAATTTTTCACAACATAAGGACAATAGGGCGTTGTGATGGCAATAATATTTTCAAAAGGAGTAAGCCAAGGAGACAAATCTAGATTACAATCATTTTTTATTTTCTCAAGATCAACAAAGATTGTAGGAAAAAATTTACGATTGGCATATCAATCATGAAAAAGCTTTAAATTAGTTTCTGACAAAATGATAGGATGAGTTATAAAATGGGTTAAATACCTAATTTGCCACGGAAGTATTGCTAAGGGAGCGCCCAGCACCCGGAAGTATTTTTGGTACCAAATTTGCCCCGAAATTTTACAAAAGGTAGCAAATTTGCCCCGAAAGTATGAAAAAGGTAGCAAATTTGCCCATCCGTTAATTTTGACCGTTAAGTTTGACTAAGCGTCGCGTGGCATGCCACCTCATGACACGTGACATGCCACCTCATCAACCCAATAAGAGTTAAGTATCATTTTTCCTGTAAGTTTTCATTAAGGAGCAATTTTACCGGAAGTTTTCATTGAGGAGCAAATTTGCCGGAAGTTTACAAAAGTAGCAATTTTGCCCTTCTTTCTCCCAATATTAAATTTGACTATTAAATCAGTCAAAGACCACACATGTCATGCCTTGAAAAGGTCGAACTTGGAGTCAGAAAAGGAGATCCTTGAGATGTTGAGCTCAAGGCAACCAGAATTTGTGAAGCCGAACTGGTCACAGGAAGCATCACTTATGATCTAAGCAAACGATCGGTCTATACAAACGTAAATATTATCACTATTGATTTGTTTTACTGAACCAATTTTTGGAACAATTCATTTCTCATTTTGCATTTCATTTGCTTAGATCATAAGTGATGCTTTCTCTGGGTTTTGCGACAGACCTTTCAGTCCCTGTGACCAGTTCGGCTTCATTAATTCTGGCCGCCTTGAGCTCAACATGTCAAGGATCTCCTTCTCTGACTCCAAGTTTGACCATTTCAAGGCATGACATGTGTGGTCTTTGACTGATTTAATAGTCAAATTTAATATTGGGATAAAGAAGGGCAAAATTGCTACTTTTGTAAACTTCCAGGTCAAATTTGCTCCTTAATGAAAACTTCCGGGGTAAAATTGCTCCGTAATGAAAACTTCCAGAGCAAAAATGATACTTTTGATTGATGAGGTGGCATGCCACGTGTGCTGAGGTGGCATGCCACCTCACATTTTAACGATCTACGTGGACTTCCGTCACTTTTGGGTAAATTTGCTACCTTTTGTAAACTTCCGGGGTAAATTTGGTACCAAAAAAACTTTCGGGTGCTGGGCGCTCCCTTAGCAATACTTCCATGGCAAATTAGGTATTTAACCCGTTATAAAATCATGCTCAGGCCTAAGATAGCTAGAGAAATTTGAAAGATTGGGAGCAGGAAGCAGATTTAGGAATAGGAACAGGGCCAGATACCTTTGAAGAAGAACCACCTCGAGATGAAGAGGAAGATACAATGGTCTTGACTCGCTTTCTTGGCGAAGCCCCAATCTGATCCTTATTATGTCTTTTTCCAGCCTCATAGACAGATTTTGAGCTAACTGGTATTGAAGATGATTCTTTTATTACGACACTCTTAGACTTGGGTTTTGTAGGCAATGCTTCATCAACGACGACCTTCAGCTGAAGCGCTTTGGGGGTTTCTTCTCCCTTTGAGGACAAATTGAAGGTTTGAGAGATGAAGAAGGTTGATTGGGTTCATAATCAAAGGAATTTTTGGATTTTGAAGGCTTCTTTTGAGACATTTTGAGGAAATTTGAAGGAAAGTTGAAGAAATTTTGAACTTCGCTCGAGTTAGGGTTCAAGAGAGACACAGGGAAGATAAGCCAGACTCGAGGTGAGAGAACAATGAAGAAATATATACTCAGAGCATGACTCGAGGCAAACAAAGAAACTAACTGAACTATTGGATTTAAAAAAATGACTCGAGGCAGCCTACTAGATGACTCGAGGAAAATGATGAAAATACATATTGGTTTTTCGAAAGAGACTCTAGGCATATAATAATTGACTCGAGGTGATCAATAATACTTACCTGATGCAAGTATGTTTCGAGAATGCTTGACTCGAGGTAAATTCTAGTGAACTCGAGGCAGTAAGTGACGTTGCTCTCTGCCTTAGCCTGACTCGAGGCAAATGAGTGTGTGACTCAAGGCAATAAATCTTGCTACAATAATTTTCCCTCTGACTTCATCTCCCTCAAGGCAAATACGAGTATGACTCGAGGCAACAAGTCAATTTGAAATGGTTTTCTCTCTGCTTCTCCTTAACTAGAGGCAATTATCCAACAAACTCGAGGTACTTGACTCGAGGTAGCATTTGTGACTTCCAATGAATCAATCTTCTGCATAATTTAACACCCAATAGTATTAACTTGAACTCATTTTTCCTTTACCTTGAGCATCTTAACTTGAAGTTACAACTTCGTAACTTCAATTTACACAATATTGGTTAAATTAACTCGAGTCACAAGGATTAGCGACTGGAGTCAATCTTTACTCTAATAGCCTCTGTTTTCCTTCTTCATAACATTACTTAATTATCATCAAAAACAGGATTTAATAACAATAAACTAACATTACTTACAATTCATTGGGATTTACCATTCCAGTTCCCTTCGAATAAAAGTGAATTGTTCTTTAACCAAGGGTTTGGTGAAGATGTCTACTAGTTGCAAATGTCTGGGGATGAACATCACTTTGACATCTTTCTTTTGCATATGATCTTTGATGACATGACATCTCACGTCAATATGCTTGGTTCTTTTGTGTTGGACAGGATTCTTTGCCAAGCTTATTGTATTGGTTTTATCACAAAGGATTGGTACTTCTTTCAAATTGATTCCCAAGTCAGAAAGTTGTTGTTTGAGCCATAAAAATTGAGCGCAACAACTTGAGGCAGTGATATATTCAACTTCGGTGGATGAAATAGAAATAGTAGCCTACTTCTTGTTGAACCAGGAAACAAGTTATCCACCTAAAAATTGGCATTGACCACTTGTACTCTTTCTATCGGTCTTGTAGCTAGCATGATCCGAGTCTAAATATGCTACCAAAAATTCTTGTTGACCTTTCAGGAACCAAAGTCCAAGATCCTTTGTGTCGGCAGGATATTGGAAGATTCTTTTCACATGCTTGACATGTGATTCCTTTGGAGCAGCTTGAAATCTTCCGCACATTCCCACACTAAAATAAATGTTTGGTCTACTTGCGGTGAAGTAAAGCAAAGATCTGATCATCCCTCTATATTTGGTTATGTTGAAGTCCTTGCCTTCTTCATCAGCATCCAAAGAAGTAGTTGAGCTGATTGGAGTGTTGGCTCCATTGCAATGTTCTGGTCCAAACTTCTTAAGCAAATCATGGAGAAACTTCATTTGTGAAATGAAAAACTTATTCTTCTATTGTTTGATTTGCAGACCCAGGAAGTAATTGAGCTCTCCCATCATGGACATCAAAAATTCGCCTTGCATTTTCTTGGAAAATTCCTCACAGATATTTGCTTGTAGTAGCACCAAATATTATGTCATCCACATGTATTTGTATAATTAAGATTTCGTTAAGCTTGTTATTCTTAATGAAGAGTGTTGTATCTGCTTTTCCTCTGAATAAACCTTGATCTAGAAGAAACTTGCTTAACCGCTCATACCAAGCTCTAGGAGCTTGTTTAAGGCCATATAAGGCTTTCTTGAGATGGTAAACGTGATCTAGATGATGATCATTTTCAAACCTGACTCACCTCCTCTTACCCCACTGGTAGATCCCCTTTCAGAAGAATCCATCTAAGCTCCACCCCTGTTTGAAGATGACAAAGGGGGAGAGAAAAATGGAGAAGCTCAGTTGTGAAAGAGTGCAGTCGAGTCATTTTGCTTACATTTTGCTTATGTTGGTTTTTAAGCATTATTTTGTTATCTGATGTATAACATTAAGTCATTGACCTTATTTGATGTTTTTGAAATGAATGAATGAATCTCTTTGAATTCAATTGCTAATGCTTCCTTTGCCTATCTCTAATGAATTTGCTGATATATGCTTTGCATTATACTTCCAATTGTTCAAAGGATCTCAAAATGCTCAAATCATTAAAAATCTCTGAGTTTCTGGTTTACAAGTGTTGTCATCATTAAAAAGGGGGAGAATGTTAGTTCTCTATGTGTTTTGATGATAACTGGAAATTGTAAACATAAATGGAAGTTTGTCTTTGAAGTTGAAAAGCTTATTGTCAAAGGCAAACTCGAGTTTGTATTTCCAAACTCAAGTTTGGTCGAGACAAAGAGCTGCTCAAGTTTTTGTAAGCTTAGGAATACTCGAGTTGATTAATGGTAAACTCGAGTTTGTCATAAAGAGAGCACTCAAATTTTTTCAAAGTAAGGTAAACTCGAGTTTGGATATGTAAACTCGAGTTTGTGTTACTCAAAGAGCTTCCAAGGACTTGTGAACTTCACCAAACTCGAGTTAAGTTTTCCAAACTTGAGTTTGTGCTTGGCCGAGAGTCTTAATGCTTTTTCAACTAAAGCAAACTCAAGTTTGATATTTCAAACACAAGTTTACACTTGGCCAAGAGATTTCAAAGTTTTTTCATGTTTTGGGAAAACTCGAGTTTGTGTTACTCAGAGAGCTTCCAAGGATTTGTGAACTTCACCAAACTCAAGTTAAGTTTTCCAAACTTGAGTTTATGCTTGGCCGAGAGTCTTAATGCTTTTTCAACTAAAGCAAACTCAAGTTTGATATGCCAAACTCAAGTTTACACTTGGCCAAGAGATTTCAAAGTTTTTCCATGTTTTGGGAAAACTCGAGTTTAGCATAATAAACTCAGGTTTAGTCTTGACAATGAGTTTTCAAAGTATCCTAACTTTAGCAAACTCAAGTTTGGATTTACAAACTCAAGTTTGCTCTTGGCAGAGAGTTTTCAAGATTTTTCATCTTTCAAGGAAACTCGAATTTGAGTGAGCAAACTCGAGTTTGTGTCAAGCAGAGAGCTCCCAACTATTTTGTGATTTTGAAAACTCTAGTTTACTTTTGGAAACTCGAGTTTAGAGCTTTGAGGACTTAAACTTATTTTCATTTCAAAAGCCTCAAACTCGAGTTTGTCACTTATTACCTCGAGTTTGCCCTCTTACTCAAAATGCTTTTCAAAGTTCAAATTGTGACATTCTTCTTTGGATGGAGGAAACTCGAGTTTGAGTTTCTAAACTCGAGTTTGGTTCCTGAAGAAGAGTTGGAAACTCGAGTTTGCATAAATAAACTCAAGTTTGCTTCGCTAAGTTTGAAAATCAAATTGCACAAATTTGTGAAATCTTCATGTTTGATCTAGATACTTCTTATCTTCACTCATTACTATTCTTAACTATGTTTAATCAATTTTTTAATGAGTTTTAGATTATTTAAAGAGCATTAAATGAAGATTTAGTTTAAAGCAAAAAGTGACGTCAGCACATTAAATGCAAAGACCAGAAGACTTGCATCTTTTGGATAATCATTCTCTGCACATTGCTAAGGGTTTAATGGTTCCTTTCCTTATCAAAAAGCTTCTCTTCCAACGGATTAATTTCAAGGGAAGTCAACCATAAATCTCTGTGCACTTGGATTAACATTAATCAATAGAGAGACTAGACCAAGCTTCAACCTAATCATCTCATCAATGTCTCCAACGGTTACATTGATCAATCCAACGGTCATTTAACACAATCTTCATATATAAGGAGTTGCATTCAAGTCTTTTCAACAACCAATTATCTGAAAACGAAAAACATTCAATTTGTTCATCTGTATTAAGTGTTTTCACCTACTTGTAAAGTATCTGTTGATACTTTTATTCTTCAATGATTATCTTATTTGCTCTTAGAGAGAGTTTCATTTATTGAAATCATTTATTGTAAGAATCTCAAGTCGTGGGACTTGGAGATTGGGTATATCAGTTTACAACTTGTAAGGAGAGTGTATCCTAGTGAGAGGATAACTTTTGAGTGCAGAGTGTGTAACTGATCTTGTGAGTTAGTCAAAATCCCTGAGTGTATGGGGACTGGACGTAGGTCAAGGATTTAGATCAAACCAGTATAAATTCTCTTATGTCAAGCTTCTTCTTCCTATCCTCTGTTCTGCTCTGTTTTAGCTTCCTATAAACAAAGTATTTTCAAAAAGAATTTTAAAACCCTCAACTCACCCCCTCTTGTTGATTTGTGAAGATGGGATATCACCTAGAGGGGGGTGAATAGGTGATTATAAAATTCTTTCGCTAATGGCTCAAGAACTTCTTAAAACAGAAACAGAAAGAAAGGTAAAATGACACAAGGATTATCCTGGTTTGTTCTAACTCCTCGACCTACGTCAAGTCCCCAGAACACCTGGGGTTTCCACTATCTTTCAAAGACAGATACAATTACACGTTGTACTCGGATGATCCTCTCACTAGGACTCACTCCCCCTTACACGTTGTAATCGTACACCCACACTTAAGGTTCCACAACCTTAAGATTTTACAAAACAATAATCAAAATAAATGTTTAGAAACTCCTCACGAGTAGATAAAAGTTAAACACTGAAGTACACAAAGATATCTGAAGATATTAATGAAACAATAGTAGTTGTAATAAATTCGAATTGAATGCACAATGTTTTTGGTGGTTGACGAATTCAATGCTTCCATTATTTATAGTTGAACTATTTATGGCCATTGGAGAAGCTTGAAGATTAACCATTGTGAGTCTTAAATCTTTTCGTTAGACAGATGACGCTCGGTTAACATTTTTCGTCGTTCAAATAATCCAGGTGGATTTGCAGTTCCAACATTCTCTTCATTCCTTTTGTTTTGGCCGTTGATAAATAGCATTGAATGCAAAGGTGGAATATTAGTAAGTGCTTTCCATTTGTTTAGAAGGTGGCTACCGAAGATATCACATCTATGGCAACTGCATTTAATGCTTCTGTCAGAATTCTTGCTTTTCATCTCAAACAATGTTTAGCAACTTGTAATACACTCAAATGATGATTAGTGCATTGATTGAATAATATTGAATAAGTCAAGTGAGTGATTGAAGATAGCCCATGAGATTTGAATTTTAGAAACATTTCGTTTTACAAAACAGAGAGTGATCATGTTCAGGCATGACCTCAAGCTTGCTCGGGCATACTTACAGGAAGTGTGTAGTAAATCAAAGCATCGACCTATGCTCGGGCAACACCACGCTACTGCTTGAGCACTCAATGGTGCCTGCTCGGGCATGGCAATTTTAAGGAGAAGAAAAAAAAATTAGTGAATGTTGATGCTCGGGAAAACTAATCTTTATGCTCAGGTATGATCCAATGACAGTGTCGCCAATGCTCGGGCATGCTAGAGATGATGCTCGGGCATGGGTGAGACCAAGAGTTTCAAAGACCAAGAGACAGGCCTGCTCGAGCATCGTGTAATGCTTGCTCGAGCATGCTGCTCGGGCACAGGATACACAAAGAGGAAACGAAGGAAACTCAGCAATGCTGCTCAAGCAACCTTTTTCCCTTGTTTGAGCACGCAGCTCAAGCATGCTATATTCATGCTCGGGCATCAGTCATCCAGAGACGAAAACTCATGAAACTAATGATGCTGCTCGAGCAAATTCTACACTTCTGCTCGAGCATGCTACTCGAGCATGACATAATCATGCTCGGGTATATAACATATAAAGCTTAGAATGAATAGTATATGGTACTTGCTCGAGCACTCTTTTGCCCATGCTCGAGCACTATACTCGAGCATCACTTACTTGCTGCTCGAGATGAATTAGTATGTTTCACATGAGTTTAACCCGATGATGCTCAGGCATGCTGGTTACCTCCTCGAGCATGCTTTGGCAATTAATATTCTAAAACACTTTGAACAATTTATTTAGGCCAAAGAATCAGTGTTTGTTATCATCAAAACGTACGAGAGCTAACAATTTGCTCCATTTACATTTGGTATCAGAGCAAGGTCTTCTCTAAAAGAGCTTAACTTCTTGAGAAGGATCATCATGGACGGTATTCTACCTTATGGAGCTTCGATCAACAGACCACCGGGTTTCAGCGGCGAACATTTCTCCTTTTGGAAGGCTAAGTTTAGAGTCTTCGTGTTGGCCACTGAGAATGGTCTGTGGAGAGTGTTCGAGAGAGGAGACTATAGACCATCAGTTCTCAAAAATGGTCTTAGAATTCCAAGACTTGAAGAAGACTACGACGAGAATGATAGAAGACAAGTCACTCTCAACAGTAAGGCTATTCTTATTCTTCAGAGTGCACTCAGTCAAAGTGAATATTTTCGGATCTACACTTTGAGATAAGGCTCATACTTTGCTGAACAACCTACCTACCAATTCTAATACCTCATGGAATGACCTGGGGAGAGAATTCTTGCTCAGATTCTTCTCATCAACAAAAAAGGTCCAACTAAGAGAAGATATCACTAGTTTTCGACATAGGGCTGACGAGTCAACATATGAAGCATGGGATCGGTTTAAGGATCTTCTCAAGAAGTGTCCACAACACGGATTATGTGAATGGGTTTAGCTGGAAACATTTTAGAAAGGATTAAATGGACAAATGTGTTCCTTTGTAGATGCCTCTGTAGGCGGCTCCATTATCATGAGATCCTATGAAGAGGCGCATGAACTCTTGGAACGAATAGCAATAAACGGCCATCAATGGCTAGCTGACAGGACAACTCCCTTCAAGATTATTGCAGGAATACATGAGTTGGATGCTATGAATGCCCTTACAGCGCAATTGTCATCCTTGACCAACATAATTAAGAAGTTGACCCTTTCTCCTGACAAACCACTGCTACAGCCAACCCAACTAGCTTGCATTACTGTGGCGGAGAGTACCCCTACTCTCAGAGCTCCACCAATCCGGAAGCAGTCAATTACGTTAACAACTCCAGCAAGGGCAATAACACCAATAACCCTCAGCCCTCTATAACAACCCTCCTGAAGGAATATATGACAGGAAATGATACAACCATCCAGAACTAGCAGGAAACCCTCTGGAACCTTGAAAACCAAGTTGGGTAACTCGCAACTGCCCTTTACAACAAACCCTCAGACTGGGAGCAAATCAAGGTAATAGAACTCCAAGGAGGCGAGAGTATGGAACCAAAGGAGGAAAACAGAAGACCAACAAAAGAGGCTGACCTTGAATGGGGACAAACACAGAGAGACAAGGGAGCTACACAAGAGATCCTTGGAGAAAAATAGTAGCATCTAATACTACAACAAGGTAACAAGGACACCAACGCTACGGCATCTCCCTCATCTGCCACGCGGGAAGACCACATATCAAAATCAAGAGGAAATGCTACAACATTGATGTCGCAGCAGACCCACAACCCAGGAACACTGTGGGAGAATAGATACTCTCCTTGCTACTATAGAGGCCACCAGAACAAGGCCAAGAAAAGCATTTTTTGAAACTATTAGGCATGCTACAGTACTTTCACATCAACATTCCCTTAACAGAAGCTGTAGAGAAAATGCCCAGCCATGTGAAATTCATAAAGAACATTTTATCCGAAGAGAGGTAGTTGGTGTAATATCCTGAATTCCGGACCCTGAAGATTGAGAATAAGCCTAAAGTAGGCGGATGACTAAGCCTGATTTGAGAAGAGTCGCAAGAATGTTGAGAGATAAGAAGCCTTTTAGGGACTAAATAACTCGACTATACGAGTCAGTGGACCTACTATGTATAAGCTGTGAAATTAAAAGTGCCAATGAAAAAGGGGCACAGAGGACCTATACAGTGTTAACCAGTTAGTAAAAATGATATTTAGCTATGCCCTAAGGTATGGGACAATTACCTAAGCAAAAATGTGTTAAAATAAGTATGCACATGACATTTCCGGGTCAGGTGAAGATTTCCTGCGTTTTTGAAGAAATGAGAAAGGGAAAAGACACATGTCAAAAAGGAAAAAGTCAGTGTGATCATTACATACAAACACGTATCACTGCAGGGTTAAAAGAGGAAAAAGTAAGGGCAAAATAGCCAAATCCTTATCCCTTAAGGCATTAATTTCGTCCACCCAGGAGAGAGAAGGAAAAATCAGATGATTTTATCCATATTCGGGCCCAAACACAAAATACGGGTCCCATAGGATGTTAAATGGTAAAAAGGGGACCAATAAGGACCAATTAGGGGTTTTATTTTGAATTAAATGAGAAAAATGTGGGGCCATATAGAAGAGTAAAATGGCGCCACATATGTATGTTCAAATAGGGGAAAATATCTGAAAAGTTGAAGAAAAGTGCAAAAGGAAGCACCCTTTTAACCAGCAGGGCCTAACAAGGACCAGTGGATAAAAGACCGGACTGGATAAAGTGAAATAGGCAGATAAAAAGGCAAGGGATCAGATATTGTGAGGCCCAGAAGGCGCCACATATCCCCTGAAATATCTAGGAATTCTCTAGAAAAATTGAGAAGAAATAAGCCAATAACCAGGGTACAAGTCTTTAACCAGTGGACAAAAAGGTGTTTCGGGCCAAAACAGGTAATTTTCACCATTCGAAAAGTAAAAATATGCCATGTATGGAGGGGGATGCGCCACATGTCCCCATTCTGGAGTTCCCTGGAATTCTCTAGAGATTCTTGGGGATTAAGCCAAAAAGTCTGATCCAACTTATTAATAAATGGACAGAAATAAACACCAGTTAATTTAGACTGCCCGGATCACTTTTTACTATTTTAAAAGACTTGATCTCTCTCTCTCTCTTTTTGGCCATAAGGGTCAAAATTTTCAGAGGGAATAGAGTGAGAAGCCAAGCTTCCACAATCAAGAGCAAGAGCCAAATCACCAAGCCGATCTCTGATTTCAGATAAACACCGAAAACTCAACTCTTTGAAATTCAAGTTGAGATTTTCGTCCATGGTGTTAGGGCTTGGTGTTGTGATCCTGTTTTGGTGTTTTTGAGGGTTCCAATGATTCTAAAACATGATTTTTTATGGGTTTTTATCATGGTTAAATATTTCGAACTCAAAAACACCGAAAATCCAAAGAAGAAGCTTACTGCCAATTTCTGAAATTTCTGGGCAGCGAAGCTTCAACCATGTTTTAAAAATATTAAATGAAGTCAGTTTGAGCTAAAATATTACATGAATAAATTATACATCTTGAGATTCACCATGATGTATAATTTGATTTCTTTTTGAATTTCCTACTAAGAGAAATAAATTGTTGAATATTGCCCAGAAAGTTACAAGATTTGTTTGACCGGCGAGTAAAGATTTGGCTGTGTAACTAAATATGAATTCTTTTTGGGTCAGGAAGTATATTTCCCATAAAATATACATCATAATGGTTGATATGTAACCTATCTCATGTCAATTGTATTTGTTTGGAATTTATTAAAAATGTTTGAATTTGGGCCAAAAACGCTGAGTTTTCTGGAAATTTTGAATAAGGCTCGGTTTTGCTAAAAAATGCAAGGGTATTTTTGGAAATACTAAGAATAAGGTATTTTGGTGTTGTATAAGGTTAAGTCATATTTTGGGAGGCTTCCAGGCGCTATAAAAATCTTAAATAGTACATGTATCATAGGTAGTAACTGTTTTGCTTAAGTACTTTTTATGTATTTGTTGTATGTTTGTTTGCCATGTGTGTTTGTATGTTTTTGCCAAATATGCATACAGAGCATGTTGGGGTTCGAGTCCCTAACTATTGTATTCTTAGGCTGAGGATGATCAATCTGAGGTCAGCCTTGATTGGCGGCTGTACGGGTTAAGGATCAATCCGGGGTTGGCCTGGTAAGGGCGGCTTTACAAGTTGTGGATCCAGTGAGTCCGGGGCTTGCCTTGGTAAGGCAGCTTTACGAGTTCTACAGATTGTGATGTTTGGTTATTGTGGTATGTTTTTGAATGCATATATGGTATATTTTGCATTTCATCTAAGATTTATATGTCATGGTTGCATGCATACACTATATACATTTAGTACATGAGTATTGAAAGTTACTCTGGGGTTCACTATCAAACTCCAGACACTTATGTAGATACAGGGAGACATGCCTGAAGTAAAAGGAACCTTTTTGGAAAGGAGGACATGACAGTGCAGTTGAAGAATAGGGAATGCCCTATTGTATTTTGTACTTATATTTTGAGGATGACTGTATTTATATTTTTGGTATTTATTTTGGTTGACTGTACCCTTAACCCTTCGGGAACTTTTACTTCTTGGTTATTTTACTTTTACTAGTACAATAGATTGACCAAACCGGTTAAATGCTATGTTGCGTTTACTCTGATATATGTTAAACGGACTTAATAATAAAGGAAAGGTAACTAAGTAAAAGGAATCCCTCTAACCCGCCACCCGAAAGAGCGAGGCCGGTAGGGGTGTAACAGTTGGGTAGATGTGGAACCATACCTATGACGCAAAGATGCAACAATCTGTTGTTATGACCATCAACTCCGAAACCATGAGACCCTAGCAATCCCAAAATCACTTGCATAATTAGCAAGCAAACCATAGTGAAGGCACTATGAAATCTTGATGCTAGTATCAATTTGATGCCAAAATCAGTTTTCCAAAAACTGGAAGCAGGAGAGGCAGGACCTACCATAGTTACCTTACAACTGACAAATAGATCCACTGTCTTGCCAGAAGGAAAGATCATGGATGTACTGGTGAAAGTGGACAAATTAATTTTCCCAATGGATTTCATAATATGCGATTTTCAAAATGATCAAGAGGCTCCAATCATCCTGGGAAGACCATTCTTGGTGATAGGACAAGCATTAATGGATGCACAAAAAAGGGAACTTACACTGAACCTGAACAATGAGAAAATCAAGGTGAACTTAACAAAGGCAATGCAATACATCGACGACATAGAATGATGTTCCGCCATGTGTGCTTGTATATTTTTGCCAAATATGTATACAAAGCATGTTGGGGTTCAAGTCCCTAACTATTGTGTTCCTAGTGCTGAGGAGAGGTTCGGAGCTGGCCTTGATTGGCGGCTCTACGGGTTGATAGTTTCGGGGCTGACCTGGTGTAGGTGGCTTAATAGGTCATGACTTCGATAAGTCCAGGGCTTGCCTTGGTAAGTCAGCCTGATGGTACGTGGTAGCTGGTTACTGTGTATGTTTTTGTTTTCATATATGATATATTTTGCATTTAATCTGTGATTTATATGTCATGGTTGCATGCATACACTATACACATATAGTACGTGAGTTTAACAATTACTCTGGGGTTCATATTTGAACTCCAGACATATCTGTAGATATAGGAGAACGTGTCTAGGCTGGGAAGACCCTTTTTGGAAAGGTAAGGCATATTAGTGCTGATTGAAGAATAGGGAATGCCCTATTATACTTTGGATTTATTTTTGGGATGACTATATATCTTTTTGATATTTTATTTTGGATAACTGTACCCTTAACCCTTGGGGGACTTTTACTTTTTAATTATCACACTTTTACCTGTACAGTAGATAGTCCAAATTGGTAATATTCTCTATTGCGCTTACTTTGATATAAATGAAATGGACCAAGTAATTATGGAAAGGTAACATATAAAAGGAATCCCTCTAACCCGCCACCCGAAAGGGCGAGGCCGGTAGGGGTGTAACAAAATCCCTTTTGATGTATAAACCTCAGATGCTCGGATGTAATCATAGAACTTCGACAAAGCTATAGAACTGCTAAGTTAGGTTGACAAGAGAGAAATTTAAACCCCCGAGGTAAGAGAGAGTAATACACTGGGTCCGAGAGTCTCTTAATGCTTCCTTGTCTAAGCAATATCTTGCATCATGTGCTACTAGTACTGGGCAGTGGAATTTCCTACATGGGAACGTGTACTAAAAGCAATAACAAAAGCACAGTTGTATAGACAAGAATACTGCTGTTGTAACGCCCCTAATTCCTACGTCCATTATGATGTCCATTTATGTCCTAAATTCCTCATTAGACTAATTGGTGCGAAGTTATCAGAGTGAAGGCGTTAACAGTTCAGAGTGAGTCACAACAGAAAGCATGCATAACGTTTGGACGAATGAGTGACTGATAACATATGCCCAGACATATGCTGGTTAATTTAAATTCCCGAAGGAATATAAGTGTGATACAACTTAAGTTCTTTGCGGTGTATCCCATCGGCACGTTAGTAGTACAATTATCCGACTAATCAAAAATTATACATAAATACTATCCCAAAATAAAATCTCCGGTTGAGTCCTCCCGCGTGTTGCTTACCATTTTCTTCGGCTCTCGATCCTCCAGATCCTGAAGCTAGGGTAAATTTTGAGATTCAATACCCATTGAATCTCAGGTAACAGTTAACCTCATACTCAAGTATAAACAGTATATATGACAAATATTCATTACATTTCAGCATTAACCATACATAGCACACAACCCATGTAATGTCAACAACGTTTGCACTCTCACCAGTGCCACGATAGCTTCTCGTGTCCTCAGCGCTAGGAAAACATACATACGGCATTATCATGACTATAACCCGTGTAAAGCTGAATGTATATAAACAGGTGACCTAAGACCCAGTCTTAGCCACTGTGCATGACCCAAGACCCAGTCTTGTCCATGATTCTATGAATCATCCTATCACATATAAGCATACAAGACACATCAGAGTTAAAGTTACAGTACACATCCGTACCTTAGTCTGCATAGCTAGTGGTACTTTCACCTTTTGGTACTGATTCCTGACTTTCCCAGGTATCCTATAACAGTATCACCACATTATTTCCCTTATAAATCATATCCTAAGAGATGTCATTGCTACTAATGACCCTTCTACCCCTGATGGATTTGTTATTCCATTTATACCCTTTTAATTATTATTATTTAATAATAACACTCTTTTATTTATTATTAATTAATAACTCCCTTTATTATTTATTCCCTTTTTATTAATAATAATATCTATTTATTATTATTGTTATTTTACTATCTATTCTTATTTCACTATAATTAGTAAAAACCTCAAAAGGCTATTCCAATAAGAGTTGAAGTTGATAGCTAGTTGTAAAATACATGAGGAAAGAAAGTCTAGTGCCAGGTGTGAGTAAATGTTATAAATAAGAGCAATACAAGTATGCATTAGATATCTTGATCTCTTTAATGTTTAAAAACTGTTCCACTATTAGTCTTTCCGAAGAAAAATTGTATTTTGGTTTATACCTTTTTTATAATCTATAATAAACTTATATTTATGCACACAAATGGACATTTGGGCCATCTTTATGCGATTAACTCAGCCCAACACTCCTAATCCAACATATCCTATTATACATACTCTAATAAGTAAGGATATTATACATACTATACATGACAACATTTACATATATATAACATCCCATTTATTTTCCAAGCAAGTTCTTCCTCAATTAATTGCCCTAAACATGAACAGCTTTCCACAAGGCAATTTTTTGTACAATCACGTCAACTTAAAAAAAGACTAGCTCAATATATATCAGCAAGGCTTTATTTTTTTATTTTTTTTTCAGACCTGCAACGTTAAATATAACAACACTTTCTTATTCTCCTTCCTTCAATGTGCAAGGCAACATGTACATATGCTTATAAGTTTTCCTTCTCTTTTATTCAATTGAAGAAATATATATACAGCAACGTTTTTTCTTTTTATGACAGCTAGAAAACCCTTCTTGCAGCAATATACTTTCGTTATGCATATATATATTTACTATACCACATGACAGCAAGCTACCCATTATTCTTCTTTATATATATATGCCACAAAAGTTCTTGGATCTATATAAATGTGTAGCGATTACATCTACATATAACCATAAGTTCCCTTTATCCTTTCTTAAGCAGCAACGTGTGGGTGTGTTTACATATATATATTCAACACACAAGTTTTCCCTTTCTATTATATATATGTGCAGTAAACTAAATCAACTTTTCCCTATTAACTGCAACCCTTTTTTTCTTATACATCAGTAAGGTTTCCCTCTTATTTCCTAAGTGTGCAGTGGATTATATATATATATATAACAGTTAACTAGCTTTTCCCTTCTTCTTTTCCCAAGGCAGCAACGATACATATACACACACTATCTAGTAAATAGAGACTTACGTTGGGTTTAATCTAATCTCTGGATGCTTCTCTCTCACTTCCAGCCACCACCTCCAATCGGACACACTCTGATTTTAGGCTTTAAAAACCGAGCTTAATGATCAATGCTGAACCTCTCTCTACTCTCTCGGCTCTCTACGTTTCTGTTTCTTTTTCTCTAGGCTGTTCGAAGTGGATAAATGACGCTAAGGGGCAGGGGTTATATAAGGACTAAAGGGTCCAGTCTGAGAGGCATACACAGACCGATGAAGAAGAAGGACCGATGGGAAATGATCTGGGATGGGGCTCAAGAAGTATGGCGTTTCTGGTTTGTGTACAGTTGCAGGCCGAGAAGTATGGTGCTGCTGGTTTAGTGTGTACAGTTAAGGGCCACGACATGATACGCTGACGAGGGAGATTTGAAAGATCTGATTTGCTGGTCTCTCTGATGCCGTGCTCAGCTGATATGGATTAGAGGAATAAGAATATATATATCTAGGTGATTACTGTTGCGTTTTGGAGCTGAGGTTAAATGGGCTGGAAATTATAATTTGTTGTACGCATGGGCTGATGGAGATTTAATGATCATGGGTCAAATGTATAGGTTATATTGAAATCAAATGGTTTGGCATGAATTAATAGGAGCACGTGGGTTGAGATAACATGGGCCTGCTTTATTGTTCAAATTGGTGTTGCATGGTTTAAAAGAGATACCAATTATTTTACCCTTGGGTCCCACGAGCATGCTTCCACTATTTCTTATATTTCCTTTTCTTCCTAATATTAAGCTTTAAATTTCAACAATTTCCTTCTCTAAATTCTGATTAAATATATTCTGGTCTATCAATTTGTGCTTTGGTTTTGCCTAAATTATTTCTTACTTAAATTTATTCTTTTTCCCAAAATAAATTAATTAAGGGAAAAATAAGTCTAAATTTCCAATAATTATTTTAAGCAAAAATTTCATAATTAGTTTCCACATATTACTCAAACTTTAAAATCCCAAAATTTGGAATGTTACAACTGTTGTAGGTTAAAATTATAATCTATTGTCTATATCTTTATTTTGCCCAGGAGTGCAAAAAGCTAAGTGTGAGGGTATTTGATGAGCACAATTTATGCCATGTTTTTCCTATGATGTGTGCATGTTTTGTATAGTAAGTATGAGCTTAAATGCATATGATCTGAGCAAATATGTCATAATTCGCGCATATAGGGAAATGTAGGATGAATCTTACAAATTATGGTAATTGTACAAACATCTCATACATGTGCATAAGAAAGGAACAAGTTTGAGGTTTTATGTGAAAAGCGCATGGCATAGCTGATAGAATGCTATAGCATTGGGCCAGTCATAGCAAGCCGCAATACAATGCATCCTGAATGCTATAGCAGCGTAAGAAATGCAATGCTATGCACTAAGTAGTCTGACATTTCCTCAAGGTTGTTTCAGGAAATTAGGTGTAGGTCGTTGGATGGACGTTAGACAACGGTTGATTGCTGATGCACGAAATTAGAAGATGTGGAAGATCGATCGAGGCTAAGATCTGGAGAATCCTGCAATATCAGTAGAATTACTCAACCAAATTTGGAAAGCAGACCAGTTGGACCTGACAGATTTGGAAAGGCCCAACTCACTAAACGTACGCCGCAAGCAACCCTGACTATAAAAGGAAAAGATGGCCATCCCTAAAGGCCATCGAGTCATTGGAGAGTCAAGAGAATTCTTATTCATAGACTCAAAAGAAGAAAGAGAGAAGCTACAAAGCACGAGAGCTCCAGAAGAACCCAAAACCCTTCCTTGTAGTGAGACGAAGACAAGAAGACGTGCAGTTATCACGTGACAGGCTTCTTCTGCGTCGTCGAACCCTCTGCCGAACTTTTTGTTTTCCTTTGTTGATTTTTGTTTATTTTTTGTCATGGGCTATTCTGTTGTGATCTGTTTTGTGATTCCCTCATTAGTTATGAACTAAATTTCCCTTGGCTGAGCAAGGATGAATTCCTGAGTGTAGAATGAACCCAATTTTCTAGTTCGTCAATTAAATAAATTCAGTTTGTTTATCAGTATTTTAACTTCTTGTCGATTAGTGTTAATGGATTTCCTTGAAGCCAAGTGAACCAGTCGAACAAGTAATAAAGACTGAGTAGAGTATCGTCTCACAGAGACTAAGATACCGAATGATGACGTGGAATCACGAAATTGGTTGTGTCTAAAAAGAAAATAAATTTTGATTGGTTTGGGAGTATATATTAATAAACAAGTAAATAGATAAATGGTCGTAGTCAAAGAAGATAAATGGTTGTGCCTTTACACATTGCTATAGCATTTATGCTGCACAACTCTCTCAATGCTACAACATACACACCATTTACAATGTTATTCAGTTAACCCACCACTCTAATCTACCGAAGCTCTCACGTCTGATACATACAATCCTAATGTACTTCTCCCATGTGTCTTTATGATTTTCAAGTTATGCTATCATTACAAATCAAGGTGTTATGGTCATGAGCGATAAACCATCCCTGAAGCCTACAATAATAGGTAAAGCCTTGCACCAACCTGCCTAGCAATCACTGTTTCTCAGATGTCTAGCCCCAACTCCCTCTCAGTAAGTTGAGGCCACTGATCAAGACCTTAACTCTCGCTAATCAACAAGAAATTAAGTTACTGATAAGCAAACTAAATCTATTGAAATAAGAACTAGCAATTGGGTTCATTCTAAACTTAGGAAATCATCCTCGCCCAGCCACAGAAAGTTTAGTTCATGACTGATGAAGGAATCACTAAACAGAGTACAACAAAATAGCCCATGATCAAAAGATTAACTAGAATTAATTAAAGAAGAAAAATAGAAAGCTTGATGGAGGTTCCGATGGCGTGGAAGAAGCCCAGTCATGTCACAACTCTACGTCTTCTTATCTCCATCTCACTTTAAGGAAGGATGCTGGGTTCTCTTGGAGTTCTCGTGCCTTGTACTTCTCTCACTCTTCTTTTAAGTTTAGCCGTATGGTAATGGTCCTTGATTCTCAACGACTTTGACCCCATTTAGGGTTGGCCATTGTTTCCTAATATAATCAGGTCTACTTGCGGCGTACGTCCAACAAACTGGGCCTTTCCAAATCTGTCAGGGTCCAATCGTGATCTCGGTAGATTGATTCTTCTAATCCTGCGGGATTCTTCAAACCTTAGTTTCGATTCTCCACATCTTCTATTTCAATACGTCAGCAATCTAACCGTCACCCATCGACCTGCACTATATTTCCTAAAACAACCTTGAGAAAAGATCAGAACAAATGTCGTATAGCATTGCTTCACTTACTATGCGCCTTTCACACAAAAACCCAAAACTCAATCTTTTCTTAGCATATGTTTAGGATGTGTATGCAATTTATTTTGATTGGTAAGATTCATCCTTATGTTCCCTATATAATGAATTAATGTCTTTTTGCTCGGATTAAACACAGTTACGCTCATATTCACCATTCAATACAGTCATATAATACAGGGAAAACATGGCATAATTAGCGCTCATCAATTAGCGGAAGCTAAGGGCTAGATCAGTGGCCTCGGCTTACTGGAAGGGAGTCGGGGTTAGACATTTGATAGGCAGTGCTTGCTGGGTAGGCTGGTGCAAGGCTTGACCTGTCATTGTAGGCTTCAGAAATGGGTCTACCGCTCATAGCCATACACCTTGATTAGGGATGATAATCCGAACTAGAAAATCGTCATATGAATATAGGAGAAGTAAAGTTAGGATTGTATGTACAGGACGCGAAACCTTCTATATAGCATAGTAGTGAGTTAACTGAATAACATTGTGAAAGGCAGCTATGTTGTGGCATTGCAAAAGCTGTGCAACATAATTACTATAACAATGCGTTAAGGCAAACTGGGGGAGTGATATGCTTAGGATGAAATCTGAGCTCAGCCTATCTTTTAACTGATATCTCTTGCGACTACGATCAATTGTTTATTTTCCTGTTTTATAGTTATAAATCACAAAAACTCCCAAACCAACTATATCTTGCGTTCCTTTTACACACGGCTATCTACGGAAACTAGTCTCATCATCGGTATCTCAATCTCTGTGGGATGATACTCTACTTACTCCTTATTACTTGTTCGATTGGTTCACTTGCCATCAAGGAAATCGACCAACACTCTCTCATAGGGTCAGTATCAATGTGCGCAAGAGTAGAGGAAACACCCTCCTCGTCACAGGAGCAGACAAAGGGGAACATCGAAGGTGAACGTAGGAGGAGGCGGGGGAGGTGTCAATCGCTTGTCAGGAAACATCTCGGAGAAGGCGCCGGCCAGAAAATCCCTGTTCTGCCTCTGATGAGCATACCAAGTGACGACTTGGTCCTGAAACCACTTAGCAAGCTCCTGAGTCTTGGCGTCAACCTTTGTGTCAACCTGCGCGTCAATCATCGCCTAAACCACCTCAGCTATTGGCCTTCTCACGCCTAACGTTCCGGCCTCAGAGGCGGCACTTTTGTCGTAGACCTTGCTAGGCCTAGAGCCTAACCCCATACCCCTAACACGCCCAGGATGCTCAACTGGGCCCATGACAGCTTTTAATGGGGAAATACGATACACAGACCCCTGTGACTCCGGGGTTTGCAACTGTCGCAGCAATGCCTGAGTCTGGTCGATCCGCTCCTAGCGCACACATTTTATAAAACATTAATGAAACAATTTCATATAATTTCAATAAATTAAATAAACTATATAAATCACTTGTATGTAACTTACTATTAGCTTTTCTACTTGCTAAGAGGTCGCCATCCCGTCATGGTGTTTATAAGTGTATGTGAAGAACTCACCGTAGTTCGTCTGATGGTTCTCCTCCTAAGCCTTCCTCTCCTGAAAGAATTAAAACAATATGAATTTTGTTATTTCAAAAATAAAACAATTAATAATTCTCAAGTATAAAGCTAAAATTAATTTAACTTTAAAATTACCAGTTCACTGTAGGTCACAACAAATGTCTTGGATCCTGCCGTGTGATGGATCCTCTGTTGCGACCAGCTTCTGGAGTTCTTCTGGGATAGAGCTTGGATAAGGTATGAAACATTACAATAATTACAAAAAGAATATTTATTAAGAAATTAATAATTCTTTAAAAATGTACCTATGCTTGTGGGGTCCTCTTGGACTGGACAAAACTCCCTAGTCTAATGCAGGGATGTCAACTAAGACACTCTCAATCAGCTACTATAGAGGAATCGTCCCATCCATATTTATCCTGTTGTAGAGATGACCCCTTCGATTCTTCCAACTGTCCCCCATCTTCATTAGTGAGTACCTCTTCTTGTTGGCTCGGACTTTAAACTTATTCTGTATCACAATTTAATTAATAATTAATTAATAAACTAAGAATTATAACTATTTACATCTAAAATATAATTAAAAAAACTTACTCACCTACACAACTTCCTCAAACGCTGTGTCCTTTGGCAACTTCGGAACATGCATCCAACTCTAGAAGTGGATGGGGAACCGTTCCCAATTCCCACCTAGGTCCATCAACCAGCGGTTGAACAGGTGACCATCGTTCCCAATCAACTGGTCCATGAACTCATTCCAATCAACTACGATGCAAGGCCCCTACAACAGATTCACATTGGGAACATCTAGCTTCCTCCTGCTGTTGTTCCCCTTCGGATCTGCACAATTATAAGCATATTTTGTATTAAATTTAAATACAATTTACATAACCGTAACGAATTTTAATTTTGTCACGAAACTAATTAAATTTACCTTTCACATCCACCTCAAATCCGGTCAAGCGTGAAGACGACGGTCAGGAGTTCCCTTGGTTCCTCCCCCGATCAATAAACTGCTCCGCCTCGGCTATGGGAAACTGGAGGTCTATCTCAGCATTTTCATCAATGTTGCTGAGGGGATAGATGTATGTCCTGTCTTCCCTCTAGGGTCTCCAACTGTGGGATTGGCTCCTCTGAGAAGAGCTGATCTATCTTGATCACCACCTACGATAGCAGAAGGATATTTCTATCCCCACGCCCCTCCCTATGACCCCTCTACTACTGCCCCCCTTGAGGCACTGTACCACGTACTACCTCTTTCCCTTTCCCTATATGTCTCCTAGAATACATAACTCGTAAATGTAGCTAAATGTCGTAAGAGAGCGTGAGCGAACGAAAGTTGAGAGGCGATTAATTGTGGTGGCGGCGTGGGTTAAAAGGGTGTTCTTTTTGTAGCGGTTTTGTTATATAACCGCTACAAACTTTGTAGCAATTGTACACAAACCGCTGCATAAACCACTAAAAAATACGAAACCCTACCTCATCCAGCATGATAGTGTGTACAGTTCTGTAACCACTACAAATGTCTTGAACCTTGACATTCTGTGGCGGTTTCAAGGAAAAACCGCTATAATATTTCGTTACTGCTGAAAATAGTGCAACACGCCACGTGAAGATTGGATTTTGCAAAATAGATGCCAATCTCTGATGAAAAAGTCACTGACTTATTTTCATCAGAGAGAGGCAGCTATATTGCAACCCTATCTTCCGTTGTGTACTACACTATTTTCTAAAAATGATGTGACGGCTTGGGAGGGTATATATAGGTTGAAATTTTGTAGCGGTTTTAGATATAACCACAACAAATGTTGAACTTTAATTTGTTGCGATTTCTACCTCTATTTTTTCAAACCGCGACAAATGTTGTGTCTCTTCAAATTCTGTAGCGGTTATTATCCTAGGACCGCGACACATATAACCGCGACAGCCTTCACCACATCACGTGCCTAGCTGGCCCCAAATTTGTAGCGGTCTATTTCTTATAACCACTACAAAGTTCCTTACAAACATGAAGATGAAATATCACCTAGAGGGAGGATGAATAGGTGATCTCAAAAATCTTTTTCGCAAGACCCACACAGATACAAGCAAGCAACAATAAGTAAGAAATAGACATGAGGCAATTTATACTAGTTCGGTCTAATACTTTGACCTACGTCCAGTCCCCAAGCACACCTTGGGATTTCCACTAACTCTTCAAATGAAGACGATCCTTTTGCTCTAGGACTCACTCCCCCTTACAAGTTGTAATTGTACACCCACACTTAAGGTTCCACAACCTTAAGATTTTTCAAAACAATAATCAAATAGATCATTATTATCTTCATCACCCATATTAACAATGGTTTAATGGTGAAGAGCAAAGGAATGGTGACGGAATAACAAAGGGAAGGATGAAGGAGTGTTGACGATAGTGACGAGTGAAGGTCGCTAATCAGGTTTGAGCATCCCTGTCTTAGCTTCTCATGCCTCCCTTTATCCAGATAAGAACTTCAATGGTCTCTCAGGTTTGTTGTTGTGTCTCCACAGCACTAGGAAGAAGCCGGCAAACCATCACCTACTCCCTCTACCGAACCCAAAGCTCCCTTCTCTAGTTTCAAAATCACAGTTGCGGCTCCATTCTCGTCTCAAAATCGTTGACCCACCTTCATCGATCTCCCACCATTTCGCGTTTGTGATGGCAAGAATGAGGAAGAAATAGTGGCGATATGACAGATGGATCAACGGTCGATCAATGCTTAGAAGCTACATTTTCTGACTTCTCTTCATGATAGGGGTGGGGGGAGGGGGGCTAGGGTGGGCCATTGCCTCCTCTAAAATTTATATAAAAAAATATTGTATAAGGAGTATTTTATCTCCAACTACAGCTTTTTTGGATTGAAGTGGGAACTTGAATTTTTATTTTAATTTGATTATAGTTTTGCAAACAAAGAACAAATCAATCAAACAAACAAACAAAAAATTACCGTGGCCCATTACTAGCTCCCAATGTCTTCATGTAAAAAAGTACCGGGCCCATTATTTGGTCTCTTAGATATTGAAAGGTCATGAAAAAAAAAATACTACTTCCAGTATTAAATACAAGACAAAGTTGATTTTTTTGGAAAGATTAAGGAAGTTAATTGAATTATTTTACAATATTTTTATTTTTATTTTTTTCTCCACACTAATTAGTTTGTCTAATAAACTAATATATAATATGAGGATACATAACATATAATATGATTAAGTAACTTAATTAGCTTCTTAAATTTCTCTAAAAAAAGTCAACTACATCTTATAATTAAGATCGGAGGGAGTACTGTTCACGCAAAAATGTCATTTCACGCAACCTAATTGTCTCTCGCTCGCACAAGGTTAGTTCGTCTTCCTTTCCATTCCTAATTCCTCCTTTATACTACCAATTTTCCTCCTTCTTTTCTCACTTCCTTCATCTTTTCAATCTTTTTCTCCTTGTAATTCCTTGACGGCGAAGATCTTTTTCTTCCATAGGTTTACTTCATTTTTCCAATTCTTTATACTTTTTTTTGAGTGGTTTGTTTCGCTATATTGATGATTATGATTCGTTGTTATAGCTATTTTGTTGTTGTTTTGTTTACTAGTTAGATCTTTGATTTTTTTATTACATAAATTGGAAAAAAAATGTTTTGAGTTTTAGCATGGATTTAATTATTGATAAGTTTAACAATATGAAAACACGAAGAGTAAGAGTCAAGTGAAATGATCTTAATTTCTGACTTCTGTAATAGATTTCTTTCAATTTTTTGTATATTAGATCATTTTAAGTATTTTTATTTATTATATAGTATTTTTTATTTTCGCCCCTGTCATTAAAAACCCTGGCTCCGCCACTGCTTCATAAGCGACCATTTTTTTTTTTTTTATAAACCCAGTTGATCAGTCAGGAACCCAAACACCATACCATTGAACTTTTGTTTCCACTAATCTTTTCTTTCCTATCACTGAGCTTTTAAAGTGTCTCAATGCCTTCCCAAACACAATACTCTGTCACGCCTAGTTGTCTTTACTTGTAATTAACTTTCCTCTTCATCAATTTGTAATTTTTTTTTTCTTACGTACCGTGGGAAACGCTGTTGATTTAATAAAAAAGAGAATATGATATGTATAGAAAGCACTGTCTTTTGAATATTATTATTATAATGTTGTATGGGGAGGCCAAATAAGAGAATATGATATGTATAGAAAGCACTGTCTTTTGAATATTATTATTATAATGTTGTATGGGGCGGCCAAATAAGAGAATATGATATGTATAGAAAGCACTGTCTTTTGAATATTATTATTATAATGTTGTATGGGGTGGCCAAATAAGAGAATATGATATGTATAGAAAGCACTGTGTTTTGAATATTATTATTACTACTACTACTCAAAGGTTCGAATTGACTTCATGCTTTTTAAGTTGACGAAGATGAAGAACCCTTTTTGGAATTTATCTTCACGTTTTCTGTTAAATTTCGGGGATAGAGACGTGTGGGTGAATCATAAATCCCTGACAACGTTACTCGCATGGTGGAAGTTTCATCAGTACGAAGCATAGTTGGGTCTTCACATAGTGAGGAACAAAGAAGGTAGAATTTTATGGTCTTAACTTGTGAGGGGGGAGAGAATTCAATTATTTTTTTACCAGCTTGAGATATTGAAATACCCATATCCATCTCATTTTATTTGAATTAACCCACTGCGCTAGTAGCAATTAATTTATCGGGTTCTCGAAAATGTAGGCTTTAAAAAGAAGAGTATGCAAGTTTGAATCCTGAGAGATACACTTATAAGATGAAAACCCTTTACACTTTAAGTCTGAAAAAAGTAAACCTTTTGTCAAATAAAAAAAGAAACACTAATCAAGCAATTTCTTTAAAAAAAAAAAAACAGTAGAATTATATATGGTGTTATATCATTAATGACTTGCAAACATTACTTACTTTATAGAATATATAGGTGCATTATTAAATTATTATTGTGTTTAATTATTATTGAGAAAGTATATCAACATGGGTATTTAGAAAGAAATTGACAAAAATTAGAATGTTCAATTCTCATATAATTAGAACCAAAACCAACTCAAATGTTATCCTATAATTAGAACTGGAGGGAGTATCAAATTTTTAATAAGTACTCCCTCCAATCCTAATTATAGGACAACATTTGGGAGTTTGTTTTGGTCCTAATTATAGGAAAACTTTCTAATTTTTGTCAATTTCTTCCTAAATAACCCCTATTGATATAAATGAGGGATTATATGAAATCAATAAAATAGTTGAAGTGCAAAATTTATATAAGGGCATTTTAGAAAAATGAGTAAAATAAACTAATTTAACCTCTATCATTAATCTTTCTAAAATCAATTAAATATGTCTTATAATTAGGACCGGAGAGAGTATTTAAAAAAAATATATATAATTAACGACGACTCATTCCATCTTAAAAGAAGCTTGTAGTGTGAACTGGATTACCGGAGCGAGTAAATAATTAAGTTTGGAGATTCATTCACTTAATTCTAGTCTACATTCGATGTACTCAAAGCTCAACAAGACTAGACATAGAGAAAATGTTGATTACAATAGAGTCAAAACATGGAATTAATAACAAGGACTAGAAGAGTAACGTGCTTTTGGTTTTTTTTTTTTTTTTAAGAGTTTAATGGTTCTGTTTTTGTTGTAAGAATATTTTTTCTGTCACACTCATATAAAAATGAGTGGATCTTATTGTAAAGAAAAGATAGAGAAAATATTAATGAGACTCACTTAAATTTATGTAAGTGTGACCAAAAAAAAAAATCTGTAGCAAAAACAGAAACATTAAACTTAAAAAAAAAAAATTGAGAGAGTGTAAACATCCCTACCTCGTAGGTAGAAGACCCATGCACCCATAAAAAAATCCACAAATTTTAGGCCTTTTTTTTTTTTGCTCGCAAAATTTTAGGCCATATTGATGATATGACATATAGAACTCATAATTTCTTCTATAAGATAAGAGGAAACATAAGGTGATAATTGATGTATTAAGCTCTTGAAAAACAAAAAACAAAAAAAAAAAACTATATGATGTATCCACATTTTAGGCCCTCCCCACTGTTTTATATAAAACGCCGTAAGTCGGCTAATTACAACAATGCAGTAACAAGCGTGGTGTGAGATACAACACAAAGGAAAGCTTCTCCGGAACAACAAAAGGAAATCGTCACCGGAACTTCTACGCGGGATCCTTACTCTTCTCCTCGGTCCTTGGTCCTCCCAATCCTGAAGCTATATGGAGAGCTGAGGTCCATTGCAATCGGACCCCTGTAACAATTAACCTCATATCTACATATACGAAGTATATGGACTACGAGACAAACACGAATCAATAGTATAAAAGCACATAGTACAAGCATCTCCCAAACAGCGTATCCCTAAAAGACATAGGCCCCTGCAGTGTAACCCCTAGCAAGACCTAGGCCCCTTGATCCCCGGGCAAGACATAGGCCCCTAACAACCGTATCCCGGCGGCACCTAGGCCTCTAACATGCGTATCCCATTACCCAAAGAATCATAACAACAAGACATAACATATAATTCAAATAGCACATACACGCATACCATAAATATCAGAGTTAAGGTTACCAGTATGCGAACGTACGTACTCTAATAGTACATAAACACACAAATGTACATAAAGTCATCATCTATCACATACAATACACATATCACATATATGTATACAATAAATATCGAGTTAGTGTTACAAGACGCGAACGTACATACCTACAAAGATCCTAACAAGATAAAAACACACAACCAATCATCAAACATATATACGCATACGATAAACATCGAGTTAAGGTTACCAAGACGCGAACGTACATTCGTTGATCTGAATTACGCACGTTTACTTAAAACGGTACTTCGACGTAAAACCGTATTTCCGACAATGTTCGTGATTACGGATATCCTATCAACATAACAATGTACTTGTTAAGGATCTAGCATTACGACGGACATTTTTAGTCAAAATGACTATTTTTCCCCGACCCCTAATTGGTGGAAATTCGCCAAAGACTTCGTTACTTTGACTCGATTTTCCAAAATTTTGCCGAACTTCGTTTGAAATTACAACTTTGAAGACATTTTCTCACTTATTAGAAATGTCCGGGCTAAATAAATTTCTGACTCCATATAGGGTTCCAACAGTCAGCCTGAAGTTTCTCGAAAGGCGTGCCCGTTCCCGGAATTCATTTCTGGAATTGCCAACTTCTGGACAAAAATTCACTGATTCCAAATATGTCCAGAAAATCCTCAACTTACTTCTAGATGTTGAGTTATGATTTATTTTGTTCAAATTCTAATTTCCTGACTATCTGACTTTCTATCAGACTTTCCCTATTTTGTCTTATTAGGAAAATGCTCTATCGGGATTTTAGGGTTTTATACAATTATTCATGAATTTCCTTTGCTTAAGCTTAAGTAATTAGCCAATAATTACCTAATTACTTTCTTATCAATAGTTGATAATTTTCTTAATTAGAATGCCTCATTACCTCATAACTTTGGCCCTGACATCTTTGTTTTCATGTCTTCTGCATTATCTTAGCATTTACGGGGTATTTAGGTCATTTCAATACTTTTTGGACATTCTTATACAATTTCTCCAAGTTTGTAATTTAATAAATTACCTAAATCAGGGACAATATCCTTCCCTATTTCAAATAGATTTTTACTTGCTTCTTTTATAGCTTTCACAGGGTATTTATAACCCATAATGTGTTTAGGGACCTATTTGCAAATTTTCAAATGTTTTGGACCTAATTGCAAATTATCTAATTTCAAGGAAATTACCCTAACAACAAGGTAAACTCAATACAAGGTGTTTGAGACCTCATATTCACCTATTTTCACCTGTTTTACATTATTTTCTTTTTGGGCTTAATGTTTCTACTTTTACTGTATAAATATTTTTCTGCCACATCCATGTAAAAGTGAATAAATCCTACTAATATTTTCTTTATCTTCTTTTTACAATGGAATTCACTCACTTTTATATGCGTGTGACAGAAAAATAATTTCTACAATAAAAGCATAAACATCATTTAATATAACCTTTTTATTTCGTAAACATAATACTCCATCGTCGCATCCACAATATACAAGCACTAAGAAATAAAATTAACTCATTAAATATATATTAAATTAAAATTCTTTTTCAATTTTACCCATATTAAATGAGGTTTTCAAGAAGATAAAAATTAACAAATAAATATAAAGACCCACGCGCTTAAACATTAATTACAAGGGAAAAATTAACAAATAAGTATTAATTACTCTCTAAATAAGTTATATTATGAACCAAAAAATCTTAAAAAGTGACTTATGTTATGAATAGAAGAAATTTATTTATTTGAATTTCAACTATAATTCATCCCATCTATACGTACTCAAATAGACTACATAATTATCAATATATTAATAAAAATTAAAATTTTGGAAACTATCATTAAACTATGATCCCTCTAGTCCTAGTTATAAGATTTAAATAGCTAAATTATGTGATTTTAAAAATATGTCTTTTCAGTAAATCTACTTCCATTCATATTATAAAAGGAAACAAACCAGTCCAAAAGTCACGAAATATAAAGAGAATATAAAGGGGAAAACTACTGCCTCATACACACATATAAAAGGGGAAAACTTGCTAATATTCAAATATCTCCAAACTGAATCTTATAAAAAAGATAAAATCCATTTAACAATTTGAATATTATATATAAAATATAAGATGGATTATGCAATTAGGGGAAGATTAATGAAGAGATTTTTCTGGATGGATTTAAATCAACTTTATCATGAATCGGTTGTATCCTCATCACAGAGACAAGAAAAGCATGGGTCCAACTTCATGAATCGTTTATCATTTTAACTGTTTTTTAAAGACGGTCATTGAATGTATACTCAATTGTTTTTTTTTTTCAATCCAACGTCTGCTTTTATAAAAATGGTTATTGAATGTATACCCTTCTTTATTTTAAAACCCTCGATGAAGTCTCTCTAGAAGATCATTTAAAACATGTTTCAAAATTTATCAGAACTGCAAAAACAAATGGTATAATGGTTTCTAAACCAAAAATTAGCCTTTTCCATACTAATGTTGTCCAGGCCATTTTGGTCAAAATGTTATTGTACTCTATACTGTCCATCTTCCCTTGTATGCTTGCAGGTTAGGACATGAATTTAGCCTTACGATTTTTTTTTTTTTTTTCAAATCATAACAGGTTAGACTAACCGGCCTAAAAGGCTTATTAGTAGTTTTAGGCCTGTTCTATCAAGAAAAAAAGGCTTTGAAATAAGCCTTGGCTTAACATTTTATACTGACAGACCTGACCTAGCCAGATCATAAACAGGTCAAGCCGTAAACCTCTGATAAGTCGTCTCGTCTGTTTTTACCTTTACCCCTCATACTATACAAAGCCCAAATGGGGATTATAAGTGGGCAAGTGGGCTTGTGTTGTCTTTACTGGTGAAGGCTAGGTTTGGGGTAAAACTAAAAAAATAATAATAATAAGAAAAATTAAAGACAACTGGAAAGACATTAAACAATTCAAATCACATCTGTTAGAAAAAATATATATTATCCTTAATATAAAACTCAATTGATTTTTTTAATAGAGGTTAAGAAAACAAAACAAGTTAGTTAATTATAATATATATTGTGTATTATACCTCAATTTATAACTTAGGCAATTTAATATAAAAACTGAAAATATAAAAATTTTAAAATAATTTAATTTTTTTTCTTATTTTTTTTAAAAAAAAAGTCAACCAGTTTATTAAGGATCGGAGTAGCATATTGAAATCGCATCGATTGCTCGAGTCCACATTACATGCTTATAGTTTACATGCTTCTTATATGCTTATACCTCTATTAGAGGTATGAACATATTTTTTTAAATTTTAATTTTTTATATATTGTATTTATTTAGATTTAAATTATATGGTGGGTCCCACCAAGCAACATATAATTTAAATCTAATATATATATATATATATAAATAAATGCTCATATACGGAGTAAAGCATTGTGAACTCTCCATTGCTCAGAGGCTCGCTGTTTCCTCTCCTTATCCACCGTGCGACGCCGTGAGGTAAGTTATTTTGTAGCCTGTTTGTTTTCTGATTGATCTGTCCCTTTGGGAAGAGAATGAATGGCTGACTAAAAAGAACAAAAAGAAAGAAAGAAAGAAATTGGTGGAAAATCAAACGTTCTGGAGGTGATCGATCATAGTGATTTGGTAATTAGGTGAATATTTGAATCATCTGCGTGAACTTTAGGATGTATGCTCTTTGCAAAGCTAAGAAAGATTCGGGACTGTATTTTCCCCAGTTGTGAAGTTCAATCTAATTCATATATAAGGTTAATTTTTTTTATTCATTGCCATTATTTGCAGTTACTTTCTCTTCTTTGGTTGCTTTCTTCTTCTTTGACTATTCTACAATTTGAAGTACTGAGGTATATATGGTTTTGGGTCATCTCAGCTCCTGGAGCTGTTATGGGAAAAGTCTCACTACAGTCATTAACTACTGTGAGTTGCAACTTGATTTCTTAAACTCGTTTCCTCTTGCTGGCAAAAAGATTGTTTTTGGTGTTATATTTGCTCTTGGCCGTAAGAATTTTTTTCTTTTCCCCACGTTTTCTTTCACAATGTTATGAATTCATTTGTTGCTATGCTTACTGTGTGTAATGTCATGTTTTCTACATCTCAAGAATGCTAATCTTCAATAAGAATTCTGATATGTTGAAGGAGGATAATTCGAAGTACATTGATACCTTTATTTTGTTAGTTTCATGTAAATATGGAGAGGAAACTGATAACTAATTGATTATATTTATGCTACAGAAACAAATAATGAGTTCCAAAGATGCCAATACAGATTGCCTGGGATGGGCAGCAAGAGATGCCTCTGGAGTTCTATCCCCATACCAATTCAGTCGCAGGTATGTACGTTGTATTCTACTTTGTTGAGTACAGCTAGATGGTTATATTATCATCATTAATTATGGTTTTACTTTGGGTGTATGGAGCAGTTATATTCAGGTTATACATACTGTCTATTTTTTCCATATCACATTGGATTTGGCATCAAATGTTGATTGCTTGATCATATGACATGTTGATTTTTCAGGACTCTTGGCGACAATGATGTTTTCGTTAAAATTGCACATTGTGGAGTTTGTTATGCGGATGTAATTTGGTCAAGGAATGAACATGGTGACTCAAAGTATCCTTTAGTACCTGGGTATGTTGACTTTTTTTCTTTTTTCTTTTTTTCATTTTCATTTTTTTTTTAACAGTATGCGTGATTATTCTGTCCTCTTAAACTAATATATGTGTGTTTAATTATGTGCTTATCAGACATGAGATTGCTGGAATCGTAGAAAAGATTGGTTCCAATGTCCATCGTTTCAACGTTGGTGATCCTGTTGGAGTAGGAACTTATGTTAATTCATGCCAGGATTGCCAATATTGTAATGATGGAATAGAAGTTTATTGCATGAAGGGATCAGTTGTGACTTTTAATGGGATTGATTATGATGGCACAATCACAAAAGGAGGATACTCCAGTCACATAGTAGTCCATGAAAGGTGAACTTGTCAGATGGGGTGTGTGTGTGTCTGATGCTGTTGCTCAGTTTTCAAACATTTCATCTGACTTCATATGCCATCTTGAATTTTAGGTATTGCTTCCTAATACCCAAAGGTTATCCATTGGCTTCAGCGGCTCCTTTGCTTTGTGCTGGTCTTACTGTCTATTCTCCGATGATGCGCCACAAGATGAATCAACCCGGTAAGTCCCTAGGAGTGATTGGCCTCGGTGGCCTTGGTCATATGGCTGGGTTCTTTGTTGGTTACGTTTTCCAGCACGTTCGTGAAGTGCTCTTTTGTCTTGAATGCCGTATTTGTGGTGGGTAATTTCATTGGCCCGTTCGTTGCTTTACCTCCGGTGAGGTGTTTGTCTCAGGTGAGACAGTTTGGTGGTCCTTGTGTGACCCGTTCGTTGTTTTGCCTCCGGTGAGGTGTTTGTCTTAGGTGAGACAGTTTGGTGGTCCTTGTGTGACCCGTTTGTTGCTTTGCCTCCAGTGAGGTGTTTGTCTCAGGTGAGATAGTTTGGTGGTCCTTGTGTGACCCGTTCGTTGTTTTGCCTCCAGTGAGGTGTTTGGTCTCTGGTGAGACATTTGAAGTATTGTTTGGTCCCTGTGAAATCGTTTGCTGCAGCTTCTACTTTGGTTTGGTACTCTTTGTTATTCGAACTCTTGGTTAAGTAGTTGGATCATTTCTTTTGAATGTCTCTGGTGTGACATTTGGTTGAACCATTCTTGGATGTGGCCAAACTTGCTGGTGAATTCAAGACCTCATGAAGAAGAAAATTATTTTGTTTGGATTTATTTATATTATGATTATCTTTGTAACAAGTTGGGCATGATTAACATCTATGCTCCAACTTGAGGGGGAGTGTTAGGAAATACATGATTAGGGAATATATTGTAATTAGTACATAGTCAATCAGTATCCCTAACAATCAGGGATTAGAGGAAATCATCATAAATTATCATTAAGAGCCATCAATACTAAGGCTCTCTCCTATTGTATAAATACACATCATATGGACATGAATAAATACACAATATTCAGATTATTTCACTACACTTTCTTTTTCAGTTGGTAGTTTGAACTTGAAGTGATGGAACTGAATTGTAAATGCATAAACTTTTTGACAGGTATGAAAACCATCTCAGGAAGTATCACAGGTGGCACAAAAGAGACTCAGGAGATGATTGATTTCTGTGCTGCAAATAAAATTTACCCAAATATAGAAGTGATTCCGATTGAATACATAAATGAAGCTCTTCAGAGGGTGATAAATAAAGATGTGAAGTATAGGTTTGTGATAGATATTGAAAACTCCCTAAAGTAGAATTGAGGACTATGTTATATATATATATATGTATTGTCCTATTGGAGGTAATCCTATTTGAGACATTGTCAAGTACTAAAGTTGGACAACTCTCTGAATAAGGATTTGAACTTTTGTTTGTTATATTGTGAGGGATTAGTTCCTTCAGCTAGACTTAATCCCGGTTGGTATCGAGGACTATATTTTTAAAATTAGACATACGTACGTAATCTTCAGTTTTTTACTTTTTTTTCACCTTTTTTCACCGTTGATAGATGGAGTATATCATGGAGCAAACAATGAATTATTTATTATATACGACTATGTCCTCTCCAGACTTTGAGCTTTTATGTGTATTTGCTCTGAGTAATAAGGAGGAGAATAAACCCTGGAAGTCTTTTTCTTGTAGCAAAGGGAATGTCCTTACTTGATGTTGAATTAATTAGGGGGAATGTAAAATTTGATTAATTTGATTCCAATAACTAACATCAATGGTCAATTGATCCGCATGTAGTTTTAATTTTTAAAATGCTTCATACAGTTTTTTCCTACCGATACTAGAGTTAATATAAATGAAAATTTACAGACTATTATTGATTGCCAATATTTCAAAGCAATTCAGATTCATATTGTGACGAAATTTTGAAATATCCAACTAAATGAAATTGATGATTAATTTGAAATTAATCAAATTTTAAAATAGATATGATACAAAAGTCACTATAAATAAGATTTTATATTAAGAATTGTGTAATTCAACTTAATATTAACTAATATCATAAATTAACAAATAAATTATGGATGATAGACGTTCATTAATTTTTTAATGGTAATAGAAAATATAATATAACCTAAAATAATTAAATATTTAATTCATAGTAATACATAAATCAATTTCTTTTTTCCAATATTTGGAATTGGATTCACTGCATTGGGGAGGGCTCGAGTAAAATCGAGCGAAACTCAATTTCATATTGTGGCTACTTAAGAATACATCATATATATATATATATAGGGAAAATCATTTGTCCAGTGACTGGACCTAAGCTTCTATCCTGTGAACAACGAAACTACACCGTTTGGATTAGTATACTGTTTGGCACAATTGAATAAAAACAAAAAACAAAAAAAGGTCCACAACTTCTCATTTCCGATCCAGACACTCCCTCCCTCCCCCTCTTTCTTCTTCGCGCGTTGTCGTCTTCTCTAGTGGATTGCAGACATTCCCTCCCTCTCTCTTTCGCGCGTATTGTGTTCGTCACCAGTCACTCTCCCTTTCTTCTTCTCTATGACGTCTACATCTTCACTCTCTATGGCAGCCACTTCGAAGTGCCGGGCGATAACCAAAATGGGGGAACGAGTCACTGACCAGATCTGGACTCGCAGCTCACTTCCTTCCTTCCTCTATGTTTGTTTGAGCTTTCTTAGGTATGTATTTCTCTCGATTTGGTTCTCTATGGCCACATCTGTTCGATTTTTTGGTGGAGCTTCTTGCATTTTTGTTTGTCCGACTCCTGAATTTCTCTTGTTCGAGCTTTCTCTGATTTGGACCCATATGTTTGCTCTGCTCGATTTCTCTGGTAGCTACAAGATTTGGATTGTTCTGCATTTGTTGGTTTTTCTGGTTTTTTGTTGTTGTTGTTGTTGTCAAATTGGAAATTGAAAGCTGTCAATTTGGTTCTGCATTGGGTTTCACTACCCAAAAATAGAAAGGAAACATGAACTGATATGAAAGGTAACGAATATAGTTGCTATCTCTGCATTATTTATTCTACATGCTATTCTCTTTTAACATGTGATTCCGGGGAATTGATTATGTCAAGATTTCAAGAAGGTTCGATCTTGTTTTACACTTTTAATGTGAAATGATGATTAAAATTAAATAATCTCTGTTATATTTCTTCCTAATTCGATAGTGACAACAATGACAACTATATTTTGGGAAACATTGTTGGTGTTATGTGATGTTTATTTTCTTTGTCATATTTTCACATTTTGTGCTATGTGAAAAATGGGCAGCCACAGACTATGGTTTGTACAACAATTTCGGTACACATTTTGCTAGGTTATTTGCATTCTTTGATTTCTAAATTTGTTATTCGATACTTGAGGGTGAGGATAACTTGTTCAATGAGGAGAAAACCATCTTCAATCCAGATTCCGAATGGCTACTTCGCTTCTTCCTCTTCCTTAGAAAACTATAAGGTCCAAGCTTTTAGGCGGTATTGGAGCAAACTAGAGGAAGATGGAAAGCATAATAGCTTTTAAAGATGAAATCTCATTTTGATTAACTAACAATCATGCTTGTACTTTATTGAAGGCATAAAATCAATATTAAATCCATGTGCCAAACAAGGCCTATAGATACAAATTCCTCCATCAATTGAACTACGAATGAGAAATAGATGAATGTGTTGGCTTCTTCTCTCGATCATCTGTCTAACTATGTATAAATTGCAATGAGATGTTTACAAAGACTATTTGCTTTATTAATTAGGTATGATGATTCTTAGACTTGTAGATACACTAGTGCAAAAAGGCTTTTAAGACCGGACGAAGCAGTATATTAGGACCGGACCGCGACCGTCTTGTTCCAGGCGGTATTAAAAGTCGACCTTTAAGACCGGACTTTTACATGGTCTTAAAGAGTTTCTTTAAGACCGGACATTTTAAACATCCGGTCTTAAAAGTGTTTCAAAATAATAAAAACAAAAACAAAAACTCAAATGAAACAATCGGTCCCAAATCACCGGATCGGCAACATTTTGAATGTCCCTCCGTCATCAACGACGGAGAACCAAGAGAAGATTGGAAGCAACAACAACAAGAAGAAAAACAAAAAAGATGATTACAAAGTCCAGAAATAAACAAAAATAACAAGAAACAGAAATCATTCACCATGAAAATCGAATTTGAAGTCCAGATCTACAAAAAAATCACAAGCTTAAAGCAACCAAATCTGAGCAGGATCCTCTTGTCGGTGCTAGCAAAGCTTCAAGCAACCAAAATCGAAGTCCGAGATCTCGAGCGGGAGCGGTCAATGTAGGAAATAAACAAACTTAAGCAAGAAGATATCCGAGTTTGATTTCAAACCGGATCTATACGAAGGGCGTGGAAGGACCCATAGATCGAAGAGGAAGGAGCCGCCGTCGTCCCCGTAATCCTCAAAGTAGTACGCTTTCGTTGTTCGAAGATTAGAGTCGACGCCATCGCAAAACCCTCGTCCCGTGAGGCTCTTGGGATACTCGTTGAATCTATAACTAAGAAAATGTTATATCACCAAGAAGACAAAGCAAACTCACGGACTTAACAGGTTTAGCGAATTTAGTTTTTTTAACACTTTTAAGACCGGTTTTTTGAAACAACCGGTCTTAAAAGTATATTTTTAGGACCGGTTGTTTTAAACAACCGGTCTTAAAAGTGTAAAAAAAACATTTGACCGGTGGCAATTTCGTAAATATATAGAACACTTTTAAGACCGTCTGTTTGAAACAACCAGTCTTAAAAGTGTTCTATATAAATTTTTTTTTTTACTCTTTTAAGACCGTCTGTTTGAAAAAGCCGGTCTTAAAAGTGTTCTATATAATTTTTTAACACTTTTAAGACCGTCTGCATTATATATATTTTTTTTTTTTTTTACACTTTTAAGACCGTCTGTTTCAAACAGACGGTCTTAAAAGTACTTTTAAGACCGTCTATTTGAAACAACATGTCTTAAAAGTGTTCTATATATATATATATATATTTACACTTTGAAGACCGTCTGTTTCAAACAGACGGTTTTAAAGTAGCTTTTAAGACCGTCTATTTGAAACAATTCTGGTCTTAAAAGTGTTCTATTTATTTAATTAGTTAGCGTATACGATTATATTGTGCAATTATCTTAATTAAGTTGTTAGAGAGATTTTAGGAATTAAGTTAGCGAGATCAAGGTTTTTTGAATTTCGTAATTAAATTCTGATTGTAATCATCTTAATTAAGTTGTTAGAGAGATTTTAGGAATAAAGTTAGCGAGATCATGATGTTTTGAATTTCGTAATTAAATTCTTGATTGTAATCATCTTAATTAAGATGTTAGAGAGATTTTAGGAATTACGTTAGCAGATCATGGTTTTATGAATTTCGTAATATATTCTGATTGTAATCCCTAAATTATAGGAACCGCCTAGGTTTATTTACTTATTAGCATCTCGTATATAATTTCAATTAAGCGAAGGAATAAATCATCGCATTCTCGGACTTGATCGGCGTCTTCTCACAATATTTACGAAATTGCCACGGTCATACTTTTAAGACCGGATATTTTTTAGCCTAGGTCTTAAAAGTGTTCTATATATTTACAAAATTGCCACCAGGTCATACTTTTAAGACTGGGTCTTTTATAGTCCGGTCTTAAAAGTGTTCTATATATTTACGAAAGTGCCACCGGTCATATTTTTAAGACCGGATCTTTTATAATCCGGTCCAAAAGTTCTTTATATTTACGAAATTGCCACCAGGTCATACTTTTAAGACACGATTCTCTATAATCCGGTCTAAATGAGACGGTCTTAAAGCCCTTTTTGCACTAGTGATAGTGTAAAACTTTGGGCGAGGATCCGTACCTCTTCCCTGTTTGTTTTGATTGTTTCTTCTTTCTTTCATATACAAAATAATAGTGAAGTGAATTGTGTAGGCACTGGTACTTATGGTTTGTGAGTCAGTAGCATTTGCGCAATGGAATCTTTGTTTATAAAGTCTTTAAGAGGCATTTTCTTGTCAGTGACCATTTCTTTATTTTCTTTTCAGGTGTAAGGAAGGAACAGGCAGCTCTTGGAGCTACATTATTCTTGCTGGAATTTCTGTATGCCTTTTGGCGCATGGGCATTCACTTTCCAATGCCATCACCTGATAAAGATCTTGATTTGCTCTATCACTTTCCAATGCCATCACTTTGTTTTATTGTGATTATAAATGTTTAAAAAAGGGAGACATTATTAAAAAAAAAAAAAAAAAAAAAAGGATTGCAGAAGCTAGCTACATTTGTGCCTTAAGTTTTCTTTTTTCCTTGTGATTTTATGTGATATTCTCTTCATTAAGAGTTTTTTTCTGTTTGGTCTTATTTTAATGGAAGTATTGCCATCCAAACAAAGCCCCAAAGAAATAAAATTGAAATTTTGGGATGAGCAAGTCATGCCAAACCAACTCATAAAAAATTACAATTTAGATTTAAATAGAATGCTTGAGAATTCTCTAGAACTAAGAATGGGTGAAGGAACAATTTGGGGAGTTGTTTCGTCTTCAATTCTCTTTCTCTTTCTTTCTAGTTGTTGTTGCAAAAAATCAGTAATCATAGTGTCAAGCCTTCTAATCTCAAAAATAGAATCTGAGGCTTCAGAAACAGCAATGTTGATTTTGGAGTGAACCGACCACAAAGACGATGCACTAACTTCATTAGTAGTTGTTTCTGCATGAACACCTACAAGATTATCAGCCTTATAGCTTGCATTCATTGTCCATCTAGACAATATATATTTTTCAGGTAAGGTCATGATTTGTTTCTTCTTCATGATGTATAAAATATGTTTGCACAAAATCCCCATAGTCTCAAATTTTCCACAAGAACAATGAGCGTGTAACGCTCTCCACTATTACTTCAATTGGATGTTTAGTCTCCAAAAGAGCTTTTTGTATTCCTAGTTTTGAAATCCTCATCTTCTTACGCATCCCTCCTAGACTTGATTGCTTTGTCATACTGAGTAACAAAGTCATTTAACATCATCTTAGAGTTGACGTATCCATCAAAAAATTAATTGATGCTCTCACTTCGCCACTTGTGGTCATTCCAAGAAAAAGTATCTTTCAAATATGCCTTTGACCAATGATGACGTGAATTATACATGTTGGACAACCAACTACTTGCTTTAGTATCATATTTAGTCCTTAATTCTTCCTACTTGCCTTCAAACTCATCAATGTCACGACTTTTATACCACTCACGGAAGTCAATATCAAAACCATCTTTAAATTGTGTGCGCAATGCTTGACTATGCTCCATAACATGTTTTTGATATGCCATGCACAAAAATGATGTCGTACTTTTGGAAATATATTAGCAATTGCTTTTCCCATAGCTTTGTCTTGATCTCGTGATAATAGCAATAGGAGACTTGCCAAACATACATGTCCGAAACTATTCAAACAACCATGTAAACGTTGCCTCTGTTTCATCTTTCTAACAAAACAGTGACAAATAAAATTGATCGCCTATGGTGATTAACCCCACAAAAGGGGCAAAAGGAAACCTAAACTTGTTCGTTTTATAAGTCACGTCAAACACAAGGACTTCGCCAAAATGAGCATATGCAGCTCTTGACCTACCATCTACCCAAAAACGCTTCTTAGTGTACCATCTTACGCAGATGCATATCAAAATAAAAAGATCCATCAAGAGCGGACTTTTTGAAAGTATTTGATGATGCCTTGATATTCTTGTCCTACATTATTCTCTCTTTGTCCCGATAGAATAGTGCTAACTTGAATAGGAGTAATATTAACCTCTTTGTTCATAGCATTCACCAGCCTTCAAAATTTTTGAAGACGTTAAACCCTCCTCAAAAGCTTAATAACAAGTGATTTAGTGAAATTTGAGCGTCGTAAATCACTATGAGAAAGAAACTTCTTCACCTTTGAAGGAGTCATAATCAATGGATGATTATGTGCATCATTAAACTTCTCCACGATCCATAATCCATCTACTAACTTTACTTGTAACATCTCTCGAACAATTTGTCCTTGAATCCCTTCGCCTTTTGACATTGTGATCACCAACGCTTTTGTCATTTTGTTTCTTCACACCTTGCTTTGAGCACACATAATTCCACCTATATATTTGCTGTGTTTTCATATTCCTGCTAGTATATTGCTTACATGTTCCAAATCCTTTACCTTATGCATAATCATTATAGAAACCATAAGCTTCTTTTTGTCTGTCTTAAACACTCTCCCTAAAATGGGGGCCTCACTAAATCCACTATCATCATCTCTCACAATGTTTTTCACATTGTCTTCACCATAATCACCATCTTCATCTTCCATGATTTGACACCGATGAATTGATGTTAGCCTGTACAATATTTACATCATTAACCAAAATAAGCATGATTAAATTTGATGAAGATATCCAAATCTCAATAAATAGGAAAGAAAACCAAGATAAAAACATATGTGCAGGTGATCATTGTTTATGGATAGGCATCATCCGTAGAACAATTATTCATTATTCAAGATAAAAACAAAGTTGTATGGTCTATATTGCAAATGTGAACGTGAAGAACTTTCTAATTCCTAAAGTTTAAAAGCAAGTGTCTTTTTCTCTTGTTTCTTGCACACTAGTTCTATTTTCCTTTGAATCAGAGGGAGATGACTGGTTTTGTTAGTATGCAGATACAAACAAAGAATTACTGATTATTGAATTCCATATCTTGTCACTGGATATTATTGCTCAATGTTTCTTATATACAGTGAGGTATACAATGTGATCCTGGAATTTTGACAGATAAATTGAGAAGAATCTGACCATGAGGTATCAAAGCCAAGTTGTAGGAACACTCTAGCCTGTTTGTCTTGATAAAAGCAGAGAATGACCAATTGAAGCCTGTTTGTTCATACGTAGAAAAAACCAGAGAATCGCCGAATAAACAATAGAGAATTACCGATTCCAATTTTTATCTTCCAATACTGATTTTGTTTCTAAATTTAGGAATTAGCTTTTATTTCAATGTTTCAATATGTCATAACAATTTGTCATTAAAGCTCTTCATTTGCGTGCTGCACTGTGTTTGCTCAATACAAACAGCAGTCTTGTTGCATTTGCTGGTTCTACATTGTGACATCAATTTGCAATGCATTTTTTTTTAATTGTGCACTAAACTAAACTAAACTGTGTCGTTTACTATTCACTGGAAACAATGTGTTTGCTGGCTTTAATCGGTGATTCTCTTTGTTTTTTTTAATTGTGCACTAAACTAAACTAACTGTGTCGTTTACTATTCACTGGAAACAATGATATGTCCGGTCACTCGACATATCATTACCCCTATATATATATATATATATATATATATATATATATATATATATATATATACACATATATATATATATATACACACACACACATATATATATATATATATATATATATATATATGTGTGTGTGTGTGTGTATATATATATATATATATATATATATTTGTCTCTGTGTGTGTGTGCGCACACGCATCATTTATATGTGTGTATGTGTGTGCGAGCACGCATCATATATGGGTGTGTATGTGTGCGCGCACGCATAAGTTTTATATATATGTGTGTGTGTGTGTGAAACATTTTATTAGTATGCATAATTACATGGATTCGAACCTATGATCACTCCCCTGTGTGTGTGTAGAGCACAAACATTTTATTAGTACACATAATTACATGGATTCGAACTTATGATCACTCCCCCAATGTAATTACATGGATTCGAACCTATGATCACTACCCCAATGGGAGAGGTAGATGTAATGTGAGTCAAGGCTCATTGATGACTAAAGACTATGTACAATTTTATTTTTACATTCAAGAGTCACTAGCTACTCGCTATTTCTAACCTAAGCAACAAGTTTGGTCTAATAAAAAGGATTAATTCTCTTTCAATGTAGCAAACAAGATTCAAATTTCTACTTCTATATATTTAGTATCTGACAGTATCTTGAATAATATTGCATCAAATAGAAAAACATGAAAACTAAATTTCAAAAGAAACAAATAATAAAGTTAAAAGAAATTAAGACCTGGTTTGATCAATTTCTCATTTCCAATTTTTTTTTTTTCAAAAAAACTTGTTCGATACTTAGTTTAAGAGTAAATACCCTTTTGGGTCCTTGGAATAACACGCGCTACCCATTTTTTTGTCCTTTTTAGGGACTAAAAACGATTTTTTGGGAATTTGTGAGGGATTAAAATGCCCACAAAAAATGACTAAAAGGACTAAAAGGTACCTTTTTTTACTGTTTAAGGACGAAAAATGACATTTTTTTTTTACTCAGGGACCAAAATGGGTAGCACGTGTTATTTTAGGGACCAAAAAGGGTATTTACTCATAGTTTAATAATAAAATATTTAAGAGTAAATAAGTGTTTTTATTAGTAATTTAAATTTAAACTAATATTTTAATTCAATTTAGTACTAGTCAATTAATAAGATTAATCAACAAATAAATTAAGAATAATTACATGAGACACAATTTCATTATTGGTGTTAGCTATGATTAGTTTTGATGATTTCAAATATAGATGCCAATATAAAGTGCAAAAAGTTTGCATAATATATCTATATCCTACATTGACTATTTGCTATGTTTAATGTAGATTAGTCCAAGTTGAATTGTGAAGAATAATCAAGAAGAGTAAAGAAAGAAGGACTTGAAAAATATAATGGGAATATTAATATATAAGTTATTAGATGTGATACTAGAAGTCTCTGCGATCAAATAGAAGTTGAAATGACTTAATTCGAAGTTAAAATGAACTATTTTCAAGCAATAGTGATCGTTCAGCTACAATACATCACTCTCAGCATCACTCAAGTGATTTCAACAGTGTTTTGCGAGTGAAGCACTGTTCCACTTGAGTAAGACATGATTCACTCGCAAGTGAAGCACTATTCCAACTCCTCTGTTCGACTCTATTCTTCATTCAACATGTAAGAAGTTCAGTAATTTGGTCATATCTCTCAAACCACAAATCCGATTGAGTTGAAACTTAATTCATATGAAAAATTGGTGAGAGATTTGTAAACGTCTTCACAAGTGCTCAGCTAAACTTGTGGGATTGTAAATGTAACATCCCGAATTTTGGACCCTAAGCATTGGGAATAAGCCTAAAGTAGGCGGACGACTAAGCTCAGTTTGGGAAAAGTCCCAAAAATGTTGGGAGATAGGAAGCCTCTCTGGGACTTGAAAGATAGAATATCACCAAGAGGGGGGGTGAATTGGGGATATAAAATTTTCGCTTAAGACTCTCTGTGAAACGCGAGCTGTAACATAGATGAACAGAGTGAAGAGTAGAAAGATTGAACACAAGAGATTTATACTGGTTCGGTCTAAATCCTTGACCTACGTCCAGTCCCCAGACTCTCTGGGATTTCACTAACTGAAATGATTACACACTCTGTAACTCTCGAAGTAATTCTCTCACTAGAACTTACTCCCCCTTACAATTTGCAATCAAGTATCTCAATCTCAAACCCCAATACTTTGAGATCCTTACAATGATTGATAATCAAAGATGAACTCTCTAAAAGAGAAGATATATAAACACTGAAGATTGAACTGACCAAAAGTATGGTCTGTGAAAGTATGAACAGTAAATGCACTTTAATCGCTAATTGAATGCTCAGTTGTTCAGTAGTTGGAGAATTCAATACTTCTTCTATTTATAGTTGAAGGCATTTAATGACCATTGAAGAGATTGAATGAGCCGTTGGAATATATCCGTTGAGTTTCATTTTTCTTCGTCTCTTCAGTTTCGTTTGAATATTCTCCGTTGACATTCCTCATTCGTTTTGTCCGTTGAGACTCAGTTGGAATATTGAATGGAAATGGTTGTAATGCTTTTTGTATGCTCAGAGTCTGATTTGCTCAATTGGTGCTTGGTTTCTGCTTTGCATTTAATGCACTTCTGACATAAAGTGCTTTTGAGTGATTTGAAGCTTAAACCATGTTAGATTCATCTGAAACTCATAAGCAAACTGATTAAACTTAGTTAAGATCAATAATCAATAATAATATGAAGTACCCATGCCTTGAATCATTGAATTGCAGATTACGAGAATGTTATTTTCAAAGGATGAGCGACATGACTCGAGTCATCTATGACTAACTCGAGTCATCTGTATAATTCCAGAAAGACTCAAGTGTAAATATGACTCGAGTCATCCTTCTATGACTGGAGTCAAGTATGAACATAGAGTAATATCAAGTATAATGACTGGAGTCATTTTCCTTTGACTCGAGTCATTCGATTAAAACATTCAATAAGAGAAGAGTTTCGCATGTCTTGACTCGAGTCATTCTTTCTTGACTCGAGTTAATCTCAAACAGAGAGGAATTGGTAATTTGATGACTCAAGTTAATCTAAGCTGACTCGAGTCATTCTCAAGCAGAGGCGAAATAGACAATTGATCACTCGAGTTAATCCTTGCTGACTCGAGTCATATCAGTATAGTTTATCAGTAGAGGCTCTCTGTGACCTCATGACTCGAGTCAAAACCTTGATGACTCGAGTCATATCAGTTATCGAACCGTTATCGAAAGACTCATTTTGGAAAAGTTGAAACACATAGCATGACTCGAGTTACTTAATTGACTGACTCGAGTCATGGGACTTTTTGCAAATTGATTTTCAAACATTATGACTGGAGTTATGAATCCTTGACTGGAGTCATTTTATATCAGAATGTGTTTTACTTAAGTCCAAGAGATAAATGACTGGAGTCAAAACAATATGACTCGAGTCAAATTAACATTCAACATATTTGCTTAAGTAATCAATCTTTTTGATTTCCAATTGTCAGTTATCATCAAAACATACAGAGAACTAACATTCTCCCCCTTTTTGATGATGACAACACTTGTAAATCAAAGAGAGTTAAGTTAAAAAGTTTAAACCTAGAATGTTGAGACAGCAAATATACATGAAAGTTTAATTCTCATAACAGATTAACACAATGTGAAAAACACATAGATGAGATTAGCCAAAAGATGCTACACATAGTTCATACATAAGCAACTGAATACAGGTTGATACATAACAGAAGTAACTGAACACTGAAAAAGAAAAAAAATTAAACACAATTCAGCATCTAAACACACTACAGCAACTACTTCTTCTCTTTCTCTCCCCCTTTGTCATCAGGCAAAAAGGAGGGATCCGAGGCCAGGTAAGCATGTAGAGCCTGAAGGTACTGGAGAATAGAGGGTGAGAGAGAGAGAGATGATGGATCAAGGGGAGAAAGGACAGGAATGGGAGAAGAGGGTCTGAGAGGGATGAACATAAGAGTCTGAGAGCTCATCAAATAAGTAGGCAGTATCTCCAGAGATAGAGACTCTCACTGTAGAGGCAATGGATGGAGGTACAGGGACAGTGGGAGGAGCAGAGGAGATGTTAAGATCAATGAAGGTAGGGGTTGGAAGAATGGGAGTAGTGGAAGGTGGAGGAGATGGAGGGGAAGGCTTACGAGATAGAGGTGGGGAAGGAACATTGTTGGAAGGGCCTGCAGCATCTTCTTGCTTCAAGAGCTTGGAGACTTTGGAATCCAACATTAGATAGAGATTGCTCATATAATCAAATCGGTGGCCAAGATCTCCAAAGTGTCCTTCAAGGTTCTCCATTCTGTCGTCCAAAGACTCCATTGCTTCTGTCTGATTTTCTTGTTCAAAAGTAATCTTCTCAATGAGCTTGGTCATCTCAGATTCAAGTCTCTCGGTGAGCTCATAATGTTGAGCTGTCAAAGTAGTTTGAAGAGTCCCAAAGGTGTCCTGCATAGCTTTCTCCACTATATGTTTGATATTAGCATGAAGACTGGAAGATGGAGGAGCAGGCTGAGACTGAGGAGGAGGAGATTGAGCTTCATTGGGCTTATACACAGAGGCTCTAGACTTGGAAGGAGCTCTGGACTGTCCTGATCCTTCTTGAAAAGAGATTTTCATGAAATTTAAGTGGACTTGACCAAACAAAGGTGGTTTGACAGACTTTTCATAAAGGCCAAGATACCAGATCTTATTGGTATAGAGGATGAGGGAGACTAGATTGGGAAAAGGAATTGTAGCCTGAGGAGAGGATTGAAATCTGAACCTCTTCATCTCTTGATAGACCCAGTGACCTATATTAAAAGGTACTTTGTTTATCAAGGAGGCGAAAAGCATGTAATCAATGGAATTGAAGTGAGTAAAATTCTTTCCCTTTTGAACTAAGTTTCTGGAATAAATATACCACAATGCTTTGTGGATAGGGGCATCACAATTGGAGAAAAATTAAGTTCTCCTACAGGTTCAGCAGGCCTAAGAGTTTAAAAAAAATCTCTATGATATAAAATGTCAGGCACAGGTGGAGGATTTTCAATAAATAGTAAAGAGTTGATTATATCAGCAGAGATAGTGATAGATCTTCCTCTAACTGAAGTTACAACTTTATCCTCAATTGTGTTTCCCTCATTGTCCACCACAACAGCCAGTGACATATTAAAATAGAAGTACTTAACAAGAGTAGGACAATAAGGAGTGTTTATAGCTAAACAATTCCTAAGTTGGTTGAGCCAGGGAGAAAAATCAAGATTACAATCCTTATGTAATTTTTCTAAATCCGCATACATTGTGGGACAAAAGGTTCGAGAAAAGAATTTAGCTTTAAACTCTTTCATTTGAGCTTCAGCGAAAGGAGTAGGGGTACATAGAAATTCATGGTTAGGAGTTTTTTCTAAGGTAGGAGGATTGAAAACATATTTAGGAGGACCAAATACCTTAAAGCTAGTAGAGACTCCTATTTTAGAGCCAGTGGGAGCTTTGGAAGTGGATTGACCCTTGGACCCTTGGGCTTCTGAGATTGTGACTTTCTTGCTTTTCTTCGAGGAGCCACCAAAGGTTCTTTGTCCTTTCTAGTTGCAGCAGCATGGTCGATTTTCTTTCGAGCAGGAACATCCGTTGGTTCCTCAATCCTTAGCTTCTTGGATTTCTGGGGAGGTGAATCAGAGACCTTCTTCGAGGGTTTTCTCTGTAGTTTAGGTCGAGAGGCAGCAGGTGGAGATGAGGAAATTGTTGCTTCATAATCAGAAGAGGATTCCTTCATGGTTTTAGAGGTTTTAGGAGGCATTGTTGAGGATTTGAGAGTAAGAAGGTGAAGAACGAGAGGAGAGTGACTCGGGTTAGGGCTCAAGTTCGAGTGAAAAGTGACAACCGAACAGATGCAGATATATATATATATATATATATATATATATATATATATATATATATATATATATATATATATATATATATATATATATATATATTACGGCATGACTCGAGTCATTTCTTGAGTGACTCGAGTCGATATGAAATAATACCGACCTTTCACAAAGTTGACTTACCCATGACTCGAGTTATGGCTTAATGACTCGGGTAATTTTTGTGTATTTGCTCTCTGCCTTCGTGTGACTCGAGTTGCGTTGCTCGTGACTCGAGTCAACTTGGGTGCATTTTCTCTCTGTCTGAACTTGACTCGAGTCATTCACTTAATGACTCGAGTTACTTCGTGTCCATACTCATTTGGCTAGAGATGATCCTCGATATGACTGGAGTCATAGGATGGATTACTTGAGTCATTCCTTTTCTGATAGCTTCTATCGACTGATGCATATAACTAACATTAGGTAAGAGGCTTGGTAAAGAGGCTTAGGTAAGAGACAACTTACACTCATTGGGATTTACCATTCCCAATTCTCTTCTGATAAACATGAATTGTTCTTTGGCCAGAGGCTTGGTGAAGATGTCAGCAAGTTGCAAGTGAGTTGGGATGAACATTACTTTGACATCTCTCTTTTGTACATGATCTCTTATAAAGTGATGTCTACATCAATATGCTTAGTCCGATTATGTTGCACTTTGGATTCTTGGCCAAACTTATTGTGCTTGTGTTGTCACATAAGATTGGAATTTCTGTGAGATGAATCCCCAAGTCTTGAAGTTGTTGTTTGAGCCATAATACTTGTGCACAACAACTTGATGCAGCTATATATTCAGCTTGGTAGATGATCTCGAGACGGTTGTCATTTCTTTCTTGAACCATGAGACAAGTGAACCTTCAAGAAACTCACATTGGCCACTTGTGCTTTTTCTATCCTGTCTTGTATCCCCCATGATCTGAATCGAATATGCTACCAAATGTTTAGGTTGACCCTTAGGAAACCGTAATCCCAATTCTTCTGTATCAGCAAGATATCTGAATATTCTCTTCACATGTTCAGCATGAGTCTCCTTAGGGGCAGATTGGAAACGAGCACACATTCCCACACTAAATTGGATGTCAAGTCTGCTAGCCGTCAGATAGAGTAATGAACCAATCATTCCTTTATACCTTGTGATATTGAAATCAATTCCTTTCTCATTTGCATCCAAAGAAGCACTAGAACTCATGGATGTATCAGCTCCATTGCATCCATCCAAGCCATACTTCTTCAGCAAGTCTCTTAGTTACTTGGTCTGAGATATAAAAATGCCATTTGATCGTTGCTTGATTTGAAGACCAAGGAAGTAATTGAGTTCACCCATCATGGACATCTCAAATTCTCCCTTCATTGTCTTAGAAAATTCTTCACACATAGATTCGTTAGAAGCACCAAAAATGATATCATCTACATAAATCTGAACAATCAAGATTTCATTTAGCTTATTACTCTTAATAAATAAAGTTGTATCAGCTTTTCCTCTAATAAAACATTAATCAAGAAGGAATTTTCTTAATCGCTCATACCAAGCTCTAGGAGCTTGCTTAAGACCATATAAAGCTTTCTTGAGGCGATAAACATGATCTGGATGATTATCACTTTCAAAACCAGGAAGTTGTTCAACATAAACTTCTTCTTGAATAAAACCATTAAGAAAAGCACTCTTAACATCCATTTGATATAGCTTGAATCCTTTGATACAAGAAAAGGCTAGAAGAACTCTTATTGCTTCCAATCTTGCCACTGGAGCATAAGTTTCTTCATAATCAATTCCTTCTTCTTGATTATAGCCTTTAGCAACCAATCTTGCCTTATTCCGGACAATGATTGCTGACTCATCTCATTTGTTCTTAAATACCCATTTAGTGCCAATGATCGATGGTCCTTGGGCCTAGGTATCAAATCTCAAACTTGATTTCTATCGAATTGATGTAACTCCTCTTGCATTGCTATCACCCAATCATTGTCTGAAAGGGCTTCATCAATTTTAGAGGGTTCAATTTTTGAAATAAAAGTAGAAAATGTAACTTCATTCAAAGTACTACTTGGTCCTTACACCTTGGTTAACATCACCTATTACTTCGTCCAAAGGATGATTCCTAATGAATCTCCAAGCTTTAGGTGAGATTGACCAGATTTTCACAATTGTTTTGAGGATCGGCTTCAAAACATTTTCGGGATTTTCAATTGAGGCGGGAGTAGTTTTTGAAAAGAACTGATTTTTCAAGATGTTTTCCTCATCATCATCCAAAGGCATATCGATTTAGATTCACAAAATACAACATGCACAGATTCTTCAACAATACGAGTACGAGTATTAAAGACTCTATATGCCTTACTCCTATTAGAATAACCAGAAATATACCTTTATCTGCCTTGGAATCAAATTTTCTCAAGTTATCCTTACCATTAAAGATGTAGCAAGTCGTACTCATTGCATCGCCCAAAACACTTAGGAAGTTGAGTTCTCATTCAACATTGCTCTTGCCATCTCAGTAAGGACTCTATTCTTTCTCTTCACAACCCCATTTTGTTGAGAGGTCCTTGGGGCTGAGAAGTTGTGATCAATGCCCATATTGTCACAAAATTCACTAAAGGCATGATTTTTGAATTCTCCACCATGATCACCCAAATTCCCGAAATTGAGAAACCTTTCTCGTTTTGGACCTTCTTGGCAAAAACAACAAAGCGATCAAATGTTTCATCCTTAGATGATAAAAATATAGTCCAAGCAAATCTAGAAAAAGCATCAACTATGACCAAAGTATAAAGACTGCCACCAATGCTTCTTACTCTAGCTGGTCCAACTAGATCCAAGTGTAGTAGTTGAAGAGGTCTAGTAGTTGAAATTTCATTTTTAGATTTGAAAGATGATTTGGTTTGTTTACCCTTTTGACAAGCATCACAAATCATGTCATTTTTAAAACGTAGTTTTGGTAAGCCAATAACCCAATCCTTTTTCAGCAACTTGTCAAGTTGGATCATATTAACATGAGCTAATCGTTTATGCCATAACCAACTTACATCCAAATTACCAATAAAGCATTTTTCGAATCAAGACCATTTCTAGAGAGATTGAGGATATAACAATTATCTTCCTAGCAGCCCGAATAATGCCTTTGATTTAATTTTGTCTAATGGAAGTACATCCTTGCTTACGATCAAGCATTCCTTAGAATCAAACACAACTAAGTTTCCTTTGTCGGTACTTTGACTTACACTGAGAAGATTGTGACAAAGTCCTTCCACAAGGTAGACATCTTTGATTTGTGGTCCTTCGTTGTTACTAACTTCTCCAATTCCAGCAATCCTTCCAGATTGGTCTCCACCAAAGGTCACTTTGCCACCATCTTTAGGCTTAATTGAAGCAAATTTGGAATGGTCTCCCGTCATGTGTCTTGAGCATCCACTATCAATATACCACTTGTTGGATTTTAATGCTCTTAGACAAACCTACAATACAAAAAAGATCAAGTCTTAAGTACCCATCTTTTCTTGGGTCCTTTTGTCTGATTATGTCTTAGGAACCTCATAATATCCCTTAGGCACCCATTAATAGTTTCCGATAGGCTTACTCTTTCTTTCCTTTTTATGAAAACAGGAAGAAGTAGTATGGCCTTTTCGATTGCAATAATTACAATGTGCAAAAGGATTTGAAGAATGAACAGATTTTCTAAAATAGTTCATGTAATATTTTTCTCCAAACTTCTTTTTGCCTTTTCTTTTGTCAAAACTTGGTTTATAACCAATTCCTGATTTGTCATTTGTAAATCTCTGTTATTTCAAAATGACATTGAGCATCTCATGCCTCTAGTGAATTTCTCAAGTGCCTTAGTAAGATGTAAATTCTTTTCTCCAAATCGGGACAATTTTCACAAGGCATTTCGGATGAAAGATTTTTAACTTGCATTTCAAGAGTGATATTTTTCTTTTTCATAGAAATGTATTTTTCTGCAAGTTTTTCAAATTCAGATTGAACAACAATGTATTCAGCAAATAACTCATCATAGGATGGTTTCAGATCATATACCTCATTGTTGTCATGTTGCTCTTCTTCTTTAGCAACTAAGCAAATGTTTGCCTTCTCTTCTTCATCAGCTTCATCTTCATCGGATGAGCTATCTCCCCATATGGCTGAGACATAGGCTTTCTTTTTGAATCGTTGAACTTCTTCTTATCCTTATCCTTGTTTTTCAGCTGGGGGCATTCAGACTTGATGTGGCCAGGCTTGTCACATTCGTAGCATATAATCGGCTTCTTTGCCTCAGTGTTGGTGCTACCCTTGTTGAATCTTTTATACCCTTGGTCCTTCTTATAAAACTTCTTGAATCTTCGGACCATCATGCCCGACTCTTCATCTTCATCTTCTTCTTCATCATCATCGATTCCTTAGCTTCTTTAACCGTTTTAAGAAAAATTCCTTTGCTCTTACCATTTATTTCATCTAGCCCTTTTCGAATTTAATCTTCCCTTCATATTCGAAAGGCTTTCGAATAAGGCCGCAACCGAAGCCATAGATTCTCCACGCGCTTCTTCAATCGCGGTGACCTTGGATTCTCATTCCTTGCTGAGGACATTTAGGATTTTCCTCACTTGGACAGGTTGATCATATTGTTTGCCCAAGGCAGCAAGTTGATTAATCAGATGAGTGAATCTCAGTTGGAACTCACCAATAGATTCCCCAGACTTCATACGAAGTAAATCGTATTCAGTCATGAGGGTATTTACACGATTCTCCTTGATTCCAGTTGTTCCTTCATGAGCAATTTCCAAAGCATCCCACATATCTTTTCTTTGGTGTCAAAGTGCATATACGAAAATACTCACTTTGACTTAAAGCACTTTGTAGCATAAGGATGGCTTTTTTGTTGAGAATGACTTTGTCTTATGTCATTCTCATCATACTCTTTTTCAAACTTTAGAGTTCTGACACCATCTTCAATTGTGGATGGTTGATAGTCTCTTCTCTCGAACACCCTCCAAATACCATATTCAGTAGCTAAAACGAAGACTCTGAACTTAGCCTTCCAGAAGGAGTAATGCTCGCCCCTGAAACCTGGAGGTCAGTTGACTGAAGCTCCATCAGGTAATATGCCGTCCATAATGATCCTTCTCAAGATATTAATCTCTTCAGAGAAGACCTTGCTCGATACCAAATGAAAGACAAAATATCACCAAGAGGGGGTGAATTGGGGATATAAAATTTTCGATTAAGACTCTCATGAAACGCGAGCTGTAATGAGAGATGAACAAAGTGAAGAGTAGAAAGATTGAACACAAGAGATTTATACTTGGTTCGGTCTAAATCCTTGACCTACGTCCAGTGGGATTTCACTAACTCAAATGATTACACACTCTGTAACTCTCGAAGTAATTCTCTCACTAGAACTTACTCCCCCTTACAAGTTGTAATCAAGTATCCCAATCTCAAAGTCCCAATACTTTTAGATCCTTACAATGATTGATAATCAAAGATGAACTCTCTAAAAGAGAAGATATATAAACACTGAAGATTGAACTGACCAAAAGTATGGTCTGTGAAAGTATGAACAGTAAATGCACTTTAATCGCTAATTGAATGCTCAGTTGTTCAGTAGTTGGAGAATTCAATACTTCTTCTATTTATAGTTGAAGGCATTTAATGACCATTGAAGAGATTGAATGAGCCGTTGGAATATATCCGTTGAGTTTCATTTTTCTTCGTCTCTTCAGTTTCGTTTGAATATTCTCGTTGACATTCCTCATTCGTTTTGTCCGTTGAGACTCGGTTGGAATGTTGAATGGAAATGGTTGTAATGCTTATGACTCGAGTCATCCTCAAACAGAGGCGAAATAGACAATTGATCACTCGAGTTAATCCTTGCTGACTCGAGTCATATCAGTATAGTTTATCAGTAGAGGCTCTCTGTGACCTCATGACTCGAGTCAAAACCTTGATGACTCGAGTCATATCAGTTATCAGAAACTGTTATCGAAAGACTCATTTTGGAAAAGTTGAAACACATAGCATGACTCGAGTTACTTAATTGACTGACTCGAGTCATGGGACTTTTTGCAAATTGATTTTCAAACATTATGACTGGAGTTATGAATCCTTGACTGGAGTCATTTTATATCAGAATGTGTTTTACTTAAGTCCAAGAGATAAATGACTGGAGTCAAAACAATATGACTCGAGTCAAATTAACATTAATTTGGTTTTCAAATTTTTACAACATATTTGCTTAAGTTAATCAATCTTTTGATTTCCAATTGTTAGTTATCATCAAAACATACAGAGAACTAACAGGACTAAGTAACTCGGCTATACGTCAGTGGACCTAGTATGTTCAAGCCGTGGAATTAAAATGCTAATGGAAAAAGGGGCACAAAAGACTTTTACAGTGTAACTCTGGTTGGAAAAGATGCCACCTAACTATGTCCTAAGGTATATGATAATTAGTTGAACGAAAATATGCTGGTATAAGTTATAATACAGCATTTTCAGGGCAATCAGGAATGCCCTGCGTTTTTGAGAAAACATTGGTATTCGTGAAGAAAACCAAGTAAAACCTGGGCAGGATTTCGAGCAAGCTCCGATAAAGTAACTTTAATAAAGTAAGGTCATAATGACAAATGATGACATACTTATGTGTTGGCCAAATAGAATGGTGACACTGTTGGAATAAATTGAGATATTGTATCTCAGATTTCATTTTCGAATAAAGATGTCGTATCTCATATTTAATTAAATTGAGATATAGTATCTCAGATTTAATTAAATAGAAAGATATCATATCTCAGATTTAATTTATAGAAATAAATCAAATCAAATGAGCTTGTAATTCAGATTAAATAAATAGATTAGATTAGATATGTTGGACAGATTTAATTAATGTTATTTATATCTAAAATTCGAATTAAGATTAATTGAGATTAATCTTGAGTATTTTAATACGGCCCAATTAGGGTTTTACAAACTCTATAAAAGATATTGATATGGTCGTATTAAGATAAGGAACAAGCCGCGAAAGAAATCCTAGAGAGAAAAACGTGAGACACAAAGTAAGAAGGCGCTAGCACGCTGCCCTACGTGTTGGAGAGCTTATCGGTGTGGATACTGGTAGAGGGAGTGGATTCGTAGAGTCGGCTCCTAGAGATTGATCAAGCAAGAAGGTGTTAGCCCACGTGTTCGAGAAAAGACGCATACAAGCTCGTATAGGTACCGTTTCTCTAACGAACCTTGATTTAAACGCCGTTGATAGATCCTCTCTATGGGATTCCTAAAATTTTAATGGATGAGAATCCTTCTGTTGCGTGTACGGATATCAACAGTGGTATCAGAACCAGCTCAACCGTGCGTTTAAATTTGGTTTTACATGTGTTTATATATGTGATATATATGCTAAAACCGAATCTTAGTATGTGTTTGAATATGATAGTTCACGTTAGGGTTTCGTGTTGTTCTGAAGCGTTCAGATTGCACGACGCGAAAACGACATTCACGCTGGGTCGGACGACGGTCTGAAACGTTCAGACGTCGCTCAAGCTTGGAAACGCCGGACACGATGGGGTCAAACGCTGTTCGGAAACGTTGGTCTTTGGGGGCTTGAAATTTCTTGAAAGTTATTTTTTTATGAAACAATCTTTCTAAAACAATATGATGTTTTCAAAAGCTCTGGGGGACCGCCGAAGGGACCGGCTGATTGTTCGTAGCTCGAGATAAATTTTAATCATAACCCCTTTGTTTACTTCATATTGTATGAATAAATATATGTTGTGATTTTATTTTCAAATGTTGTTTGGGTATGGTGAACAACATGGCTCTAGTATTTACAAGTGTTGCAATATTTAAATATGGCCTGCGTGCCATGCCTTCCTCTAAATATTCTTGATGTACATTCTCTTCTCATCTCACTCTCCTCGAATGTAGAAACGAGGTTTCTTCTCATGTATTTCTTTTTCTTATTTAGAGAAGTCCCTCATTGGCTTGAGAGGATTATAGGTTAGGTGAGCCATGTTGTGTCACAGTTTTAATTATGTTTTGATTAGATCATTGCATGATTAATTTTAAGCTTATATGAGATACGATTGTTATTGCATTCATATAAACAGGATTAATAGGATTAATAGAGTTAATAAGAATAACCCTCCAAATGAAATCTTAAGTCGTAATGCCACAATCAATGAATACTTGTCAAAACCTAGATCGCTTATTTGTATGTTCCACCAAAGTGGATGCACTTGAGTTATCCTGGTGAGATAAGCGTGGGTAATGGTGTTACTCACAAATTCATTATTGTCTTGACTTGATTGAGATTATCAAAACGGTTTTGGATCTCAAGGCATTAGATGGGATTAAACGTACCGGGTCATACGATGATCGAATCCCATAAAGATCTAAGAGCTACATGTGATGTAATTGGCAAAGAGGTTGCCTACCTAAATAACTTGACTTTAAGCGTCCTGCCAAAGTGAACTTAAATTTAAGCCAAACATGGATCTTAGCCCACTAATTATATTGAGGGTTCTTAATTCTGTGGGAGATTACTAATCAACTTTGCATATATTTTACTTGTAGAATCGTGTCGACTAGTAATACTGCAACACTATCACTGTGATCAATCCTTGAGAAGGACAAACTCAATGGGACAAACTTTATTGACTGGTTCAGGAACTTGAGAATTATTCTCAAGCAGGAAAGAAAGTTGTATGTCCTTGATGAACTCATTCCTGAAGAGCCTGTAGCCAATGCTCCAAGAGCTCAGAGAGATGCTTACTCGAAGCATTTTAATGACTTTGTGGATGTAGGATGCTTGATGCTTGCCACTATGGTCCCAGAACTCCAAAAAGATCTGGAACATATGGAGGCTTTGGACATGATTGATCATCTCGAGGAAATGTTCCAACAACGAGCAAGGCAAGAGAGGTATGAGACCACTACACTAGTGCAAAAAAGGCTTTTAAGACCGGACGAAACAGTACATTAGACCGGACCCGCGACCGATCTTGTTCCGGGCGGTATTAAAGTCGACCTTTAAGACCAGGACTTTTACACGGTCTTAAAGAATTTCTTTAAGACCAGACATTTTAAACATCCGGTCTTAAAAGTGTTTCAAAATAATAAAAAAAAGAAAAAACTCAAATGAAACAATCGGAAATCATTCACCATGAAAATCGAATTTGAAGTCCAGATCTACAAAAAAATCACAAGCTTAAAACAACCAAATCGAGCGGGATCCTCTTGTCGGTGCTAGCAAAGCTTCAAGCAACCAAAATCGAAATCCAGATTTGAGCAGGAGCGGTCAATGTAGGAAATAAACAAACTTAAGCAAGAAGATATTTGAGTTTGATTTCAAACCGGATCTATACGAAGGCGCGTGGAAGGACCCATAGATCAAAGAGGAAGGAGCCGCAGTCGCCCGGAATCCTCAAAGTAGTACGCTTTATTGCCGAGGATTGGAGTCGACGCCATCGCAAAACCCTCGAAGCATCTCACCGCCAACGTTGCCAATGATTTGATTGTGCGACTCTTATGATGACTTACGAAGATTGCGAGTAGGTTAGAGGAAGAGGATGACATTCTTCTTTGAGGATTTGCCCGTGAGGCTCTTCGGACACTCGTTGAATCTATAACTAAGAAAATGTTATATCACCAAGAAGACAAAGCAAACTCACGGACTTAACAGGTTTAGCGAATGTAGTTTTTTTAACACTTTTAAGACCGATTTTTTGAAACAACCGGTCTTAAAAGTATATTTTTAGGACCGGTTGTTTTAAACAACCGGTCTTAAAGTGTAAAAATAATAATAATTGACTGGTGGCAATTTCGTAAATATATAGACACTTTTAAGACCGTCTGTTTGAAACAACCGGTCTTAAAAGTGTTCTATATAATTTTTTTACACTTTTAAGACCGTCATTTGAAACAGTCGGTCTTAAAAGTGTTCTATATAATTTTTTTTTTTACACTTTTAAGGCCGTCTCGTTTCAAACAGACGGTCTTAAAAGTACTTTTTAAGACCGTCTGTTTGAAACAATTGGTCTTAAAAGTGTTCTATATAATTTTTTTACACTTTTAAGACCGTCATTTGAAACATTAGGTCTTAAAAGTGTTCTATATAATTTTTTTTACATTTTTAAGAGCGTCTGTTTCAAGCAGAGACGGTCTTAAAAATTTTTAAGACCGTCTATTTGAAACAATAGGTCTTAAAAGTGTTCTATTTATTTAATTAGTTAGCGTATACGATTATATTGTGCAATTATCATAATTAAGTTGTTAGAGATTTTAGGAATTAAGTTAGCGAGATCAAGGTTTTTGAATTTCGTAATTAAATTCCGATTGTAATCATCTTAATTAAGTTGTTAGAGAGATTTTAGGAATAAAGTTAGCAGATCATGATTTTTGAATTTCGTAATTAAATTCTTGATTGTAATCATCGTAATTAAGATGTTAGAGAGATTTTAGGAATTAAGTTAGCGAGATCATGGTTTTATGAATTTCGTAATCACTAAGGCCTTACATTCCTACAAGATGGCTGAAGGTGCATCAGTTAGTCCTCATGTGTTGAAAATGAAAGGCTATATTGATCACCTTGAGAGGCCTGGATTTCCCATAAGCCAAGAGTTAGCTACAGATATGATCTTGAACTCACTCCCGGAAAGTTATGACCAGTTTTTCATGAACTACAATATGAACGATATGGAGAAATCAATTTCTGAATTGCATGGGATGCTCAAAACAGCTGAGCAAAGCATTAAGAAGAAGCCAAGCACTGTTTTGATGGTTCAGAAAGGAAAGGGTATGAAAAAGAAAGGCAAGGGCAAAAGAAAGGGTAATGGCTCAACTGGTAAGACCAAAGAGTCAAACAAGCTCGAAACTAAGCCTGAAGCCAAGAAGGCAAAGCCTCCGAAAGATGGGGTTTGCTTCTTCTGCAATGAACCTGGTCATTGGAAGAGGAACTGCAAGCTCTACCAAGAAGATCTATGTCATAGACATTCACTTTTCTACTTCCGCTACATGGGTATTAGATACTGCATATGGTTCTCACATTTGTGTAAATGTGCAGGGTCTCAAGGAAAGTAGAAGATTGAAAAAGGGCGAAGTAGACCTACGAGTTGGAAACCGAGCAAGAGTTGCTGCTTTAGTCGTAGGCACTTATGAATTAGTTGCCCAGTGGGATTTTTTTAATTTTGAACAATTGCTTTTATGTTCCTGCTTTGAGTAGTAATATTATTTCGCTTTCTTATTTGGATAAGGAAGGTTATACTTCCATTATTAGGAATCGTAAATGTTCTATTTATCGTAATGACATTTTTTATGTTGATGGTGATTTACATCTTGGTCATTATTTACTTAATTTTGAACATCCTAATAATGGACATATCTATGACATACCTGCTAAAAGGATCAAGTCAAATGATTTGAATCCGACCTACCTATGGCATTGTCGTCTGGGCCATATAAATGAGAAACACATTTCGAAACTCTATGAAGATGGATTTCTTAACTCATTTGATTTTGCATCATTTGATACATGTGAGTCTTGTTTATTGGGAAAGATGACGAAGACACTTTTTACTGGGCATAGTGAGAGGGCCACTGATTTATTGGGCCTCATACATACTGATGTGTGTGGACCAATGAATACATCTGCTAGAGGAGGTTATATGTACTTCATTACATTTATAGATGCTTTTAGTAGATATGGCTATATCTATCTAATGAAACAAAAGTCTGAATCTTTTGAAATGTTCAAAATATTCCAGAATGAAGTGCAAAACCAACTTGGTAAAACAATTAAAGCACTTCGATCTGATCGGGATGGTGAATATTTGAGCCAAGAGTTCATTGACCATATTAGGAGTTGTGGGATCATCTCACAACTAACTCCTCCTGGAACACCACAATGGAATGGTGTTTCTGAGCGGAGGAATCAAACTCTATTAGATATGGTTTGATCTATGATGAGTCAAACAAATCTTCCACCTTCCATTTGGGGCCATGCCCAAGAAATAGCTGCGTTCACACTAAATCTTGTTCTGTCAAATGCAGTTGAAAAGACACTATATGAGATTTGGACTGGGAAGAAACCCGGTTTGTCATTTCTCAAAATTTGGGGATGTGAGGTTTACGTTAAGCAGCAAGCCTCTGATAAATTATCATCCGGATCCTCAAAATGCCTTTTTGTGGGGTATCCTAAGGAAACTAAAGGATACTATGTCTACAATCCTACCGATAACAAAGTGTTTGTTATCCGAAATGGTATCCTTTTGGAAAAAGAGTTTATCTCTAAAAGAACCAATGGGAGTAAGGTGTACCTCGAAGAAGTTCGAGAGCCACAAGACAACGTACAACCACAAATGGAAAACGGAGAAGACTCGCAACAAGTTGTTGAGCCTACTCAAGTAACACAAGGCCCACGAAGGTCCAATAGATCACGGCTACATCCTCAGAGATATGGATTTCTGATTACTGGAAGTCGAGATGTTTTGCTCATTGAGCAGAATAAGCCAACTACCTATCGAGAAGCCGTGGTGGGACCAAACTCTGAAAGATGGCTAAATGCCATGAAGTCTGAAATGCAAATCCATGTACGACAATGAGGTATAGACCTTAGTCGATCCACTTGAAGGTGTAAAAACTATTGGGTGCAAGTGGGTTTTCAAGGAGAAAACTGACATGGATGGAAAAGTAAATGTCTTCAAGGCACGACTGGTTGCAAAAGGATTCACTCAAACTCATGGTGTGGACTATGATGAAACCTTTTCCCTAGTTGCAATGGCCAAATCAATCAGAATCCTTCTTGCCATTGCAGCATATTATGACTATGAAATATGGCAGATGGACGTCAAAACAGTCTTCCTTAACAAAAAGCTACTTGAGGATGTGTACATGACACAGCCTGAAGGCTTTGTGCGTCCAGAGAATTCTGGTAAAGTATGCAAGCTTCAAATGTCCATTTATGGATTGAAGCAAGCATCTCGAAGCTGGAATCATCGTTTTGATGAAGTTGTCAAAGAGTTTGGATTCATCCAAAACATTGATGAACCTTGTGTTTACAAGAAGGTTAGTGGAAGCACAGTTGTATTTCTAGTGCTTTATGTAGATGACATCCTACTTATTGGAAATGACATTCCTACCTTGCAGAGTGTCAAGTCTTGGTTAGGAAAGTCTTTCTCAATGAAATATTTAGGCGAAGCCACTTACATCCTAGGGATTAGGATCTATAGAGATAAATCCAAGAGGCTGATAGGCCTAAGTCAGAGTACATCCATAGACAAGATACTGTATAGGTTCAGTATGCATGATTCAAAAAGGGGTTATATGCCCATGTCTCTTGGCATCCATCTCAGTAAGGATCAGTGTTCTGGTACACCTGATTAAAGAGACCACATGAGTAAGATTCCATATGCCTCCGCTATTGTATGTCATGTTATGTACTCGACCGGATGTCTCATTTGCCTTAAGTATGATCAGCAGATATCAACAAGATCCTGGTGAAGGTTACTGGACTGCTGTCAAGAATATCCTGAAGATGTAGTATAATAAATTGAATAACTATAATAAATTGAGATATTGTATCTCAGATTTAATTTTCAAATAAAGATGTAGTATCTCATATTTAATTAAATTGAGATATAGTATATTAGATTTAATTAAATAGAAAGATATCATATCTCAGATTTAATTTATAGGAATAAATCAAATCAGCATGCTTTTAATTCGGATTAAATAAATAGATTAGATTAGATCTGTTGGACAGATTTAATTAATTCTATTTATATCTAAAATTCGAATTAAGATTAACTGAGATTAATCTTGAGTATTTTAATACGGCCCAATTAGGGTTTTAGAAACTCTATAAAAGATATTGATCTGGTCGTATTAAGATAAGGAACAAGCCACGAAAGAAATCCTAGAGAGAAAAACGTGATGTTGGATATGATTAGTTTTGATGATGTCTTATATAGATGTCATTCTTAAGAGCAAAAAGCTTGCATGATATATTATCTTCTACAATGACTAACTACTATATTTAATGTAAATTAGTCCAAGTTGAATAATAGCTCAAGAAGGAGATAAGAGATTTTAGAAAGAAGAAACTGGAGAGAATGTCATGTTCAAGAAGAAGATGAGATATTGAAGAATTAAATTATGAAAATGATCAGGAGAAGAAGAAGAAGAGGAGAGAATAAATAAAGAATTAAATTATGGAGAATGATGAAGAGAGAAGAAGAGAAGAAAAAAAGAATTGAATTGTGGAAAATGATCAAGAGAAGAAGAAGAGAAGAGAAGAGAAGAAGAATTGAATTGTGGAGAATGATCAAGAAAATAGATTGAAGAAAGAAGTTCTTGCACAATATAAAGGGAATATCATAATGTCAAGGAAGCAAGAAGTTATCAAATGATTTTGGGGGCATCTAGAAGGAGAGAAGAAATTGAAGAAAGAAGAAATTGTACAATGTAGTGGAATATCATTATTCAAGTTTTTATATTGATGCTAGAAGTCTCCAAGATCATATGGAAGTTGGAATGGCTCAATTCGGAGTTAAAACCAGCAAAAAATCAGTTCCAGGATGAGAAAACTCGAGTTCAGATCTAAAAACTCGAGTTTCCTACTTCGCTACAATGGTTTGCTCCTCTGGTATGAGAAAACTTGAGTTTAGGACACAAAACTCGAGTTTGGAACTCAAAACTCAAGTTAATCACTAACTGACTCGAGTTTGTAATGTCTTCAGCATCTCTGGTGTCTCTGGACAAGGAAAACTCGAGTTTTCAAGTCAAAACTCGAGTTTACAGCGGTCTTCAGCAACTCTGTTTCACGTTTCACTTGGGCGACGTCTGGTAATTCGATGATATCTCCCAAACTATAAATCGGATTGAGGTGAAACTAGTGGCATATGAAACTAGACTCCTAATGCATCATCCTTATATAATATTCAAGCCAAAATGAGTTCATATGAAGGAGATATGAATTGTAGAATTTGACAGTGAAATTCACGCCACACAGCAGACCAAGCTTTAATATTTTGAGTGTATCTCACAAAATACAAATCCAATTAAGCTGAAATTGGTGGCATATGAACGCAGAATCAAAGGGATTACCAAAAATATTTGAACCAACTAAAACGGAGTTGGACCAAGGAGATATGGCCCTCGAAAGTGGTCATTTGTCCTATTTGTTTTTTACGAGAATATTCCTTTTTATTAATTTTATATTGCAACTTGCTACAAAATATCATGATATTTTCTACTTCATTCTTATCCAATTTTCTTCAAAAATTTTTTTGCTCCTCTATTTCTTTTTTTTTTTTTAATTTTATTTTTTAATTAATTAATATTATATAAAATAATCGACCTTAGAATCCTTATTCATGGTTTTCTAGATAGGATTTAGTTTCTATCGGTGGTCATTTGTCCTATTTGTTTTTTTTGAGAATATTCCTTTTTATTAATTTTATATTGCAACTTGCTACAAAATATCATGATATTTTCTACTTCATTCTTATCCAATTTTCTTCAAAAATTTCGGCTGCTCCTCTCTTTCTTTCTTTTATTTTATTTTATTTTTTAATTAATTAATATTATATAAAATAATTTTTTAATAATTTTTTTATATAATTTTTTTTTTTACAAAATTTTCCTATTGGTCCATACTTGGATTTAGGCTTAAAATTATTTAATCTCATCTATTTTTCTTCATATTTTTTCAATAATTAGCAAATATATTTTATGCTAATTTTAGCCATAAACCACTAATTAAAGGGTTTTACATAATTTACCATGATTATTCCCTTGTTTATGTATAAATAATTAGCCAATAACTATTTAATTAATCACTTATTAATTGTGGATAATTTTCTTATTTAGAATTAATCATAATCTCACAACTATTGGACTAACATTGGTATTTTACGCTCCATGTAAAATATTAAAAATCATGGGGTCAATTATGGCCCCACAATACTTTTGATTTTTCTCCTTTAATTTTTTCAAGGTAATAATTTAATAAATTACCTAAATTAGGGCAATATTCTTCCCTATTTCAAATAAATATTTATTTGCCTCTTTATAATATTTTCAGGGTATTTTATAACCCATAAATATTTTAGGGACCTATTTGCAAATTTTCAAACGTTTTAGAGACCTAAGCGCACATTCTCTAATTTCAAGAGAAATTACCCTAATAACAAGATTAATTCAATACAAGGTGTTTGAGACCTCATATTCACCTATTTTTACTAGGCATTATTTACTGAGATTTTTAGGGTTTTACATTTCTCCCCCCGTTAAACAAAATTTCGTCCTCGAAATTTGCACTCTACCATCTAAACTCCGTACTTAACTAAACTTCGAACTATACGCGTCGATCTTTACTTTATCTCGTCACCTGCTCCTCTTGATGATCGAGAATTCGCTCTGGTTTGACCACTAAAGATCTTGTCATTTCGTACTTTAATATATGATGTTCCCGTGGTTCCCATACACCGCTGGCCAACACCAGATACGAAAATGAGATACCAAAATGTCTCCATGGTTCCCATACACCATGGTAACATAAGATACCTAATACTCAATGGCATGATCACGGTCGAATATAACGAAGAAATATGGAACACGTGTCTAACATCTAATTCGTATACTATCTAGAGAAGATTTCGTCTAAGAGATTTTCACGAGCAACACCGGGATGGTAATCCCCGCATTTGGACATGGTGGTCTCCAACATTCTTGGGTTGCTCATTGCCTAGACCGGAATGGCATCTTGCTTTCTCTTTGAGAGCTACTCCATGGTGCCTCTCTCTTGCGAGGAATTTCCACTGCTGCTCTCGCTACGCCTTGCACCGCAGTCTTTGGAATGTCGGGATCTATGCAGCTCTTTTAGATTTCGCTCAATTAGCCTGACAAGATTCTACGGCTTGAATTAGTTCTCGTGAACCGTTGAGACACCAAATTTTCTCTAATCTCGTACTTCAGCCGTGTATTAGTATGTTTGCCATACTACTTTCATCACCATTACGCCTCGGGTGTGATGAATAACGTGATAGATTAGTAAATCGGGCAAAGTAGTCATCGAGAGTCTCCTCATGCCCTTGTCGAATGTGAAGGAATTCTCGCCTCCTTGGTCACTTGTATCGAGGGAGGAAAGTACTGCTCGTTGAACTTTTTTTAGAAATTTCTCCCATGTAACGGGACAATAGCGCGTTCGTAGGGTTTCCGTCATGACTCTCCACCAACGGTCCGCATCTCCTTCGAGCTTGTATATCGCCGGTTGAGCTTTGCGATTTCCGGCACTCGATTACCTCGAAGATCTTTTCCAACTTCATCAACCAATCCTCGCCATTTCCAACTTACCTTGGAAAGTCTGGGGTTTCAGCTACTAACCGAGTAACCCAATATTGTGACGTATTGGCATCTCAGGTGGACGAGGTATGTTCACCATTGCTCTCCCATGTCTTGGTGGTGACTGGGACCTTTCTGATCCCTCAGCTTCCTCAGTTCGTCTATCATTTTCTTCACTCTCTTCTTCGTTCTCAGATCGTTGTTCTCCCTCAGCTTGTCGATCAGGCAATTGTCTCTGTCTTTCTTGCTTTTCTTCAAGGAGTTCAGCTATGAGAGCCCCCTGCTCTTGCAGTGTTCTCCTCATCTCCAACATCTCATTCTGCTCCGGTTGATCTGGTATTTCATTTTGCTCGTGCCACGGTAATGGTCTTACTCGAGGTTGTCTACCTCCTCTTCTACCCTCGCCTCGGCCTCGGGAGCTCCGGCTCCTCTTATATTCGCCATGTCGCGTTCCTTTTCCTTTATTAGGAAAACGTTTAGGTATATAATAGGAACAATGATTAGTATATCGCAGATTTTATCACACTTAGTAATCGTATGGCACAAAGACTTTATCGCACCTAGTTTTACGCTACAAACGAACGGACACTCACAATATTTTCCTCGTCGATTCTCGTTGGTTTATTCTACTCGAAACGGCACGAAGTACGTATCGGAAGTTTCTCTACATGGGTCAAATATTGCATGTACGTATCTTTCTTGTTCTCGGAGTTTCATTCGGCGTGACCCGACTCTTCATATAAGCGTTGTGCTAGGATAGAATTACCGTACGCAGACAAACCGGCGATTATCGAGTTATCGAGTACGCGTCGGAGTTGATATTAAGATCTATGATCTTTGGATAGTAGAAGTTGTCGGCCACCGATAAATGACGTGAATTGTCGGGGTTATCGGGACTATTAGAGGTTGATATCGTGGTTATCGAGGCCGATATCGAGTTATCGAATTATCGAGGCTAATATCGGGGTTATCGAATTATCAAAGTGATGCACCGGCGTAGGTGGTACACTCGGTTCGGGATGGTATACCGGTTGAGAATGGTATACCGAAGTAAGGTGGTACACCAACCTTGGGCTATATCGTATTCATTTTCAAAATATACTCCAAATTTTTGAAAAGGCTTAGAACCTAACTCCGTTAACCGAACAGAATGGCCGTGTAAGTGTGTACCATGGGGGCCTCACTAAGTTCACGGTGACTAATTGGAACACCCACATAGACTACCCTTGCCTTCGGCACCAAATTGTCCGTAATAACATAGTTAAATTCATGCCGGAGAAAGTCTTCGGCTGCAAAAAGAAATCTTCCGCCGGGTCTCTAAGCATGCTGCTTACTCTTCTCCTCGGTCCTCGGTCCTCCCGACCCTGTAGCTATGTGAAGAGCTGAGGTCCATTGCAATCGGACCCCAGGTAACGGTTAACCTCATATCTACATATACAGCATATGGACTACAGACACTCACAACATTAACAGTATAAGAGCACATAATACAAGCATCTCCCAAACAGCGTATCCTGGCAGCACATAGGCCCCCTGTAGTGTAACCTTAGCAACACCTAGGCCTCTTGAACCCTGGCAGCACATAGGCCTCTAACAACCGTATCCTGGCGGCACCTAGGCCACTAGCAAGCGTATCCCAATACCCAGCAACCATAACAACAGTACATAAACATACAATACACATAGCACATACACGCATACCATAAATATCAGGGTTAGGGTTACTAGTACGCGAACGTACCTTCGTTGACGGTGAAACGGTATACGTCGGAAAACGGTACGACGGTAGGTCGGGACGTAATCGGGGATATCGTATCAAGATAAATGACCATTTTACCCCTGAGCCCCTAATCGGTGGAATTTCACCAGCACTTCGTTACTTTGACTCTAATCTTCCAAAATTTTGCCATAACCCTTCCTCCAACATTATTTTCGAAATTAATACCTTAATTAACCCTAAAACATGATATCTAATCATACTTGGAAGATTAAAGATCAAAACAACATCTCTACTCTAACTACCGAAAGAACTACCGAAGCTTAAGACTAAGGACCGAAGAACTTACCCGTTGAAGAACTTCGCTACAACTTTCCCCAGAGCTCCTCTCTCTAACCTCTCTCTACACTTTCTAAGAGTGGTTTTGGTGTGAATTGTGAAGAGGCAAAGGCCTCTATTTATAGGCAAAAGTGTGAGGGCATTTCGGTAATCTTCCAACTTCCAACTTTAATTTTGGACCACACATGTAGAAAACTTAGGAAACAAGTTTCTTCCTTCATTTCCATCCAAAACCATCCTCCCCCATGTCATGCTTCAAAAGATGATGTCACCTAGGTAATGTCATCTACTTGTTCAAGAAGTTGTCTTACCGATAAAGTCTCTGTTCGGTGTTCTAATCGTGCAATCTTGTAAAATCTCATAAATCCGGGAACATAGCCCTGAAGATCTCTTCTTCCTCTTTCAAAATACTTGGGTCAACTAAATTTTTGATCCCATTAAGGGTGTCATCGGTTCCGCTGAAGATTTTTGGATAAACGCTTCGGTTACGGAAATCGCTTCGGGTAGCGTCAACTTCTGGATAAAAATTCACTAATTCATAAAACGTCCAGTTGTTTATCAACTCGTCCCCAGATATTGAGTTAGGATTTATTCTCTATAGGTTTTCATTTCTACTATCTGCCTTATTTCTTTTTCATCTTATTACAAAGGCATTCATAGGTTTCGGACATGACTTCTGAGACAGCTCAATCCGAGATAAAAATTCACTTGTCTATAAAATACTCTGACCTTAGAAACCTTGTTCATGGTTTTCTAGATAGGATTTAGTTTCTATCGGTGGTCATTTATCCTATTTACTTTTTTACGAATATTCCATAGAATATTCCTTTTATTAATTTATATTGCAACTTGCTACAAAATATCATGATATTTTATACTTCATTCTTATCCAATTTTCTTCAAAAATATCGGCTGCTCCTCTCTTTCTTTCTTTTTTTTTTATATTTTAATTAATTAATATTATATAAAATAATTTTTATATAATTTTTTTATTTACAAAATTTTCCTATTGGTCCATACTTGGATTTAGGCTTAAAATTACTTAATCTCATATATTTTTATTCATATTTTTACAATAATTAGCAAATATATTTTATGCTAATTTTAGCCATAAACCACTAATTAAATGGTTTTAATAATTTACCATGATTATTCCCTTGTTTATGCTTAAATAATTAGCCAATAATTATTTAATTAATCACTTACTAATTGTGGATAATTTTCTTAATTAAGATCAATTATTATCTCACAAATATTGGACTGAAATTGGTATTTTACGCTCCATGTAAAATATTAAAAATCATGGGGTCAATTATGGCCCCACAATACTTTTTGATTTTTCTCCTTTAATTTTTTCAAGGTAATAATTTAATAAATTACCTAAATTAGGGCAATATTCTTCCCTATTTCAAATAAATATTTATTTTCCTCTTTATAATATTTTCAGGGTATTTTATAACCCATAAATATTTTAGGGACCTATTTGCAAATTTTCAAACGTTTTAGGGACCTAACTGCACATTATCTAATTTCAAGAGAAATTACCCTAATAACAAGATAAATTCAATACAAGGTGTTTGAGACCTCATATTCACCTATTTTTACTAGGCATTATTTACTGAGATTTTTAGGGTTTTACAATTAAAACGAAGGATTAGAAGCAAATCTGAAAATCTCAGATTTGTGTCAAAACATCAAAAGCTGTGCAAAATTTCTAAAGGCTAGTTCCAACTGATCTCCAATGGTTACTATTCACAACGGTCATATTCTCAACGTTCTAATGATCTTCATCTATAAGTAGAGACACATTCAAGATAAAGAAAAACGATGACAAGAGCTTGCACTGTCAAAATGCCCAAATTCTGAATTCAACATTCATCTCACATACACTCTGTTCTCAATGCTTACATAGCTCATCTTAGAGAGTGAAATGATTTGTACTTCAGTATTTATTTATTCATTTCTGAGAGAGAAGATTCATTGTAATCATTTTATCTGAGAGTTACTCAAGATTGGGTGATCTTGAATGGGAAACAGATTGTAACCTTACATTGTGTAAGGGGGAGAATCTCAGTGAGAGATTTGGCTTCACAAGTGGCTGGGTGAACTTGTGGGTTTGTAAAGGCTTCTCTTGTGCCTAGATTAAACAAGAGGATAGTAGATTGAAAATCTCAAGTGGAGCTTGGGAACTGGACATAGGTCAGGGATTGGGCCGAACCAGTATAAATCTCAGTTTGCATATTCTCTTCCTTAATCTCCTATATTTCTAGTATATATGTTTGAATGACTATCTATATCTTTGTAACTCTTTATTATCATACAAACTAGTTTTACTGAGTTGCAAAAAGATAATTAAAGTTCCTAAGTTTTTATACTTCACCCAATTCACTCCCCTCTTGGGTTCAACCGGTTCTTACACGTGAGACACAAAGTAAGAAGGCGCTAGCACGCTGCCCTACGTGTTGGAGAGCTTTTCGATGTGGATACCGGTAGAGGGAGTGGATTCGCAAAGTTGGCTCCTAGATATTGATCGAGCAAGAAAGTGTTAGCCCACGTGTTCGAGAAAGGACGCATACAAGCTCATATTGGTATAGTTTCTCTAACGAACCTTGATTTAAACGCCGTTGATAGATCCTCTCTATGGGATTTGTAAAATTTTAATGGATGAGAATACTTCCGCTGCGTGTACGGATCCCAACAGACACGTCCCTTCATGATTGCAAAATTCAAAGGTAATGACGCTAGCAAGACACGTGGTGTGTAGGGGTCAGAAGTTGGATTTTCGATAGCACGAAGTTCAAGGTAATTATGAGATACTGAAATATGGATTTCTTCCTCCCCAAGGAACTACATTTCAGCCACTCATGGTTTGGGAGAAGAGACAGTTGATCTGGCCCCACACAAGCCCAATCAAGTAGCCCGTGTAGAAAGGAAAAGTGTAACCAACAAAAAGCAGTTGAGCGGGACCGGTTAAGGGTTCTGGAGACGGGCCCCGACCCCCAAACACAAGGAAAATTGCGCCACATGGTGGGCCAGGAGAGAGAAATAAGTGACTTGGAGAGCAAGGCAAAAGTCAAATCGGGTAATAATGAAGAAAGAGAAAATATTAAAATAATAGGATTTAATCTGCACCACACATTTGAATCTGATGTGACAAGGGGTATGACATGTAATTATGACCCCACATGGACATAAATAGCGCCATATTAGGGTAGCCAAGTGGGTCCCACTGTCTTGGAGAAAAAGTAACCCAAAATGACCATTTTACCCTCATGGCACTGTTTTAACCACTGGATAAAAGCTTGCACCTAGAAGATCCAAAAACCATCATTAAGGGCAGCCAGGGAATCTGATTTTGGGTACCTAGATGGCGCCACACTCTTCCCAAGAAGTCTCTAGAATAACTTAGAAAACAAGTCAAAGAATTATATAAAAACCTGATGCATCCTTCTGACCACTGGGTAATAACAAGCCTTGGATAATAGCCCTAACAAAGGAGTCTATTTAAGGACACCCCTTGCCCATTTCTTGGATGCCTAGGACGTGTTCAAGGAGTGGGAGAAGAGTGTTCAGATAAAGGCCTTGGTCCAAAGAGAAGAAGAAGTCATACGCAACCGAAGATTTAAGGTAAGCACTCAACCGACAATTCAGTAAGTCATGTTTAAGTTTCTGCCCAGAGATGTTTAACGTGGCGTTACAGTGGGATTTTAATATTTCAGATGTCTCCATTGAGTCCAAAAAATTATTTTGTGTGGGGATAAGTCAAAGTTACCTTTTTCACTCCCGAAAAACCCTAAGACTTTAAACTAAGCAAATCTGCCAATACTTGTGTTTTTTGGGCAGTGAATGGAAATCAGATGTTTTAAAATAGTAAATGAAGTCCATTTTCCATGAAATGTTTCAGGGAGAAATTATACATCCTGAGGATAATTTTGATATAATATTTCATGTCATTTTGAATTTCCTACTGGGATATATTTATATTTGAAAATAGCCTTAAAACTTGGACTTTGTTTCAGACCAGCGGTTAGGGTTTAGTTATAATAGAAATATATGAACCCCGAGGACTTTGTAAATTATTTTTACTATAAACTATACATCCTAAGGGTTCTATGGCCTCTAATTTCACGTCAATTGGATTTTTCTATAATTTATAAAAAATCGGTGAAGTCAAACCAAAGTTTCTGGAAAATACTGATGGTGGGCGAAATTTATGGAAGTTGGAGTAAAGTTAGTGTATGAGATTAAAAGTTTGATATTTTGTTATATCTAGGACGGTAACACATGTGGGACATATCTCAAACACCGGGGAAGAGTTTATTGCTTTCAAGGGAGTTCTGGGTAGTAACTGTTAACTCGCATACTCTATGTTACTCTCGCATGTGTGTTGTATCATAATTGAAGATTCGGGCTGTAGTGCCATGAGGACTGTGTGTCCTTAGGTCACTGGTGAAGTCTGAGGTATGTGAGGCTATAGTACCTATTGGGCTGTGTGTCCTTAGGTTGTTGCTGAAGCCTGAGGAATGTAAGGCTGTAGTACCTATTGGACTGTGTGTCCTTAAGTTGCTGCTGAAGCCTGAGGCGTGTAAGGTCGTAGTGCTTGGAGGATTGTGTGTCCTTAGGTCACTGCTGAAGTCTGAGGTATATGAGGTAGGTAGGGCCTATTGGATTGTGTGTCCTTAGGCAGCTACTGAGACCTCTTGGTGTAGGTAGTTAGGGTTTGCAGCCCTGGATACTAAGGCCCCTTAGCTCTGTTGATTCCGAGGGCTTGTCTTGACCAGGCGATCCTGCGGATTGTGGTACATGCAATGTATTGTTTTCCCGACTGTGATTTACATTGCATGCATTGTATACATATTGTATATGAGTTTAACACGTTACTCTAGGGTTCAACTTTGAACTCCAAATCACTTTGAAGATACAGGTGTAAGGCGGTAGTCTAGTTGGATTTTTAACAAGGAGGTAAGGGCATGGTGTGGAAGACTAAAGAAATAGGGGATGCCCTATCACTTTTTGTACTTTATAGTTTTTGGGGTAACTGTACCATTTACTTACTATTCAGTATTTATTTTGGATGATTGTACCCTTAACCCTAGGGGACTACTTTATGTTTTTATCTGTACCTTTACCAGTATATTGTAGTTGTTCAAACTGATCATATGCTCTGTCGCGCACACTCCAAGGTATGACTAAAAGGGAACAATTAACAAAGGAAAGGCAATAAAAAAAGGATCCCTCTAACCCGCCACCCAAAAAGGGCGAGGCCGGTAAGGGTGTAACAGTAAAGGCTTCTCTTATGCCCAAATTAAACAAGAAGACGGTAGATGAAAATCTCAAATTAAGCTTGGGCACTGGACATAGGTCATCAAGCCCAGATTAAATCATTGTTTGCATATTCTCTTCCTTTATCTCTTATATTTCTAGTACATACATTTAGAATAACTAACTATGAATTTATAATTCATTTCTTTTATACGTATTGTTTTTAAAAAGATATGACAATCCGAGCAAAAAACAAGATATGAAAAGATTTTCAATGTTTCTAAGTTTTATCATACACTCAATTTACCCTTTTTTTATATTTATTAATTTTGATTGTATCAAATCCATTAGACTAAAAGAAGAGTGACTTTCTAATGCCCTTTCCTTTACTTTTTTTACTTTGATTTTAATTCATTGAATTTTGTAGTAGGTTCCATTCTCATAACATAATATCTCCAACGAGAAGAAAAAAGGTATCAAATCGCTTGAAACTAGGGTTGTGCATTTCCCTCTTGAGTGTCAACCAGTTCTAACAATTGGCACTTGTCATTTTTTTATTTTTGTCCTTCCTATTTTTTCCCCATCTTTTTGTCTTTCCATCATGTGAATAAAAACTAGGGTTAAGTAGCAATTTTGTCCCGGAAGTACAAGCCCAGGAGCAATGTTGCCCTGAAAGTTTTTTTGGGCTCAATTTTGCCCCAAAAGTTTCAAAACGTAGTAATATTGCCCTCTACTAACAGTGTGCCTAACGGATTTAGCACACTCGAGTGTGAATTGTGCACACTCAAAATGAGTGTGCACGGTGTAAAAAAATATATATATATATCGTGCACACTTGAATGTGAAAACTCCGTTAGGCTTCACCGTTAGTGGAAGGCAACATTGTTACGTTTTCAGACTTCCATAGCAAAATTGAGCCCAAAAAAACTTCTATGACAACATTGCTCCTAGGCGTGTACTTCCAGAACAAAACTGCTACTTAACCCTAAGAACTATTATAATTCACCTTTGCGCATCATTCAAGAGTTGCTATCTTTTCATGCTTAGGAGATAGGGGGAATATTTGTGCACTTTGAATAGCCCAATTTCATAAAAATTAATCCTTTCATGCTTATAAAAAATAAAAACTTGGCTAGCCCCTTTATTAAAAAAAATTAATCATTTCATGCTTCCAATAGCCCATTTTAAAGAACAATAAATAAAATTAATTCTTTCATGCTTCCATCTTATTAAAAAAGAAAAAAAAAAGAATAATCAATTGGGTTGAGTCTAGCAAAATGAACTAATATCTCACTATGTAACAAACAAGGTTTGAATCTCACAAAGAGATGTGCCCGTGTTTATGTCCAAAAATACCTCAAAAATGATTGCTTCCAATAGAAAAATAGGTGGCCTAGCCTTATGAAAAAACATTGAAACTAAAAGTTCAAAAATAAATTATGCATGTAAAACTTGAATAGTAAGAATCCTACAAAATGCCCAATAAGGATGAGAAACAAGGTTAAAAAAAAAACAAATTTTAAAACGTTTGATGACACTAAAATTATTTCAATTATGTTTTTTTTTTTTCCTTTTTTCTCTTACTCCATTATTTTTTATAGGGTTAAGGTATAGATTTGCCAAGGAACTATTACACGAGGAGCATCTGACATAAAAAACAATTTAGGGTACCATAATTATCAATCAACAATTAAAAAGTGAAAAAGAGTACCAAATAACTATTAAAAAAAATAACTATCACAATTACGTTAAAATATGAGGAACTAGCGTAGGACGGTGGCGGAGATGCTGGAGAAAAAAGCAGTTAAGGCAAACACCAACAGTGATGGGACTCATGCGAGCAGGCGTTGTGGCGGCAGCGGCTGCTACTTGTGGCATTAGAGGGATGGAACCAGGGTGCAAGCCGTGTGCCGGTTGAAAGCTGTGGACTGCTGGATTTGGTTTCGATGCGTGATTCTCACTCTGAAGCTGCATACGGACCTTGATGAGATTAAGAGGGTGAGTGGAACACCCAACAACAATGGAAACTTTGGAGACGCCGATGTCACTGACACTATGACAATCAATGGAAGACGGAGACACCAAGACAGTGATGGGGTAATAGTTCGTTGGCCAATCTACACTTTAATTGTGTTTTTTTCACTTTTTAATTGTTGATTGGTAATTATGGTACCCTCAATTGTTTTTTGTGTCAGATGCTCCTCGGGTAATAGTTCGTTGGCAAATCTACACCTTAACCCTCTTTTATAAGAAACACTTTTATGCCAATTGAATCTGGAGACTTCCAAGGATAGGGACATGTCTCACAAGTTATGTTAGACAAAATGATGTCTAATATGAATTTTGGTGATAACGAATATAAAAATAGTTAAAAATAATTATTAAATTAGATATTTTAAAGAGTTTTAATTAGACTGTTGTATGCTATTGATGATAACAAATATAGAACAAATATATTCCAAGGGGATAACAAGTTTAATGTTCCATGTTTTATATGACACAAACGATTATGGGAGAATTGATTAATTATATAAAAACTTTGATATGTAATTAATTGAATCATATTTCCCCTTGATCATACTATTAATTAGTTGTTCATATACATTGTTATTTGCATATAAATTAGGTATATAAATGATAAGAATTCCCTATGCATGATATAATTCTTTGTATTTTTTTACAAAATATTACCCTCTTCTGATCTTTCTCAATGTTGGATTCAAACACGTGACATTTAGGAGGTGTTAGTTGCAGCATTTCATCCAAGAGGGGCTGAATTGGGTAATATTAAAATTTTAAAGGAAAAGTGAATAACAATTAAATCAAACGATAAGAGTTAAAAGAATATCACCAAGTACACACAGCTAATTATATTGGTTTGGCCTTAACTTTTTGATCTACATCCAGTCCCCAGAGCATCTCTGAGATTTTCACTATTCTTTCAAGATTCCATGGATTCTTGGCACCACAATACAGAGAGATCCTCAACAAGACTCACTCTCCCCTTACAAGTTGTAATCTAACAACCACACTAAGGTCCCACTACCTTGAGATTTTACAGAGTTTGAAAACCTTAGTAAATGACTCTCTCACATAGTAAATAAATAATCACTGATGAGCAAAATGAATATCAAAAGATATTACAGAGAAAATATTTGAGCAATAAATGAGAAGAGGATTGATCGTTTGTTTGAGTAGTTGCTCTATATTGAATGCTTGGCTATTTATAGATGAATGCCATTAATAACCATTGTGAACATTAAAACTTTCCATTAGAGACAAATTGGAGTTGTTGGAAGAATTCAAGGTTCAGTCGCTTTCGTCTTCACTGCAATAAAAGCTTCAGACAAAATCCCTTTGGTCTGCCCTGGGATTGCTTTCGTGTACTCTGTTCTCTGTTAAGCATATAATGTTCTGACATAGAAAGTTGCTTTTGTGCTTTTGGAGTTAATTCATGATTTTAAACATCTGAAACTTATACATAAATGAGATTATTAGTATCGAGAAGCAGTATAAGTAGCAATCAAGTATAAATAGATGTTATTAACAATATTTGAATTCTCCGAGGGTTGTAATTTGAAGTAGAAACTTGCACTCGAGTGTGATTCCAGAATCACTCGAGTGAGTGCTCATCACTCGAGTGTTTTTCAATCCAACTCGAGTGCCTGATGAATTTTGAGTTCTGGTAGTGAAGTGTTAAAAGATTGAATCTCTCGAGTGACTAAAACTTGACTCGAGTGATTTTCTATTTGTTTGAAAATAGTTTCAACACTACCAATGACTCGAGTGCTTATTGGAAGTGATCTTGAGTCACTCGAGTGACTCTCAGGATCACTCGAGTGGACTGCTAATGAGAAGCCCAGCACTCTTGGTCCATTAGCGACTGACTTGCAATAAACTCACGAGATAAGGTCAAAAGTCGTCTTTCTTGAAAAATGTAAGAAAAGACCTTTCATTAGAAGTTCGAAAAAGTCTGTTATGAAAAAGAAAAAAAGAAAGAGGGTTGAAATCTACACATTGATTTTTTCACGATTTTTTGTGAACCGTATGCATCAAAAGGTGCATGTACGGCTCCTAAGGGATAAAATCTTATCCTAATCAACATCATCACTTGAGTGAGCTTTACTCAACTTCCACGAAAAGGGTGAGTGACTTGCAAAATGTCACCGAGTGATCACCAGCACTTGATGGTAACTTATCCACTCGAGTGATCTGTCATAACTTCCAAAAAACCTTCGAGTGACTTGCTGATTTTCTACAAGTAAAGGAGGATCACTCTAGTGCTAACTTAGCCACTCGAGTGATCTTGCATCACTCTTCGAACACTCAACGAGTGACTTGCAAAATCACAGGAAGTTAAGGATCATCACTCGAGTACATTACCTGCCACTCGAGTGATCATCTCTGATTACTTGAAGTGAGTTTTCTTGCTGATTCAAGTTTTAGTTCAAATATAGTTCTATCACTCGAGTGTCTTGAATCATCAAGTTCTCATTGTTTTCCAAGGTTTGTTATCATCAAAACATAATCCGAGAACTAACAGGAGGAACTTCTTCCTCAAATCCAACATGACACTTGGATATTGACTACTACATCTTATCCTTAATAAAAGACTCAATTGATTTTTTTGAAGAAATTAAAGAAACTAATAAATTTCTTAATTATAACATATGTTAAATATTAAGGAATGGAGAAAAATGATAAACATAAATACCTTAAAGTAATTTATCTAGTTTTATTAATCTCTTTAAAAATAAATCAACTGGATCTTATATTAAGAGACGGATAAAGTATTATGTTATGCCTATTGATAAATACATACTGGCACTAACTAGATTTATATAAAGGCTATTAAAATAGCCTTTAGCCTGAATAGATGTATTTATTCTTGGTTAGGAATCTTTGCGTGAAACTCAATGAAATTGGAATTCAATTTTGACTTTTGATCATTTCTTTTTTATCATCTCACAAAAATATATCGAATTTTAATGTGATACTTATTTTATGGAAAATTAGATTTCAAGATTTTTTATTTTTTATTTTCCAACAATACATCATTCTATGAAGTTTGATGTCAAATTGAGAGGATTATAATATTTGGGGATTACATGTTAGAATATGAATCGATTTGAATTTAGTTAGAGACTAGTTTCTTCTTCTTTGCATTTAATACCCAAAAACTTTTAATTTAATTATTTGACGTTGATGGAGGATTAATTGTAACATCCCAAATTTTTGGACCAAAAGGTTGAAAATAAAACTAAGATAACAAGGCTTCTAGCCAGTAGAGTTCAAAAGTTTTAAGCTTATTATGAGGAAAAGCTTAAAATAATTATTAAAATTATTTTGGACTTTGAGAATTTGAGAAGGTTATGAAATAATATTTCGAGGATATAGAAATATTATAATGGAATTAGTCATGAGAAATTTAGTCTCGAAAAAAAAATGTTAAAAGTAATATTTGGAAATTTACGCATATTTTCTATATAATTAATGACAAATGATTAGAGAATAATTCTTGCCCTAAATGTTTAGAGACAATATTTTATGGCCTAATGGAAATAATTGAGGATAGAATAAACCCAAGGAATATTACAAGGGATAGACTATAGCTAAATATTAGTTAGAAAAAGGGAAAATAAGAATTAGTAAGTGTTTTGTGGTGTTGGATCATATAAGTAAAGCATACATTCCCTCATAATTTAACACACGCTAGCCCAACCCAATTCATTAAACCCAACACACATGCATTCCATAACCCTTTCAGTCAACACGTAGAACACACATATCCCATGCATTTACCAACACTACTAGTAGTGCAGTGGTATTGGAAATTGTTTCCCCCCCTTAGGTCCTGAGTTCGATCCCCCCTCCCCTCGCCTTGTATCAAAAAAAAAATATCCCATGCATTTGGACAACAAAACAAAGGCCCACTATTCTTTAAATAGCCCAACATACACAACACACGGGAGAGGATATTCTCATAATCTTCTTTCTCATTTTCTCTCATAGCTCATCTGAGCTGTTGATTGGAAAGAGGAAAGAGAAGTTAAAGTACTATTGTGATTAATTGGATGAATATGATTTAATGATAATGAGGGATAATGAGAAAAAGATAAGGAGAGAAACTCAACCCCACAACACACACTTTGCATAAACACACACATGCACCCAGACCCATGTAATGCGCACACACCATCAGCTAATATTTTTTATGCTTGCCGGTTCATTCTTCTTTGCTTTATTAAACTTCCGCCACGCAAACTCCCCGATTATTCATTAAGATTTCTTTAGCCCATTTTTCCTACTAGCCTGAGCTTCCTATCGAAACACACAGCAGTAGGTCAGCAGGTGTGTGTGTATATATATATATATATATATATATCAGCACTTAAAATCATTTATCCATTGACTCATTCTATTTGGTTATACACGTTGAGCCCCAATAGTACCTATCCAACACAGCCCATACTCTCTCAATCCACTTATCTTATTCGTCTAGCTGCAACACGTAAAAGCCATAAGGAGCAGCGTCATTTACGTTAAGTAGCAGGGAATATACATCAGCAAAAGCCGTAAACACTAAAGCACGTAATAACCCAGTATCCCAGGTAATTTCAGTCAACCACATCACACTAGAGTGAGATCACTAACAGCGACAATTCCATGCTTCTCGAACTCAACGTTAATATCCAACGTGTTTTCTCCCTCAGACCGTTTCTTTTGAACTGGACCCTTAGTTCTCTATTAAACCATAGCTTCATGCTTTCAGTATTCACTCCAACCTTCTCACTGCCGCAAGCTGAATCCAAGAGTGAGAAAGTCAGTTGCAGTGAGAGAGCAAAGAGTGAGTCTGAGAGAGGGAGAACGTTAGTGTGTGTGTGTTCTGTTTTGAATCCTCAAAACAGAGGCATTTGGCGTCATCTAAGATCAGTTTTCTAGCCAAGAACTAGGTGAGCCTTCGGTCCCCCTTCCTTTTGATTTCCCAGTGTTGGAATAGTGTATAAGCTGCAGTTGTTAAAAGCCCAAAGTTCACTGGTGTTAGATATATATATTCATTGCTGCTACATGATTAAAACTTGTGGATTTATATATATATAAGTCTATCGTTGCTTCTGAAAGAGAAAAAGGGTTCTGTGTATGGGGACCATTTTAATTTGTAGTTTCCATGTCTGCGTTGAAAGCCGAAGAAGGAAACAAATTAATATATATAAGCATTGTCGTGGGTTAAAAGAATGAAAAGGAAGGGCTGTTATATATATATAAATATAATATTGCATTTGGTAAAAAAAAAAAAAAAAAAAGGAAAGCTTGCTGTGTGTTAATACTTATATATGCTTGGAAATTTGCTGTCATATTATAGTTGTGTGTGTGTATATATATATATATAACTTTAAATATGTATATAGATCAGTGGAAACATTCCAAAGATAAGAAAAAACTAAGAACTTGCTATCTTACTGATACATTCTCTGCACATGAGAAACTAAAAAAGAAAGCTTGAATAATATTCTGGGGAACCCAAAACTTTGCGGATACATATGGCTCACGGCACATATATATATATTTGTGAGAAGAGAAAGATGAAACAATATGATGGGCATTATAGGAGAATCAAATGTCCTTTGCCCCACGGTCCCACCCTTCTCTTCTTTATCCTAATCATTATGTGTGAATAAAAACTATTATCAGATAGCTTTATATATGCAGCCTAGATCTCATGGCCGGTTTGATTAGCTAGGTTCAATACTTAGGACCAAAGTAATAACATTAGTTCGATTCCTTCGTTTGTTAATTGAGTTGAAATGCATCAACGTTCCTTTTTCAGTTAGCTTGTAATGAAATGCTAATATGGTTTGTGAGATAATGTCAAGTCAAACCCTTTTGAGTCCTTGTATTTTATCTGCCATATTTGATTACAGGTGGGTAATAAATAATAAACATAAGTTAGCACCAATTTTTGTGAATACGTGGAATTTAAGCTGGTGTAGCACTGTTTGATATTTAAATTTTAGATGATGAATCTGGGGAAAAACCATACAAACACCTACGAGTATCATAGTGAGTATCATAGTGAATACGTGCATGGGTCCCTATGGATGATTTATTCAAAGTTTTAATGGAACCATAACAGAGTAATTAAAAACTATTTCCCCGTACTTGTAGATTATTCAAGGGTAGGTGTTTATAAAAACCCAAAGCTTGCTGTCACAATAAAGCTTGTTTTACTTGGTGTTATTAATTATTAAACTCCTAATTTAAATTGTTAGGATAGCCTCTGAGAATTTAAAATAATCATAGAAAATATTAATAAATAGGTATTATTACTATTATTAGGAAAGGAAATAAGTAAGAAAATAGATAAATAAATAATAATAAATATTATTATTATTTATTAAAAAGGGGGATTATTAGTAAGGGAATTTTTAGGGGTTAATCCATTTTTGATCCTCTAAACATATTTCGCGTAGTTAGTTACTTTGCGACACAATAGGTGACTAATGACAATGATAAACGTTTATAGGCATACTTTGGTACCTCTACCGATCCCAACAACTCCGGACAAAGTTAAGGATTCAAGTTTGAGGTGGGTAATTGTTATCTCATTAGGTTGTATGTATGTATTCATGTATGACTGATCATGGTTGCTAGATAATTTGCATGTATGTATCCTAGCTATGGATTGGGGTTGCGTATCCCATAGGGCTGTGTGTCCTAAAATGGAGCTGCGTGTTCCAAAGGGCTGCGGTCCTTGGCTGTTAGCTGTGGTTAACAGTGCGACTTGTTTATTGTGAATTACTCTATGCTTATACATGTGTTATACTGTGACTTATATTTCATACCTGCATATGAGATTAACTGTTACCCCTGAGGTTCATTCATTTGAACTCTAGACCGCATGAAAGACACAGGTAGTGGATCAGGATCAAAAGGAAAGATGCAGCTGCAAATTAAAGGGTTACAGCGGAAGGAACCTTTTGGAAAAATATAGGTAGTTAGATTGTATTTTATCGTTTATCATTTGTCTATTATAGAATAATGTATTAACATCCCACTATGGGATAGATTCGAATCGCGAAAAATTCACCCTCATGTTTTCGAACTAAGTTATTTTGTGAAACTTTTATTCCACATTTAAATCATCCAAGTTACTTCGATGCCTGTGCGCTATAACTCTGATAAATAAGGGCGTCAAAAGGACGGGCGTTACATTAATCAAGTACACTCTCTAGAAGTGAAAGTTTAAGGAATTTGAAGGCATAATTGTAACAACCCATTTAATTCTATTGAAGCATCTGATTATCTGAAGGACCAAATAAAATTAATTTAAAATGGGACTTTTGTATTCAAAAGTAGATATATCAAAATTTTAATAAAATCTTGATTCGTAATTTTTGAAGGTAGGTAGAATAAATTTATCCGGTTTAAAAGTTATAATGGAGAGTGGATTGAGGAGGAAACAATCATAGCAAATGAGTTTATTCAGTAACATAAAAAACTTTTTTGCTATTCTGGTGCAAGAGATTTGACAGAAGCATTGTCTTGTATTCATTGCAAGGTGGCTGAAGAAGATCTAATACCAATTTACTAAGATGTTTTGCAAAGGAGGAAGTGAAGGAAGCTTGTTTTCAGATGGGAGGAAGCAAAGCACCAGGTATGGTTTTTTCGGGACACTTCTTTCATTTTTTCATGGGAAGAGGCTGGTGAAATGATTTTGAGACTGTAAAGAAGTATATTGAGGATGATGTTCCCTTGGAGTTGATCAATAAAACTAACTTGTAAATGATACCAAAGGTGGATAAACTTGAGGTAGTGGCTGAATATAGGCCTATAAGCCTCTGCAACTTCTGATATAAAGTGGTATCTCTGTTTGGTAACATTAAAATCCCTCTTATAACATAAAGGTAAAGTTGTCAATGTGAAAAAAATTTCTCTCCCCTCCTCTTTTGAACCAAACAAGGTAACATTAAAATATCTTCCCTCCGCTTCCTTCTGATCAATCCAAACAAAGTAATATTAAAATCCCCCGTATCCTCTCCCCTCCATTCAAATCCCTCCTTTTCCTCCCCTCCATCGAACCAAACAGACCCTAATAGAATGAAACCTTTTACCAACAAATATTTTTGAGAATCAATGTGCTTTTGTGGAGGGTAGAATGATTCATTACAATGTTAGAACCTGGAAAATAGAAGTAGAAATAGGGGAAAGGGAAAGAGAAGGAAGAGGAAGAATTGAGAAGAGTAAATCTAGAAGTAGAATTAAACACATAAAACTAACATTAACTAACATTATCAGACAAGACACATAAACTATAAAATATAATACTAATAAAGGGTGTGGTTCCTATAGACAATATTATATTAGCTCATGAGGTTTTCCATTATCTAAAGAAAAGTAGAAGTAGTTCTAAATTTGAATTTGGAATCAAAATGGACATGAGTATGCATTTGACAAGATTGAATGGGATTTTGTGGAGGCTGTCTTGATGAAGTAAGTCTTTGATCAAAGGTGGATAAGAGGGTTGGTGGGTAGTGTGAGATCAGGGAAGTATACAATCATGCTTTATGGGAAGGAGAATTGCAGAGGTTGTACCTGGAAGAAGATCCTATTTCTCCTTACGTTTTCATTATGTTAGCTGATGTATTTTTTAATATGATTAGGAGTAAGGTGGAATGTGGTAGATTGAGGGGTCTTAAATTGGCCTTAAACTATCCAGTTCTTTCTCATTGCCTATTTGCTCTATTCTCTCTCTCTCATCTTTGTTTCTGAATTTTCCATTTAAGCCTAATCATTGGAAGAGATGACAAAGCAGAAGAAAGTGGGAGGGATGGCATTTAGAGACTTTACATACTTAGATCTTGCTTTACTTGCTAAAACAACATGGAGAATTATTCAGCATCTGATAGCCCTGAGCTTTTTAAATGCTACGAAGGGAGGAAGAGTTTCATGGGGTTGGTGTAGCTTTTTAGAGGGAAGAGATGTTATAAAAATCGAATCTGATTTGGAGAATTGGGGATGGTAGCCAGGTTAGCGCAGGGAGGATAGATGGATTCAAGACGTGAATTTGGCTAGTTTGGTTTATATTGAGTCCATGAATCCATTGAATTGATCAGGGATGGCAAGTGGCATTTGGATGAATTAGAGAATCTGATTGATGATTCAAAGTTAAAATGATGCAGATTCCTATTTCCAATTCAGGTACAAGGGATGCTGTTATGCGGGCAGGGAGCTGAGTGTGAATGGGGAATATGTATTATGTAGTGAGGAAGGGTTATGCATTGTTGAAAGGAAGATATCTACTGCGTAAGTAAACCTAGACTTGAATGTTCTTACTCCATTCCTCAGGAGGTTTGGTACCTGAAGGTCCCACCAAAAGTTTAGCACTTGGAGTTTAGCTACTAGGGAGGCAATGTTCAAAAGGAAATGTGCTAATGATTCAATCTGTTATTTGTGGGAGATTATTGAGTTTTGTACTTTGCTGTGTGATTGGTAGATTAAGATCCAAACCCGATTTAAGAGGGGCTATCATACAAATATGGAGAGATATGGGTTTTATGGTTTAAGAGTTATGTGTCTATTTCTATGTAACCATACGTGTAAAGGTTACATCTATTTGTTCTTTTTTTTTTTTTTTGCTCAAGTACATCTATTTGTATGTGATCATACACATTATATATATGATGTGATTGAGGGAGTAGGCAATCTGAATACAACACACATAATAACCCTCTCCTCCCTTCTCTCATAAATGTTTTATTTTCTTCCTCTCTTTAGTATATTTGTTGTGCAACATGGGTCCACAATGGTGCTTTTGATTTCATATGGATGTATTATTTTAAAAAAACAAAAGTAGTTAGGTAATTTATCAATTTTTGCAACATTTCAAAATTCCAAATCAGTCCATTTAGAATTATTGAAATTTAACATAATTATTTGTTTTTATATCAATTTTGACAGTATTTTTCTATCTTTTTTCTTTTGTAACATATATGGAGGAAGTGCAGTCATAGTGGATGTATCAGACACAAATTTAAAATGACAGAAATAAATGCAGGGAAAACACTAGGGCTCTGTGGGTGTTTGGATTTCTGTCCATTGGAGTGTATTTTCATGCATCTAAACACATAAATATGTTATCCAATCTTGATTTACACCTTCGATCTTGGATTTTGTTTTTTAAAATTTACAATTTAAGCAAGTTAGGGCTTATTGGGACTCGATTTAGAGTTGCTTTGTGCATAAATGAGTTAACGAGACTCGATGAAGTGTTTAGTTGGCGTAGATAGAGTTTATTACATAATTTTGAGGATTCACCTTACTAAATAAGGGGCAACTAAATTCCCTTCAACAAGGTATTTACCTTAAACCAAACATACCCTTACCCTTAGGGTATGTTTGGTTTAAGGGAAGGGGAGGGGAGGGAAAAAATCTTTTGGAAGGACATTAACCATTTTGGAGGGAGTATATTTTAGGAATATTGAAAAAATCTTTTGGGAGGACATTAACCATTTTGGTATGAGGAACATTTAATGAGGGAAGGGAAAGGAAGATTGAGAAGGAACTTAAAAAAGTTGAGCTGTTTGGTAGACATGGGAATATAAGTAAGTTGAGGGAAGATAAATTGTTTGGTAAGAAGAATTGGTCCTTGGTTAAGTGGGAAGTTGAGACAAAATTCCCAAATTGCCCCATAAAAAACGCAGGAAAAAACTCAATTTTTTCCCCATTGGAGAGAAATGAGACGTCATTGGGAAATAAAGGGTGACGAGCATAAGGACAGCGAGATGTTGGAAGATGACAAGCATGGAAGAATTAGAGGGGGAAAGCACCAAAATATGAAATCTGTTGGGGAATTGAATAATTGAAGATGTATGGGTAAGAAAATCGTGGAAAATTACCCAGACGCTGAATTCATAAACAAACGAATAAATGGTGATAATAAGTAGGGGTAACCCATTAGTAGTACGTAGTCAGTGAAATAAAATTAGTATGTGGGTAAGAAAAAAAATAGCTAGCAACTCAAATTGACGAACATGACTAAATTGTTTGCTTTATGTGTCAAAAGGTCAGTACATGTGAAGGAATCTAATGCACACTAGGTTGAAAGCAATTAAAATTGTGCAATTTGGCCTTTTCAAATGCTAGATAACAATGACAAAGAAACTTCCAATAATTCCTAATATAAATTAGTTGTTTAACATGAGAACAAGAGAGCCTTACAATTTCATTAGACAAATTACCAACTGTTGTTATGTAAGATGAAGTGGTGTATCAGGCTAGGCTAACACTCTAATAAATGCAGCAATTCAAATAAATGCAGATATGACAGAGCAATTCAAACCTGTTACTTTTAAACCATGTGGCCGCTGAAAAGGTTTGATGATGAACAACAAAAAATTTGCAAGTTACATCTAGGAAGTAGTAGTCATAGTAATTACATATATGTAGAAAACCTGAGGCATCCATGATTATAGTTTATAACTTAGGAAGCTATGAGTAACCACTGACGAATTAATCAGTAATAACCATTGAGGTGTAAAATATTTATATAAGGATGATGGTTTGACAAAAGGTCAGCAAAATTTCGAAAGCATTGACAAATTCGAATTTGGCATTCTCAAATGCTGTAGAATAATGAAGACAAACTTAAATGGAGTGAAAGAAAACAATCACAGAAATGGTGCATAGTTGCTGATATCACATGCACAGGTTGTCCAAAGGTTGGTGCATTAAACCAGGCATTAGCTTAAAACCCAAATGTAGTGATGATACCTCTCCCATTAACGCATGTATGAGGAAATGCACATAGCATGCACAAAGTTACCATGTAGCAGACCCAACCATATGCAAGTACAAATCAATGTACAAAATGCAGTGTAAAGTGCACCAGAAGGTTAAATGACATAATACAGACATAACAGCTACTAAAATAGCCCCCCAATTAATTAGTGAACCACAGTGATACAATTCAACAGGAAAAATTAACAGATGTGCAAGTTTGAACTAAACATGGAAGTTCAAACTCATATAGATATTGTCAACCAGTACACAAAACAGGTTAGCAGGAGTATTAAGTTATAATGTTAGGCAACCAAGTCTGCTCAATCAGTACAAAAAACGTGCAAACATAAAAAAAAAAATATTCCTAATTCTTCTTCCTCTTCGCTGGGGACTTCCTAGTAGTGGCCCGACTTGGCGATGAAGTACGTGAACCAGGGAGGTTCACTAGGAAGAAGATGGGGGTTGCAGGCCTTGCGGATGGAGGTGGAATAGGTGGTTCAACTGAGAATATGTGGGGCAAATTCTGAGCTGCCACGATCCTGCTAAAACTTGAAGCAGGTATGAACCTCAAGGGAACAACATCAACTATTTTCCTAGATGGTGCAGGAGGAGGGTTGACAGGTTCAGGTAGAGTGACAAGGGAGAGTAGGGTTACTGGCTCCAATCCCTCATCCGTTGGACCTTCGTTCGCATTATCACCACCAACATGCTCTTCTTCAATTTTCTTTTCAGCGGTGGGACCTTCGTTGACATTATCACCACCTCCATGCTCTTGCTCACTGGTTTTTTCAGTTGTCTGAGTTTTGGTCCCCTTGTCACCACCGCCAGCCTCTTCATCCATTCCTTCTTCATGTGTCTCACCTTCAGTCCCCTTATCACCACCACCAGTATATGCCTCCGTTTCTTTTTCATGTCTCTCCCCTTCAGTCACAGTGGCACCACCAACAGGCTTTTCCTGCTCTTGTTTTGCATCTGTGTCCCCCTCACTCCTAGGGGCACCACCACGCACCTCTTCATCCTATTCTTTTTTATCTTTCTCCCCCTTACTCCTACTGGTACCACCAGAAAACTCTTTCTCTCCTTTTTTTTCTTTTGTCTTGACCTCACTCCCAGTGGCACCACCAGTATCCTCTTCCTCCTCTTCTTTGGTATTTGTCTCCCCCTCACTCCCAGTAGCACCAACAGATTCCTCTTCCTCCTCTATTGTTACATATGTCTCCCCCTCACTCCCATTTGCATCACCACCCCCATCCTCTTTCTCCTCTTCTATTGCATCTATCTCCCCCTGACTCTCATTTGCATCACCAGCAGAATCCTCTTGCTCTTCTTCCGATGCATTTGTCCCCATCACTCCCATTTGCATCAACAAAGACTAACAAATAGAAAATATTTACTAATTATCAAATCACAATCATAATGCATGCAATGAAAGTGCATATGCATTGGAAAAGTGAAATAGAAAACAACCAAATCAAAAGGTCACTTAAAATTTAATTTGTCAAATTATGTGTTATAACTCATGCACGGATTACTTGGTTTTTGTCATTAGCTTATCCACCAGTGAGCTGTAACACATAATGACCTCTCAAGTTTTGATTGTGAGTCTGATGGTAAATTAAAAACAAGACAAAACCTAAGATTAGTCTTTCTGCTTATCAAGAGCAATGAATACAGATTGCAAACCAGCCTACTACAGTTAATTTGTTGACAAATTAACTCATAATGCACTTGAAAACTAAGTTGGACAAATTGGAAAAATAACTTCTGGTTTGCAATGAAAAGAAACCCTCATAAATTCAGTTAGTAAAACAATATAGATTCAGTTAGTACAAACCATCTTGACCCTCTACTGGTTTATCAGATGGGTTGCCATCACTCAATTCGGCAAAAGAATCATCCTCACTGTGGGCTGATTTGTCATCCAAGTTCTCTTCATCCACATGCTAAGATGATCCAGTTTCTTCATGTATGGAGTCTTGGCGACCCTGATCTTTCTTTAAAGCTGGATTAGGGGACATGCCACCACTAACATGTTGCTCTTCTCCAAAATAGGTTATCGGGGCCGAGCTTGAGGCGTCATTGCCTTTTCCTTTACATTGATCGTCTCTACATAGCACTGCCGGGACTCTTTTTGGTCACCCTTGATGGTAACGACCCGGTTGGCGTTGCCTACCATTTTTATCTTCTGATGCTTGGTAGATGCGAGCATGTCCCATTCATGAATCGTTGGTCTCCCCAGTATGATGTTGTAAGGGGATGGGAAGTCGGCCACAATAAATCTAACTCACTCGATTTGAAGCCTTCCTTCGTTCCAAGGGTGAGTCGGAGGTCAATATACCCCTTTGGGGGATAACTCGCCATTAAACCCCACGAGAGTGGTTTGCAAGGCTTCAGTCTTCTTGATCGAGGTTCATCCTTTTAAAGGCGTCCCAAATGATGATATCTCGCCGAGCTCCCCGAGTCTATGAATATCCTTTTAACTCGGCGATTGACCGGGGTTCCGGTGATGACCACCCATCATGGTGGCCGGGCAATACGTCGGTCATATCTTCTTTCGTGAACATGAGTTGAGGTCGTTCCAATTTACCAGTCATGTCGGGGTCCTCCTTAAATTTAGGTCGGTCCCTTACTGAGAGGACCTCCTTTAGGTATTTTTTCCGTTGACTTGCCGTGTCGCCTCCTCCTCCGAAAGCTCCACCGATCACGTTGCAATCGAATTCGGCCTCGGAAACCCACTTTCCTCGAAGCCGCCTGTCTTTTACCATCCTTTTTCTTTCGGGACCGGGCCGTCCAATCGGTCATCTGCTCGATTTTCCTTTGTTCGTCCCTACGTTTTGATTACGTATTGACGCAATTTTCCCTCTCTGATGAACTTTTCGATGGCGTCCCGGAGTTCATAGCATTGATCCGTGGTATGCCCCTTACTCTCATGGAAAGAGCAGTAACGGGACTGATCCGTATTGGATCGTTTCCTGACAGGCCGGGGAGTCTCGACCTTCCTCATCTCGGTCGATGCTACTTCTTTCCAAAGCTGGGAGCGAGGCACGTTTAAGGGGGTATAATAGTCATATTTACTTTTTGAGTCCGGCTTTTTGCTAGAGGGCTTATTGTCCGAACCTTTCCCACGGCGATCTTGCTTGCGACCCTCGGACTGGCTTTTATCCCTTGGCGGGGTGCTCTTGTCCGGGTCTTTTCTAGCATTTGCTTGCCGCATTTGTTCCACCTCGAGGTACTTCTTTGACCGAGTCATGAAGTCGTTTATGTTTTTGCCGGCTTTTGAAGAATGATTCACTAGTCGTGTCGAGCTATCTAGGCCGTCGACCAAGAGGTGAACGTGCACTTCCTCCTTCAATCCTCGTACTTGCAAGGCCGCATGATTGAAGCGATCTAAATAGCTTTGGAGTAATTCGCCGGGCCGCTGCCTGATCTTGGACAGGGTATATTGAGACTTCGGCTGTCGCTTACTGGTTGCAAACTGGAGTTTGAAGGCCTCGGCAAGGTCATCAAATTTGTGAATCGACCCCACCGACGAGTGTGGAGCCACTTTAACGCCGGCCCTTTAAGGGTTGTAGCAAAATCCGGGTCATTATGGGTTCTCCGATGCCTCGCAAACCATGATCATCTCAAAGTCTTCAAGGTGGGTCGTCGGATCTTGAGAGCCGTCATACTTGTTGATAGGGCAAAACTTTAAGCCTAAAACTCCGCAAGTATACGGTAGTATCAAGTAATAAAGTTATGATAAAATTATCGTTCCCACGAGGACTTAGTACCCACAACTTCGTTACGCATTAATTTTACACTTTTGTTTAAGTTGAGCAAATCGATTAAATTTAATTAATAGAAAAGAAAATCAAAATAAACTAACTACTAGAAATATTAAACGAGCAACCTAGAGTCACTAATCCCTTGTTTGTTTCATAAACCTTGTTTTCATTAATTTAATTAGCCTTAATATTATTTTGTTAATCTCGAGTATAATTAGCTATAAGTGCTCTGTCGGTCCACTTACAACCCTCTCTTAAGTATAATTTGTTATGTCTAACCTAATTACTCAAGAGGAAAATAACCAAACACACTCTTCAACAATTATATGGGGTCATTAGGTATATGTCTATCCTAATCGCAAATTAAATCGTAATCTTATCCCATATTACTTAATCTAAGAGCTTAATTAAAATTCCCTTCGTCAAGGTAAATCTTAATTCTCAAACTCATATTCAATGATGGCCAATCACTAAATAGATAAATCTAAAAATATTAAATAACCAAAATTAATTTTAATTTTAATTAAACCATGACAATAAAATCTAATCTACTCATAAGTTCATAGCTACTCTAGGTTGAAAAGAAATTAGCCACACATGGCTAAAACCAAATCCATACTAAAAGATAAAAATTCAGGTTTAAAGAATTGAGAGAGAAAAAAAAAAGAAAGCTTCTTCGTCGCCTCCACAGTCCTCTCGTCCTTCTGTGGAGATGATGAAGATAACCAAAACACCGCTGCTCCTTGTGCGTCCGTATTGATCTGCTCGTTCGCTCTCTCTCTATTCGTCCGACTTCTTGAATTTCGATTCGGTTCTTCTCGCTGGTCCTTCCCTTTTTTTGCGGCTCTCCTCTTATATTTATAACCTTGGTCTTTTAATTCCTCCTGCCACGTGGATCTCCTCATGTGCATCATTCAAATCTTCAATTGTGGGCACGGTCAATTTTTTATCCAAGATTATATCTCCTTGGTAATCTATCTTGAAATATAATATATATTGTTTAATAAATTATTCCCTTTTATTTGATGATTTCTTTCTTTGCTAGATCACACCATATCTCCTGCAAAATAAGTTAAGATATGAGTAAATTTTATATCAAAATATCATTTTATCTATAATTAATTAAAAGATAGATAAATATATAAAATATAATTAAATAGGTATAAGATTAATAAATTCAATCCAATATATCTCAGAATCTATACTCATTTAATTATAAAATATACACTTATCACTTGTTGAATTCGGTAAGGTTTAGCTTTCCCAGAAACGAGCGTCGAGGATCTCGTCTGAGAAAGGGATGTTGTCGACATTGCCGACATATCTCTTCCGCTGAAATCCGATAGGTGGAGGCCGTGGTGGCCTTTCAGCCCGGGCCGACTTCTCCCTTCTTTTCTATTTTAATTTTTGACTTGATAATATTTTCTAAGATGGGGAAAGCTCAAAGTTAAGGTCAATTTTAAAAAAATATATAAAATCTTTTCAATTGCATAAAAAAATATAAAATCTTTTCAATTGCATAAGGATAGGCATAACCAAGGAAATCATATCCCTCCCCCACACTTAAATCAAACATTGTCCTCAATGTTGCAAAAATATAAAGAGGGAAAGAAACTAGTACTCCCCTGGTTTAAGTCTCTAACTTCGATGTGGAGTGTTTTCTCGGTACCATCTATGATGTTTCAAATTTTAAGGGAGAGGAGTGTACTCAAGCAAGACTTCACAGTAACAAGAGGAGTGATCATCTTCAAACCTAAATAAGAAAGAGAAAAACAAAAGAAAAACAAAATAGTAATAATAATAATAATAAGAGTAAATACCCTTTTTGGTCCTTGAAATAACACGGATGCCCTTTTTGGTCCCCGAAAAAAATAAATCACTTTTAGTCCCTAAAATGGAAAAATAAGGTCCTTTTAGTCCTTTTGATCATTTTTTTTTGCACATTTTAATCCCTCAGAAATTCCCAAAAAGGTCATTTTTAGTCCCTAAAAAGGACCAAAATGACATTTTTTTACTCGGGGACGAAAAGGGTCAAATGTGTTTTTCTAGGGACCAAAAATGGTATTTACTCTAATAATAATGAATAATGCAAGAAAATCCTTGGGTTGCCTCCCAAGAAGCGCTTGGTTTATAGTCTTCAGCCAGACTTCTCAAAACAAACCACTAATCATAAGTATCAAACACCTCAATTACCTTATCTTCATTTCTTTTCAAGCAACAAGGTATCACACACAAAAACTGATCATTCAAGTTAATTACTTGTATTTCCTTAATCATAGACAATCTTGGAGTACAAGTATTCATTGAATTCAAATAAAGCACAACATGCATATCCTTGAAAATAAATTTATACAACAACTCTTGGGATATCCACATCAAATTGATCATCAAAATTACAAACCTTAGGCTCCACAATCGAAACCTCTTCTAAACATCCACTATTCTCATCTAAATCAATTTTAAGCTCACAATCACTTTCTACATTATCCACAGTCTCATGTAATTCTACACCTTCTACTTCCTTACAATAATTATTATCAGCATAAGAAGTAGTTATCAAGCTTAAGGAATTATCTTGCCCTATAGTCTCAAGAGTTGAAACAATTTGACTTGTATATACCCCATATTTTGAACACTTGACTCAATGCTAGTGGCAATCTCCCTTTGCTCTCTACTAGATCTCTTTGATGCTTCCACACACTCCTCAAATAATCTTTCCAAATTAGATTTTTCCCTATACTCAATGGTGTGTTTTTCAATAGGTGGATAAGAGTAAAAAGGAGGGGTATTTTCATGAGAACAATAGACATATGGATCCTCAAACTTTTGTTGCTCAAAACTTTCACTAGGACAAAATGAATAATCAAAATAAGCTTGGTTCCTAGCAAAATCATCCCTCACAAAATGACTAGTTGTAATATACGGACAATGCTCATATAAATGACTCTCTCCACAAGAAGCACAAGACATGCAAACATATTGAGAAGAATCAACATATGGAATTCAACTATCATTTATGCTCATTTTATGTTGCCTAGATTCATTCAAAGAATTCAAAATAGCAATCAATCCATCTTGTGTAGAAGACAAAGAATTCATCTCCTTCTCAATATTAAGACCAGTTGGTTGCCAATTAAAATCCATTTTTTTAAAAAAAAATTCTAAAATAAAATATTTACGAACTCAAACTTAAACTACTAATGCTTAATCAATTCTAACCAAGACAGTTGTGGCAAACAAGTCCCAACAACGGCGCCAAAACTTGATAGGGAAAAACTTTAAGCCTAAAACTCCGCAAGTATACGGGCCGTATCAAGTAATAAAGTTATGATAAAATTATCGTTCCCACGAGGACTTAGTACCCACAACTTCGATTCTGAATTAATTTTACACTTTTGTTTAAGTTGAGCAAATCGATTAAATTTAATTAATAGAAAAGAAAATCAAAATAAACTAACTACTAGAAATATTAAACGAGCAACCTAGAGTCACTAATCCCTTGTTTGTTTCATAAACCTTGTTTTCATTAATTTAATTAGCCTTAATATTATTTTGTTAATCTCGAGTATAATTAGCTATAAGTGCCTGCGGTCCACTTACAACCCTCTCTTAAGTATAATTTGTTATGTCTAACCTAATTACTCAAGAGGAAAATAACCAAACACACTCTTCAACAATTATATGGGACCATTAGGTATATGTCTATCCTAACTGCAAATTAAATCGTAATCTAATCCCATATTACTTAATCTAAGAGCTTAATTAAAATTCCCTTCGTCAAGGTAAATCCTAATTCTCAAACTCATATTCAATGATGGCCAATCACTAAATAGATAAATCTAAAAATATTAAATAACCAAAATTAATTTTAATTTTAATTAAACCATGACAATAAAATCTAATCTACTCATAAGTTCATAGCTACTCTAGGTTGAAAAGAAATTAGCCACACATGACTAAAACCAAATCCCTAATAAAAGATAAAAATTCAGGTTTAAAGAATTGAGAGAGAAAAAAAAAGAAAGCTTCTTCGTCGCCTCCACAGTCCTCTCGTCCTTCTGTGGAGATGATGAAGATAACCAAAACACCGCTGCTCCTTGTGCGTCCGTATTGATCTGCTCGTTCGCTCTCTCTCTCTATTCGTCCGACTTCTTGAATTTCGATTCGGTTCTTCTCATTGGTCCTTCCCTTTTTTTGCGGCTCTCCTCTTATATTTATAACCTTGGTCTTTTAATTCCTCCTGCCACGTGGATCTCCTCATGTGCATCATTCAAATCTTCAATTGTGGGCACGGTCAATTTTTTATCCAAGATTATATCTCCTTGGTAATCTATCTTGAAATATAATATATATTGTTTAATAAATTATTCCCTTTTAATTGATGATTTCTTTGCTGCTAGATCACACCATATCTCCTGCAAAATAAGTTAAGATATGAGTAGATTTTATATCAAAATATCATTTTATCTATAATTAATTAAAAGATAGATAAATATATAAAATATAATTAAATAGGTATAAGATTAATAAATTCAATCCAATATATCTCAGAATCTATACTCATTTAATTATAAAATATACACTTATCACTTGTTGAATTCGGTAAGGTTTAGCTTTCCCAGAAACGAGCATCGAGGATCTCGTCTGAGAAAGGGCTGTTGTCGACATTGCCGACATATCTCTTCCGCTGAAATCCGATAGGTGGAGGCCGTGGTGGCCTTTCATCCCGGGCCGACTTCTCCCTTCTTGACTCCTTCGTGGAAGAAGCCGCCCTCCTGCTTCGGCTGACCTCCGTCTCCTGCGTGCTTCTCGGGTGCCGGGAGCTTTCAGAGTTTTGGTCTTCCTTCCAGGTCCTATCATGCCTGTTTCCATGTGAGGAGGCCGAATCCTTTGTCTTGGACCGCCCTTCCATTCGCTCGAAGTGGAGGGTGTGTCGTTTGTCCATGTTTTCCATCCGCCTTATCATCGCGGCCAAAACATTTTGGACAAGGAGCATATCGGGAGTTGGGGCGGGATTTCGCGCGAACCTCCCGGTTCGGAGGTGGAGGTTGGTGGCCATGATTTTGTGAGGCCGAGGACTCCGTGTCGGGCGGGTTGCCCTCCGGACACCCGTTATCGTTAGGGACGTCGTGTTCCTCTAGTCGTTCCTCCGGTTGTGATAACCGGTCTTCATCGTGCTGTCCGTCGTTACCGACGGGTATGTTCGGTGGCTCAGTACGCGGTGGTTGCCGAGGTGGAGGTGGTTGACGATGATCTCCTGTTCGAGCCATCTCGGACTGCTTCAGGCTTGAGCTACGGGTATTCACCCTCATTGGTCACGGGATCGAAATTTATCGATCCCCACGGTCGGCGCCACTGCTGCAGGTAGAACACGGATGTCCACGTGTGTATGGGCCGGTGATTTGATATTGGATCAAGGGTCTCGGCCTGGGTGCGTATGTAGAAGCACACAGACGGAGACGGGATCACTGAACACAACCAGGCTCTTTAGCCGAGGGCGTGGGGTGTGTGCTCAGTGTAACAGTAGGTAAATAGTCTAGGTTAGAGCGTGTGTACCTTAGGCCGTTGCTTGGGTATTTATAGAACCTACCTAGAGCAGCTTTGGCGTGATTCCAGGCCCATAATCCGAACTGCCTATCCTTATGCGGAGATACTCCTATATTTCCGGGGTAGTTAAGATCTTCCAGGATCGCGGATATGACGGATCTGACACGTCTACCCAGGGTTGGGCCTTACTCCAATTGGGCCTTATCCGGATCCGTAACATATATAAAAGGAGGGAGTATGCAATTAGGGGAAGATTAATGAAGAGAATTTTCTGGATGGATTTAAATCAACTTTATGGTTAAATAAAAGGAGTATTAATTTATTTACAAGAAATGAATCTCACGCTACTATCATGTTGCTCTTATCATGAATCGGTTGTATCCTCATCACAGAGACAAGAAAAGCATGGGTCCAACTTCATGAATCGTTTATCATTTTAAAAAAGAGATATTGGCACCATAAACAAATATTAAGTGAAAGATACCCATTATAATTCAAAAATGATGAAAGATAATATATTAGAGAAAAATCATGAAAGAGAATAAAGGCAATGAGAGTTTAACTTTTTTTAGGTACATTCAATGTTCGTTTTTAAAAAGGGGTCATTGAATGTATACCCAGTTGTTGTTTTCTTTTTTTTTTTGCATTCAACATCTGTTTTTTAAAGACGGTCATTGAATGTATACTCAATTGTTTTTTTTTTTCATTCAATGTCTGCTTTTTTAAAAATGATTATTGAATGTATACCCTTCTTTATTTTAAAACCCTCGAAGAAGTCTCTCTAGAAGATCATTTAAAACATGTTTCAAAATTTATCAGAACTGCAAAAACAAATGGTATAATGGTTTCTAAACCAAAAATTAGCCTTTTCCATACTAATGTTGTCCAGGCCATTTTGGTCAAAATGTTATTGTACTCTATACTATCCATCTTCCCTCGTACACACGCCAGGTTAGGACATATGAGTTTAGCCTTACGATTTTTTTTTTTTGGTTCAAATCATAACAGGTCAAACTAACAGGCCTAAAAGACTTATTAGTAGTTCTAGGCTTGTTCTGTTAAGAAAAATAGGGATTTGAAATAAGACTTAGTTTGACCTTTTATACTGACAAACATGGCCTAGCCAAATCATGAACAGGTTAGGTCGTAAGCCTCTAATAAGTCGTCTGACCTGTTTTTACCTTTGTCTCTCATACCATACAAGCCCAAATGGGGATCATAAGTGGGCAAGTGGGCCTGTGTGGCCTTTATTGGTGAAGGCTAGATTTGGGGTAAAATTAAAAAAATAATAAGAAGAAGAAAAATTAAAGACAACAGGAAAGACATTAAACAAATCAAATCACATCTGATAGAAAAAATATATATTATCCTTAATAGAAAACTCAATTGATTTTTTTAAGAGAGATTAATAAAACAAAACAAGTTAGTTAATTATAATATATATTGTGTATTATACCTCAATTTATAACTTAGACAAATTAATTTAATATAAAAACTGAAAATATAAAAATGTTAAAATAATTTATTTAATTTTCCTTTTAAAAAAAAAAAAAAAAGTCAACCGGTTTATTAAGGATCGGAGTAGCATATTGAAATCACATCTGAGTATCTGACGGGTATAGCAACACGTCTTCCTTTCCATAGCATTCCATTCCCTTCCAAGTCCCTGAACCACGAACCCAAGAGGCCAGTGACAGTGGGTCTGAGAAAATCATACCATACCTACGGTAAACTCAATTCGCTTGCTTTGTCTTGCCTCTCGTCCCATTCCCGACCTCCATTGGTCAGAGGCTCGCTGTTTCCTCTCCTTATCCACCGTGCGACGCCGTGAGGTAAGTTATTTTGTAGCCTGTTTGTTTTCTGATTGATCTGTCCCTTTGGGAAGAGAATGAATGGCTGACTAAAAAAAACAAAAAGAAATAAATAAATAAATTGGTGGAAAATCAAACGTTCTGGAGGTGATCGATCATAGTGATTTGGTAATTAGGTGAATATTTGAATCATCTGCATGAACTTTAAGATGTATGCTCTTTGCAAAGCTAAGAAAGATTCGGGACTGTATTTTCCCCAGTTGTGAAGTTCAATCTAATTCATATATAAGATTTTTTTTTTTTTTTATTCATTGTCATTATTTGCAGTTACTTTCTCTTCTTTGACTTTTCTACAATTTGAAGTACTGCGGTATCTATGGTTTTGGGTCATCTCATAGCTCCTGGAGCATTATGTTATGGGAAAAGTCTCACTACAGTCATTAACTACTGTGACTTGCAAATTGATTTCTTAAACTCGTTTCCTCTTGCTGGCAGAAAGATTGTTTTTGGTGTTATATTTGCTCTTGGCCGTAAGAATTTTTTTTCTTTTCCCCACGTTTTCTTTCACAATGTTATGAATTCATTTGTTGCTATTCTTACTGTGTGTAATGTCATGTTTTCTACATCTCAAGAATGCTAATCTTCAATAAGAATTCTGATATGTTGAAGGAGGATAATTCGAAGTAGGTTGATACCTTTATTTTGTTAGTTTCATGTAAATATGGAGAGGAAACTGATAACTAATTGATTATATTTATGCTACAGAAACAAATAATGAGTTCCAAAGATGCCAATACAGATTGCCTGGGATGGGCAGCAAGAGATGCCTCTGGAGTTCTATCCCCATACCAATTCAGTCGCAGGTATGTACGTTGTATTCTACTTTGTTGAGTACAGCTAGATTGTTATATTATCATCATTAATTATGGTTTTACTTTGGGTGTATGGAGCAGTTATATTCAGGTTATACATACTGTCTATTTTTTCCATATCACATTGGATTTGGCATCAAATGTTGATTGCTTGATCATATGACATGTTGATTTTTCAGGACTCTTGGCGACAATGATGTTTTCATTAAAATTGCACATTGTGGAGTTTGTTATGCGGATGTAATTTGGTCAAGGAATAAACATGGTGACTCAAAGTATCCTTTAGTACCTGGGTATGTTGACTTTTTCTTTTCTTTTCTTCTTTTTTTTTTCAGTATGCGTGATTATTCTGTCCTCTTAAACTAATATATGTGTGTTTAATTATGTGCTTATCAGACATGAGATTGCTGGAATCGTAGAAAAGATTGGTTCCAATGTCCATCGTTTCAACGTTGGTGATCATGTTGGAGTAGGAACTTATGTTAATTCATGCCAGGATTGCCAATATTGTAATGATGGAATAGAAGTTTATTGCATGAAGGGATTAGTTTCGACTTTTAATGGGGTTGATTATGATGGCACAATCACAAAAGGAGGATACTCCAGTCACATAGTAGTCCATGAAAGGTGAACTTGTCAGATGGTGTGTGTGATACTGTTGCTCAGTTTTGAAACATTTCATCTGACTTCATATGCCATCTTGAATTTTAGGTATTGCTTCCTAATACCCAAAGGTTATCCATTGGCTTCAGCGGCTCCTTTGCTTTGTGCTGGTCTTACTGTCTATTCTCCGATGATGCGCCACAAGATGAATCAACCCGGTAAGTCCCTAGGAGTGATTGGCCTCGGTGGCCTTGGTCATATGGCAGTAAAATTCGGGAAGGCTTTTGGGTTGAATGTGACACTCTTCAGCACAAGTGCATCCAAAAAAGAGGAGGCCCTTACTCTACTTGGTGCTGACAACTTTGTTGTTTCCTCTGACCAAGATCAGATGATGGTAAAGTATCTGCCAAATATATTAATTCTCCTTAGACATTTATGGCATCAATAAAGATTGAAGACTTATGCCTTTTGTTTTTTCCTGCCAAAATTTATGGTGATTCCTATGTAGGCTTTGGCCAGGTCTTTTGACTTCATAGTTGACACAGCATCTGGTGATCACCCATTTGATCCATATATGTCACTTTTGAAGACTTTCGGGGTATTAGCCCTGGTTGGGTTCCCAAGTGAGGTTAAATTCAGCCCTGCAAACCTTAATCTGGGTACGTTCACTTTTTAGGAAGAGGAATCTCTCCTTGTCCCTTCCTATCCTCTTCCTTCTTATTCCTTTTTTGACCGTAAGATCAACATTTGAACTCCACATTTGGTTTTATACAAAATATTTTTTTCTTTATTGTAGTATTAAATTATTCATATCAAAATTTAGCATTTTGAATTTAATTAATCATTTTCTTTCTATAATTCAACATTTTGATAATATTTTGTATAAAACTAAATATGGACCATTCAAATGTTGATCTAATGGTTATAAAAAAGGAAGAGGATGGGAAGGGAAAAGGGGAGGTTCCTCTCCCCTCCTTTGTAAGTTTTATACTTTTTTGTTCGGTTGGTACTTTGAACTTGAAGTGATGGAACTGAGCTGTAAATGCATAAACTTTTTGGCAGGTATGAAAACCATCTCAGGAAGTCTCACAGGTGGTACAAAAGAGACACAGGAGATGATTGATTTCTGTGCTGCAAATAAAATTTACCCAAATATAGAAGTGATTCCAATTGAATACATAAATGAAGCTCTTCAGAGGGTGGTAAATAAAGATGTGAAGTATAGGTTTGTGATAGATATTGAAAACTCCCTAAAGTAGAATTGAGGACTATGTGACAAAAGGGATTAGTCTTAGGTCTAAGTTGGTATGGAGACACTCTTGATAAAATAAGAAGAAAAAAACAAAAAGAAAATGAGGACTGTGTTTTTTTTTTTTTTGCTATGTATAGATATTCTCCTATTAGAGGTAATCCTATTTGAGACACTGTCAAGTACTAAATTTAGACACCTCTCTGAACAAGGATTTGAACTTTTGTTTGTCATATTGTGAGGGATTAACTCCTTATGCTAAACCTAATCCCTGTTGGTATTGAGGACTATGTTTTTAAAATTAGACATATGTAATCTTCAGTTTTTTACTTTTTTTTCAACGTTGGTAGATATATCATGGAGCAAACAATGAATTATTTATTATATACGACTATGTCCTCTGCTCTGCTAGATTTTGAGCTTTTGTGTGTATTTACTCTGAGAAATAAGGAGAAGAATAACCTCTGGAAGTCTTTTTCTTGTAGTAAAAGGAATGTCCTTACTTGATGTTTAATTAATTAGGGGGAATGTAAAATTTGATTAATTTGATTCCAATAACTAACATCAGTGGTCAATTTGAACCATGTAGTTTTAATTTTTAAAATAATTCCTACAGTTTTTTCCTCTCGATACTATAGTTAATATAAATGAAAATTTACAGAGTTTTATTGATTGCCAATATTTAAAAGCAATTCAGATTCATATTGTGACGAAATTTTGAAATATCAAACTAAATGAAATTGATGATTAATTTGAAATTCATCAAATTTTAAAATAGATATGATATAATGCAAGGCACTATTATTAATAAGATTTTATATTAAGAATCAGAGATTGTGTAATTCAACTTCATATTAACTAATATCATAAATTAACAAAAAAATTATGGATGATAGAAATCCCTTTGGTTTGCCCGGGGATTGCTTTTGTGTGCTTTGTTTTTTGCTAAGCATTTAATGTTCTAGCACAAAAAATTGTTTTTGTGCTTTTGGAGTTAATTCATAATTTTAAACATCTTAAACATATACATAAATGAGATTAGTAGTATTGAGAAGTAATATAAGTAGTAATCAAGTATAAACATATGTTATTCACAATAATTGAATTCTCGAGTGTTGCGATTTGAAGTAGAAACTTGCACTTGAGTGTGATTCCAGAATCACTCGAGTGCTCATCACTTAGGTGTTTTTCAATCCAACTTGAGTGTCTGATGAACTTTGAGTTCTGGCAATGAAGTTTTAAAAGATTGTGTCACTCGAGTGTTCTTCAATCCAACTCGAGTGTCTGATGAACTTTGGGTTCTGACAATGAAGTTTAAAAAGACTATGTCACTCGAGTGACTAAAACTTGACTTGAGTGATCTTCTATTTGTTTGAAAATATTTTCATCACTACTGAAAGAGATTTGTCGTATCTCCTAAAATAACCCAGTATATTAAACTTTTAGGACAAAAATGATGCTTAACCCAGTATATTAAACAGATTGCCATTGGAATTTTGGGTCAAGTTTTCTATATTAGATAGATACGCTTCTCTAACATCTTTCCAAATTACATACAGTACATGCGCTTCTCTAGCAACTGCCCTATTCACTTGTGACAGCAAGTGGTTTAACAGGAAACCTGTTCTTAACCCAGTCCCGATAACCTCCTTCCATGTTCTTCACGTCCTTGAAACCCTGCCAATTCATAACATCACTTGCACATTAGTTTTCATATGAACCTCTTGCATCGCACGAGAAGGAACATAATAAGGACGTGGAGAAAAAAAGTAGGCAATGCCCATGTACATGAAATAAAGGTGTCAATTCACATAAATATTGAATTTTAAAAATTTTGTTGATGACAATAATTATAGGATTAACAAAAATAATAAAGCAATTGGTAACTCATTTTTTTGTGAAATCATATGTTTGGAATTTTGAATTTTAAGTGATATTTTTTTGGGATTCTCCCAATTTTGTTTCAACCTTAAAGGGAAGATTATTAAGAATTTCGGCCTCATGTAACTAAAGAAGGTTGTAGGTTTTATACCCAAGTAACCAAAAGTTGGGGTATGTGAATCACCTCACCACCCCTATGGATTTATTCTTTATAGTAGTATTATATATGTAATGTACATATCCACCGGCTTTTTATATAAATTTTGTATTATAGTCACCATATAGTTTGTATTATAATTTTTTTTTCTTTGGTGAGTTTTGTGTTAGTTTGTATTTTTATAGGTGTTTTTTTTTTTTAAATATTTTGTAATCCCTATTTTTTTTATATTTATAAAATTGACTCTTGCCAATATATATATAGATCTTCATTACAATTAAATCTGAAAATCTGGCCCTTCTCACAGCTCTTGATGTTATTAAAAAAATCTCAACCTTCTTACAATCATATAATAAATCATACTTTCAGACCTTGTGTTAAATGTTGTTGAAATCGTATAATCTTTTTTATTATTTAAAACTCGAACGAAAAATCTATGAGGATTTGGCAATTTTTTTTTTTTTTTAAAAGTGTAATTTGATCTGTTTCCAATACACATTTATGTAAAAGCATTGATCAAATAAAAACGTAGCTGCCCAAAATAATAAAAAAAACAACTGTATGCTTTGAAAATTGAGGAGAAATGTATATAAATCTAACAAACTCTAACTAAAGGCATTGTAATTTATCATCAGTTTTTTTTTTCCAAAAACTTGGATGAATTAGCATTTTTCATAATTAAAATATCTCTCCTCAATTCTCATTAATTGAAGAACATAATTTCTCTCCCTCATTGAACCAAGTGGTAACATACCAGAAAAATTTGCTTATTAGTCTTTGTATCCACTTTGAATATTGTGGCACCTTACAAAAGATGTCAACTGTCGAGTCTCAACTTCAATTTTTTTCTATAAAACTGATTTTTTATTAATTCTCTATTTTCATAAGACCATACTTCCAACTTTAATTGTATGACTTTATTCATTTTATATAATTGATTTCTTATCCAAAAGGAAAAGAAAATTCTTAACTGTTAACAAACAACAATGGAGCGACTTACATCAGCCTGAAGATCAGCAGTTGCATATAGAGATTTCACCCCACAATCGCAACCCTAAAATACAAATTTACCAAAACAGATAAGCAATTCACAGAGAGTATAGGGGAAATTTCAATTTCAACTTCAATTTACAATTCTCTTAAGAAAATTAAAAAGGAAAAATTTAATTACCACAATAATGTGATCTTCTTTATCGCAAGCACATGAAACCTGCTTCACAAATTCTGGGTTCTTCACCTTACCTATTGTTCAAAATCGATGAATTTCACTGTTAAATCTGAAACTAACTGAACGAAAATAGAAATTCAAAAGAAGAAGATTACGGTACCACTGGGCGTACCGAGCAGGTAAGGAATGTTAACGATCTTATCTGCATCGACATGTCCTTTCCGGAAATCTTCAACCCTCCTATTAATTGTTCGTTCGCGAACCAGTAATTAGATCTCTGAAATTTTCGGACGGAAACAGAAAAACTTTAGGAATGAAAGAGGTAATTAGGGATTTTTACCTGACATCGAGATAAACATGGTCACTTTGGATCAGATTCTTGGCTTTATAGACATCTAGGGTTACGATCTTTGCGCCAGAGTCACTGAAGAAGAGAAAATAAAGAACAACGAGTAGGAATCCGTTGGTAAAGAGGGACCAAGAAAGATTCATACTGTGGCGGTGATTGTTTGGGAAAATAGTGAAGAAGAGAGGAAGATGTTTGAATCAAAGAAGATAGTGATTGATCCATTTAAATAAGCTTGATGATCGTTGACTGGTAAATGGGAAAGTTTCAGAATCAGGGAGCCATTTGCTTGTTTTGTTGTTGTCCCAAGAAATCCCGTCGAAGAACCAGCAGCTGGAAAACGTATAAAGAACGTGGCGAGCTGTTTTACTCGAAATTTTCGTTTTCTGTGGATTTATTTAATTTTTTTTTCCTACTTTTTTGCCAACCGTTTTCTGTGCATCGCCGCCTGTCAATTGTCAAATTTGGTTCTCATTTAATTTTTGTATTTCAAGCTTTAAATTATATGTTTTAACCCATCATGTTTCAATTTATTTAAAATATTTATTTTTATGATTGAATGAAAAAGTAAATATGCAATTTAACAACAAACTTTTCTAATACGTGTATTTAACACCATAAAATTTTTTTGGTGTTAAAATGTACATAAAAGTTATAAAATATGACAATTTTAACACAACCGTTGATTGGATGCGAAGCAATGTTTTCAAAAACTAGTGTAAAAACTTTAAAACTTACGTTTTTACGTCTTTACTAGGGTCATACGTGCTAAAACACAAGTAAAAACTATTATGAGTAGAAACTAGTAGAAACTCCGCTCAAACACTTAAAAACTGTAAAAACTTACGTTTTTACTGTTTTTACTTTGACAAAAAAAAGTATGAAAAGTTTTTTTTTTTCCTCGAAAAAGGATGAAAAGTTGAAAACTCTATTTCCATCGTACATCTTGGACTCGGGATTACTGGAGAGTAGAGACTGGATAGTTATATATAGTTTTTGTTAGTTATGCTTAGTTTTGATGATGACAAATATGCTTATCAATATTAATATCAAGAAGTTTACATACTACATTTATCTTCTATTTTGACTAATTTTGATATTTAATGTAGATGTAATATTCATATGAAGTTCAAATAATGAAGAATGATCAAGATAGGAGATTGAAGAAGGAAGAACTTGTTGAATGGAATGAGAATATCATTATTAAAGTTCATAGATTGATACTAGAAGTCTCCACGATCAAATAAAAGTTGAAATGGTTCAATTCAGAGTTAAAATGAGCAAAAATGAGGTTCTGGACCGTCAATTCTCGAGAATGACCTTCGATTCTCGAGAATGCATTTTGCTACAGTTATTATTTGCGCAAAATCCCGTCCATTCTCAAGAATCCTCTAGCTAATTCTTGAGAATGGAACATCAATTCTCGAGAATGCCCATCAATTCTCGAGAATGAGCAACTCTGTTCAGCTCTGTTTCACATTTAGCACAGGCGACCTCTGGTAATTCGATGATATATATCTCTCAAACCAGAGATGTTGGCTTTCATAGGTTTTGAAGATGACAAGCAATGATTGAGTATCAGTTAATAAGAATTCATACTTGAGTAAGCTAAAGACTTGCCCGAGCAACATCAGAACAAATTGGCATAGTATGTATAACTTGCCCGAGCAACACATCGGTGTTGCCCGAGTAACGTCGGGTTTTATAAAAAAACTAAGTTGTTTTTGCTTCTTACCCGAGTAAGAATCGAAATTACTCGAGCAGCTTGCCCGAGCATAGTTAAAGACTTACTCGAGCATTATGTCTCAGTTCTTAAAATAGTCCTCATCGACGTGTGCTTGCCCGAGCATAGTATGAAGTGTTGCCCGAGCAACACTTCTATGGTTCCTATCATACGTCTTAGTAACGACGTTGCCCGAACACAGGTTAGTCTTGCCCGAGTAACGTGCTCGAGCAAAGATATAGGAGTACCCGAGTAAGGTTGGTTCCTTCGTTTTCATTCTTCTAAAAAAGAAGCTTACCCGAGCAAGCCTTTTCACTTACCCGAGTAACATGCCCGAGTAAGGAAAGAAGTTGCCCAAGTAACCTCGTGTCGTCGGACTAAGTTGCTCTCTAGATGAAGTATGCCCGAGTAAGATTTAAACATACCCGAGCAACATGCCCGAGCAAGGAAGAACAATACCCAAGCAATATAAATTTCCTTCCTAAATCTTCCTCTCGCTAGGAATATGCCCAAGCATGATTTATGCTTGCCCGAGTAGCTTGCTCGAGTAAAGGCAAAAGGTTGCCCGAGCAAAGACGAGTTTTCACAAATGCTCACTGTCTGTGTGTCATATACCCAAGTAAGAAATTATCTTGCCCGAGTAAGTTGCTCGAGCAGACGACCAAATATGCCCGAGTATATCACGATTTCCTCAGTTTCTAGTCTATACCTCTTGAATATTGCCCAAGCATAGCAGCTATATTACCCGAGCATTATCGAGACTTGAAGCTTAATTACATAGACAAAACTACCTTGCCCGAGTAACAACTATAATTGCCCAAGTAACATGCTCGAGCAGAAACACAAATATGCCCGAGTACCCTTCTGCACTTTCATCTTCTAACTCATTTTCCTCAAACATTGCCCGAGCAAGTTTGAACAATGCTCGAGCAAGATTACACTCTGGTTCACAAATCGATATAGATTCCAAAAGCAACCTTTCATGGGCTATGTGTTAATCTCCAATATGATATTTGAATATTATTTAGACATAACACTAAATATCATTTGAGCATGTTTCAGGTAATTAAGCGGTGTTTGGCAGAAAAGCGATTTGTCTGACAAAAGCATTAAATGCGAGTTGCCGTAAATGATGATATCCTCGGTAACCAACCTCTGAGCTAACGAAAAGCACTTCAGAACATTCTTCATCGTCTTAAATGCTATTTCACAACGGGAAGAACAAAAAGAATGAAAGAATGCCAGGACCAAGATTACAGCTGGAAGATTTGAACGAAAAACAGAGTATCAACCGAAAACGTCAGAGTCTAACGTAAACAATTAAGACTCACAACGGTCGTCCTCCAAGCTTCTTCAACGGTCATAAATTTCTCACCTATAAATACCAGAAGCATTGAAGTTTTTCAACTACCGGAATATCTGCGCATTGAATTTGAGTCTATCTAATTTATTGTCTCTACTATTTCATTAATATCTCCGGATATTTCTTGTTCTTCAGTGATTATTTATTATCTACTCAGTGAGGAGTTTTTCGTTCCTTAAAAATATTATTACATTCCTGATTGTGTGACTTAAGGTTGTGGAACCTTAAGAGTGGGTGTATCAATTACAACTTGTAAGGGGGAGTGGAGTCTGAGAGTGAGAGGACCATCCTTCGTTTACAGAGTGTGTAATTGTTCTTGAAATATAGTGGAATCCCAAGAGTTCTTGGGGACTGGACGTAGACCAAGCTTTGGGTCGAACCAGTATAAATTGCATTGTGTTCATTTACAATTCGGTCAGAGCTCGTGTTTCGTATACGCAAACATCCGTTGCAAAAATTTTTGAAATCACCTATTCACCCCCCTCTAGGTGATATTCCTCCTTCAAGAGATTGTATTGAGGTGAAACCAATTTTGTTGGAAACTCACTAGTGCAAAAAAGGGGATTTAAGACCGCCTCATTTAGAGCGGATCATCGACGCCCCGCTCTTAAAGGTGTGACCGGTGGTAGTTTTGTAAATAAAAAGAACTTCTTATACGCTAAAGTGCTTTAAGACCGCCTCATTAAGACCGGACTAAGGAAGGACCGCTCCTAAAACTATAACCGGTGGCAGATTTGTAAATATAAAGAACTTCTTACACTGGATCATTTTTTCATAGGTCTTATCCAGACCTGTTAAAATAACAACCGGTCTTAAAAAATGTTATTAAAAAAATTGAAATATCAATTACTTTTGGAGAAATCTCATACAGCCAGACTTATATTTTCTACACTCCAAAATTAATACGGAAAAATTAAAATATAAATGTATTAAAGTTTTAAGACCGAACATTTTTAAAAGATGGTCTTAAAAGTTAGACCTTTAAGACCGGACATAAATCACTACTAGGTACTAAAGTTTGAATAAAAATTAATTAATGTTAAGACCGAGTTCTGAGAATGACCGGTCTTAAAAGTTAGACTTTTAAGACCGAACGTAAAATCAGGCCAGTACTAAAGTTTAAATAAAAAAATAATTAATTTTAAGACCGAAGTTTTAGGAAGTCTGGTCTTAAAGGTTAACCTTTAAGACCGTATATACTCATTTGTCCGGTCTTAAAAATGAAGCGCCAAATATAGTTTCTTCGCGCGGAAGCTTTTGACACTATCACTGAAGAACGAACCCCTGTTCACGTTGCGAAACCCTTCCTATTGCATTAACTCTCTTCCTCGCCCCACGTACCGTTAGCCTCTGTTACTCCCTCATTTGCTCAGGCATTCCTCTTACTTTCTTGAAAATGAACGGTGAAAACGATTCCACTCGTGTTCCTGGAACTCCAGATACTGCTTTGACTGGTGTGGATCAGACGAACGAACCCTCTTCATCTCACAATGAGCCTCCTCAGCGCCGTGCATGCCGTGGTAGAAGCGGCACACGAATGAGGAGGTTTCCTTAGTCGGAATTCGGGATGAAGCTCGAGATTCGGTTTGATGAAAATTTGCAACCTTTCGGTCCTAATAAAACCACATATACTAGTTTTGTCGGCGCTCTAGTACGCAGCAAGGTTAGCATCTTGATTGATGAGTGGAAAAATGTGGACGAAAGCACAATAAAGGATCCTATTTGGGACACTATCTGGCTTACATACACCGTCCCTGACTCTGAGAAGTTGACAGACTCAACATTGTCTTATTGTTCTGAGCGGTTCAGGAAGTTTAAGACCTTTATTGCTAACACGTATATTTTTGCCGAGGTGAAGCCTGACCATAAACCCTGGCGCAAGTACAAATTTATTGATGAACAAATTTGGCAACAATTTGTTCAGCTGCGGACCACTCCTGAAGCTCTGGTGAGTTTATATTTAGTTTTGTTTGCACTTTTGTTTGCTTATTAACCTGTGCGGATATGTGAATGTTATTGTGTACATCTAATCTGTTAGTTAAATGGTTTGGTGTGTGAATAGAAGTATACATTTCCTGCCTTTGTCCTGCATCAGAGGAGCATGTCCTAATTCCATGCAAGTCTGATATGTAAACTGTGTAATATGGTTAGACGTTGCTGTTAGTTAGTTAGTATGTTAACTGTGTAATGGTTTCGGTGCAAGTAGTTAGTGAAAGTCGGAATATTACCAAGAGGGGGGGTGAATTGGTATTATATAATTTTCTTGCAAGTTTAAAGCAGAAGAAATGAAGGGAGAAGAAGGAGATGAACACAAGGCAATTTATACTGGTTCGGTCATAATCCTTGACCTACGTCCAGTCCCCAGATACACTCCGGGATTTCACTAACTTGCGATCAAATGATTACACACTCGTAACACTCGAGCAATTCTCTCTCTCGAATTACACTCCCCTTACAAGATGTAATCAAAGACCCAATCCCAAAGTCCCAAAAACTATGAGACTCTTACAATGAAATGATAGTAAGAAAAGAACTCTCTGTAAGAGTAGATGAATATGAACACTGAAGAACAGAGTACACAAGAGTTTCTAATAGAAGTAGTAAAGAACTAAGCTCTTGTATGAATTTCTTGGTTTGTGCGTCTGTTTCTATTTGTGCAGCTGGAGGTCTATGAATTTATATTACTTTGGAGTTTCTTACCGTTGTGGGAGCTCTTAGGATTTGGTCTTGCGAAAATCCTCAGCTTGATTGGAGCCTTGATTGGAGCCTTTCTGCAAAACTCCATTTCTGCATAACTCACATTTAAGTGGGGATATTACCGTTTGAAGCCTTCATAGTGATTGAGCATGATCTGGTTTTCCAAAAATACTTCCCATCAATCGTGTTCTATTCTGACCGTTTGAGTTTGATTGGCTTGTTTCCTAATTTGCTTTGTTTTTGAATAATTGTTGCGTGATTTGCGATGATCTCGAATGATCCTGCAATATTCCTTAGCATCTGAAAAACTATGAGCAAACTGATTAAAGATAATATAATTTTGATCACAATTAATAATAGGAGGTACCCAAGGAGAATCTGAACGTTTGACATAATCAGAATGCTGCATATTAGCGATTTCCATAATTCCAATAATCATGACTCGAGTCATTTGTTATGACTAGAGTCATCTTCGTGAGTTCATCAGACAGAGAAGAAGTTTGTAAAGTTTGACTCGAGTCATACTTCTTGACTGGAGTCATTGTCTTGAAATTCAACTGAGACGACTCGAGTCATCCTTGATTGATAATTTGACTGGAGTCATATACCTTGACTCGAGTCATTCTTAAAAAATAATCAGTCAGAGATGAAAAGCTTATTGGATGACTGGAGTCATATACCTTGACTCGAGTCATTCTTAAAATATATTCATACAGAGACGAAAAAGCTTATTGGATGACTGGAGTCATATACCTTGACTCGAGTCATATCAGCAAAAGATATATCAGAGTTTCCTGTCGACACATATATGACTGAAGTCATTGTCCTTGACTCGAGTCACATCATAAATGAAAGTTTGATCATGAACATCTTTTTGATTTACAATCTTTCAGTTATCATCAAAACTTATGGAGAACTAACATTCTCCCCCTTTTTGATGATGACAACCCTTGTGAATCAAAAAGTTTTCAAGTCTTGGAATTTTGTGATACATATAGAGATAAGCATTTAATTTTCATTCATTGCAGATAACATATGGAAAACATCTGCAATTACTATATATCTAACTACATCGGTTGATCATACTGCAATGACTACTTGGCTTTCTCTCCCCCTTTGTCATCAGGCAAAAAGGAGGGATCAGAGGTGAGGGAAGCATGTAAGGCTTGGAGAATAGGAATGGGAGAATAGATGGTGAGTGAGAGAGATGAAGGATCGAGAGGAGAGGTGATAGGTAGTGGAGAGTGTGGTCTGGATGGAGTGAGTAAGTGATGAGTGGGGGAGTTGGAATGCTCATCAAAAAGTTCTGCAGTATTGCCAGAAGTAGAGGGTAAAGTAGTAGGCACAGGAATACTTGGAGGGACAAAAGAGTTAGGAGGAGTCTGAAATGTTGCTTGAGGTTTAGGAGAGGGTGGAGGTGAAGGAATTACTTTTGAGGGACCAGCATCATCTGAGCCTTTCAAAATCTTGTCCATCTTGGAGTCTACCATATGAAAGATTGTGTGAATTTGTTCAATTTTGAATCCAAGATCTTCAAAATGGCCTTCAAGATTTCCTACTCTGCCATCCAATGATTCCATGATTTCTGCTTGAGCATCTTGCTTGGAAGTGACTTCTTCAATCAATTTCCCAACTTCAGATTCTAGCTTATTTGACAACTCATAGTGTTGAGCTATGAGAGTTGTCTGAAGGGTGCCAAATGTCTCTTGCATAGCCTTTTCCACAATACGCTGAATATTAGAATGTAGATTTGATGAGAGTGGAGCAGGTTGAGACTTAGAGGGAGAAGATTGATCCTCAACTGGTCTAGACACAGAGGCTCTTGATCTAGAAGGTGCTCTGGACTGACCTGATCCTTCTTTGAAGGAGATTTTCATGAAGTTCAGGTGGACTTGACCAAACCTTAAAGGCTTGACTGCTTTTCAGAATTATCAAGATACCATATTTTGTGAAGATAGAGAATATGGGAAACAAGGTTTGGATAAGGAATGGTGGCGAGATGAAGATGATTCAAACCTAAAGCGCTTCATTTCTTGATAGACCCAGTGGCCTATATTGAAAGGTACTTTGTCTATCAGAGAGGCAAACAACATATAGTCTGTGGAATTAAAGTGAGTAAAATTCTTCCCCTTTTGTACAAGATTTCTGGAGTATATATACCACAGAGCCCTGTGCACTGGGGGCATTACCACAGGAGAAAATTTCAGAGGCCCTAATGGTTCTCCTGGTCTAAGAATTTCGAAAAACTTTCTAGAATTATAACCAATATTAGGCACAGGTGGATGATCATCAATTAAAAGAAGAGAATTGATAATCTCTGCAGACAAAGTGATGGAGACACCTCTAACTGATGTATTAACTTTATCTTCAACAATTTTGCCACGTTTATCCAATTTATTGTCCATAGACATATTGAAGTAAAATTGCCTAACAATGTTGGGACTATAAGGAGTATATATGGCAAGCAAATTTTTGAATTGCTCTAGCCAAGGAGATAGGTCAAGATGACACTCCTCCTTTAGCTTAGCCAAATCCACATACACTGTGGGACAAAAGCCACGAGAACCAAATTTCTCTTTGAACTCCTTTAATTGAGCATCAGTAAAAACAGTGGGTCTACATGTAAATTCAGATGAATGGGGTGGTTTAAGTAATGAAGAAGGATCAAAAGAGGGTTTTTTGCAATTCAGGTACCTTCTTAGAACCAGAAGCAATTGGTGGAGAACCAATGTAGGCAGTTGAGGTTGAATGTGCTTTGGACCCCTGATTTCCAGAGATGGTGACAGTCCTCTTCCTCTTCTTCAGCGGAACCACCACTGGTTCCTTATCTCTTCGGGTAGCAGTGGATGGGTCAATCTTCTTTTGAACAGGAGAATCAGAAGGTTCATTGATTTGCAATTTTCTGAATTTCCTAGAAGACGATTCAGTGAGATTGGTCGAACGTTTTCGTGAGCTTCTAGGCTTTGTGGATACTGGAGGAGTTGTGGAGGCTGTTGGTTCATATTCGGATGATGATTCCTTCTGAGATTTGGAGATTTTGGGTGCCATTTCAGTAGGTGGCTACTCCGAAGCTTAAGTCAGTATTAAATCATCATAAACTTAACTAACATTGAAATACTTACAGTTCATTGGGATTTACCATACCCAATTCTCTTCTGATGAAATTGAATTGTTCTTTGGCCAATGGTTTAGTGAAAATGTCAGCAAGCTGTAGATGGGTTGGAATGAACATAACCTTCACATCCTTCTTTTGCACATGGTCTCTGATGAAGTGATGTCTCACATCAATATGCTTGGTTCTTGTATGTTGCACTGGATTTTTTGCTAAGCTTATTGTACTTGTGTTGTCACAAAGGATTGGAATTTCTTTGAGATAGACACCCAAGTCAGATAGTTGTTGTTTTAACCAAAGAACTTGTGCACAACAACTTGATGCAGCAACATACTCAGCTTCTGTGGAGGATACAGCTATCGTGGTCATTTCTTACTAAACCATGACACAAGTGATCCTCCAAAGAACTCACATTGCCCACTTGTGCTTTTTCTGTCAGTTTTGTAGCCGGCATGATCAGAATCTGAATAGGCTACCAAGAACTCTTGTTGTCCTTTAGGAAACCACAATCCTAGCTCCTTAGTGTCAGACAGATAACGAAAGATTCTCTTAACATGTTCAGCATGAGATTCCTTGGGAGCGGATTGGAATCTTGCACACATTCCCACACTAAACTGAATGTCAGGGCGGCTTGCTGTAAGGTAGAGTAATGATCCGATCATTCCTCTATATTTAGTAATATTAAAATCCTTGCCTTTTTCTTCATCAGCATCTAGTGACGTAGTTGAACTCATTGGTGTATCAGCACCATTGCAATGTTCCATACCAAATTTTTTAAGCAAATCACGAAGGTACTTGGTTTGTGAGATGAAGATTCCATTCTTTCTTTGTTTGATTTGTAAACCAAGAAAATAGTTCAGCTCACCCATCATAGACATCTCGAACTCATTCTGCATTATCTTTGAAAATTCTTCACACAAAGTATCATTAGTAGAACCAAAGATAATATCATCAACATATATTTGCACAATTAGAACTTCATTTAACTTGTTGGTTTTAATGAACAATGTTGTATCTGCCTTGCCTCTAATAAACTCTTGATCTAATAAGAATTTACTTAGTCTTTCATACCAAGCTCTAGGAGCTTGTTTTAGACCATATAAAGCCTTTTTTAATCGATATACACGGTCTGGATGATGTTCATTTTCAAAACCAGGAGGTTGTTCAACATAAACTTCCTCCTGAATAAAACCATTAAGAAAAGCACTTTTGACATCCATTTGATAAAGTTTGAAATCTTTAACACTGGCAAAGGCTAAAAGAACCCTTATAGCCTCTAATCTAGCTACTGGAGCAAAGGTTTCTTCATAGTCAATTCCTTCTTCTTGATTGTATCCTTTAGCCACTAGTCTAGCTTTATTACGAACAATAATTGCAGATTCATCCCGTTTGTTTTTAAATACCCATTTAGTTCCAATGACCGGATGGTCTTTAGGTCTAGGTACCAAATCCCAAACTTGATTTCTATCAAACTGGTGCAACTCCTCTTGCATTGCTATCACCCAATCATTGTCTGAAAGGGCTTCATCAATTTTAGAGGGTTCAATTTGAGAGATAAAAGCAGAGAAAGTTACCTCATTTAAGGTACTCTTCCTTGTTTTTACTCCTTGATTCACATCGCCTATTACTTGATCTAAAGGATGGTTTCTAATTTCTTTTTAAAAGATGATTTAGTTTGTTTACCTCTTTGGCAGGCATCACAAATCATGTCGTTTTTAAATCGTAATCTAGGTAAGCCAATAACTAAATCTTTTCTTAACAACTTGTCTAACTGAAGCATGTTGACATGGGCTAGACGCTTATGCCATAGCCAACTCTCATCCAAGTTGCTAACAAAACATTTTTCAGAAGTAACTTTAGGTAAGTCTAATGTATAACAGTTACCTTCTCTAGGAGCTTTAAACAATATTTTAAGTTTACCTTTGTCGATGGGAAGATCATCTTTATTAACAATGAGACACTCCTCTGAATCAAAGATGATCCAGTTATTTTTGTCAGCACTTTGACTTACACTTAGGAGGTTGTGGTTGAGACCTTCTACCAAATAGACATCTTTGATCATCAGTCCATCTTTTGTACCAATTTCACCAATTCCAGTGATATTTCCTGATTAGTTGCCTCCAAAAGTGACTTTACCACCATCCTTTGATTTCATTGCAACAAATTTAGCTTGATCCCCTGTCATATGTCTGGAGCATCCACTGTCAATGTACCATTTGTTCATTCTTGATGCTCTCAAACAAACCTGCGAATCAAATAGAATTAAGTTTTAGGTACCCATTTTTTCTTGGGTCCTTTGGGGTTAGTTTGGGCCATAGGAACATAGGTTCCTTTTGGGATCCATTGATAATTTCCAACAGGTTTATTTCTTCCATCCTTTTTGTGAAAACAAGAAGAAGTATTATGACCTTTTCGATTACAGTAATTACAATGAGCAAAAGGATTTGATATGTGAACTGATTTCTGAAAGTAGTTCAAATATGATTTTTCGCCTGTTTTCTTCTTTCCTTTCTTATTATCAAAAATAGGATTATATCCTATGCCTGATCGATCATTGGTGACCTTTTGATCTTTCAGAATAACATTTAGCATTTCACTACCTTTAGTGAATTTTTCAAGAGTCTTTGTAAGATTCTCATTTTTCTTTTCCAAAATAATGCATTCATCACATATGAGATTTTTTGGAGAAGAAAGATTTTCTACTTGTTTTTCAAGAGTTGTATTCTTCCTAAAGTTTTATTCTAAGCCAAATAAAGAGATGAGTGATGTGGTCTTGCAAAATGCCCCCGATAATCACAAATTGACTTCACCAATGATTCAGAAAGATCTTTCTCAAGCTTGTGCTGATTTGACTGTTGAAGCAATAATTAGTGATCTCGGTGATAATTACTTTTCCTTGCTAGTGGATGGAGCTTGTGATGTTGCAATTAAAGAACAAATGGCGGTTGTAGTTCGGTATGTAAACAAAAAAGGGTCCATTGTTGAACGTTTTATTGGCATAATTCATGTTTCAGATACTACTGCAGAGTCACTAAAAGCATCGATTGGTAAGCTATTTTCTAAATTTGGTCTAAGTTTGTCTAAATGTCACAGTCAAGGCTATGATGGTGCTAGTAATATGCGGGGTGAATTCAAAGGGCTTAAGAGTTTGATTTTGGCAGACAACACATCCGCATTCTACATTCATTGTTTTGCTCATCAATTACAATTAACACTTGTGAAGGTTGCAAAACATCACAAGAAGATTCAAGAATTTTTTGACATGCTTCAAAAGATGGCTACCATAGTGGGGGGTTCATACAAGCGGAAGGAAATTCTTCAAATGAATCAGTATGAGCTAATAGTTGAAAGAATTGCTAGTGGTGAAATACCAACTGGAAAAAGGTTTAAATTAAGAGACAACCTTAAAGCGACCTGGAGACACTCGTTGGGGTTCCCATTTTGGTATGGTTACAAGTGTTTTCTCATTATTTTCTCCAATAATTTCCTTGATGAAAATTATTGAAGATGAGCCGAAAAATGATGCTGCAAGAACTGATGCAGGTTACATTTTGTATGCCATGGAGGATTTTGAATTTGCATTCTTGTTGCATCTTATGAAATTGATCTTGGGGATTTCTTATGAGTTGTTGCAAGCACTACAAAGAAAAGATCAATACCTTTTAAATGTAATTGGTTTAGTGAAGGTAGTCAAGTCTTGTTTACAAGAGGTGAGAGATAATGGTTTTGATGAATTGCTTCAAGAAATGAACATTTTTGCCAATAAATATGATATCGACATTCTAAATATGAATGATGTTTATTGTCCTAAAGGGAGATCGAGACGGAGATTGGAATCATTCACATTCTTCCACTACTTTAAGGTGGAGTTACTTAATACAATGATAGATACTCAGGTTCAAGAGTTGAATGATCGATTTGATAATATTAATACCAAGTTGCTTGAGTGTTTGAGTTTTCTTGATCCTCGTGATTCATTTGCTAATTTTAACAAAGAAAAGATGATTGAGTTTGCTAGATTCTATCCTTTGGAGTTTGATGAGCTTGCAGATATTTTTTTTTTCTGTCTTCAAGTCTCGGTAATTTTATTGTTGATGTGAGGGCTGATTCTAATTTTGTCAATTTGCAAACAATTTCTGACCTTGATTTGAAGATGGTTGAGAAGAGAAAGGATATTGTTTATCCACTGGTCTATTTGTTGATAAAGTTGGCACTCATTCTACCGGTAGCAACTGCTAGTGTTGAGAGGGTTTTTTCTGCAATGACTTTTGTTAAGGATAAGTTGCGCAATCAGATAAGTGATGATTGGTTTAACTCATGTATGCTAACTTATGTTGAACGTGATATATTTGATACGATTGATGATGAAGATATAATGCAATATTTTCAAGGAATGAAGAATCGAAGAATGCTTTTGTAATCGTTCTGATGTAAAGGTTATTTGACTCTGGATTATTATTTTTTTATGTTAAGTTGAAGTTTTCTTTTCTTTTATTGTTTATATTTTTTTGTTTTTTAATGCATTTAAAAATTTCCTTAAAAAAAAATTTCAGGGGCAGCACCCTCGAATCCTACCACTAATTGTACACCCACAAACCTAAAATCCTGGTTCCACCACTGATGTCACATGCAGCACCGACCGCAAACAAAGATCAAACAAACCATGCCACAATACTGAACATCTAATTGGGCATCAATCCATGTCAATTGAATGCAATTTAGGTTTCTCAACCCAAAAACTACTGGTTCACTAGACCCTACTCCCTAATGCCTGTTTACAATATGTATCACAAATCATAGTTCAACGTGCATGTAAAGTTACACATAATATATGAGAGAAGAGTTACCACCTAGACGCTTTACCAATTCTCTAATTGGCTACCAATCCTTTCATTGTCTCGAGCATTTGCCGGCTCCTATAAATATACACTCACGGACAGTGGGTCATAATCTGTTCAAACCCTTTATATTCTCAAAATATTAGGATTGGTTTGTCATTACTACCCATTGCCCCTTATTTTCTTATTTTCGGGCAAAGAGCCTATACTACCAGATTTTTCACTCATCTTTGAAAAATCATAACTAAATCTATAAAGACCCAATTGAGGTGGTTCCATAGGCTGAACGACGCTTATTAAGTCCAACTTCTGGGAAAAACAATGTCCCTAGCCAACTAGACAAATAACATTCCAGGAATCCTCAAACAACAAAAAAATGTCCCAGATTGTGTTCCAACTTTAGTGCCACAATTTAACAATTCATATCTTACAATCTACTAACCCAAATGGCACGTATCAAATTAAAGCTTAGGATGTCTACTACAATCTAACGGCTATATTGATTACTGACAATGGCATTGAAAGCTTATCAACAGTCATTAATTGCCTTCACCAAATATAAGCAGAAGCATTCAATATGTTCCAACCACCGGAAACACAAACGCTCAAACAAACTATACGCATTTGCTGTTTCATTCTTACTATGTGTAATATCTTCGGATATTTGATCTTCAGTGTTTATTATTCTACTCTGTTAGAGAGTTAAATTTCTGATCAATATCTTTGTAAGAATCTCAAGGTAGTGGGACCTTAAATGTGGGTTATTGATTATAACTTGTAAGGAGGAGTGAATCCTAGAGAGATGATTACTTTGAATACAAAGTGTGTAATCATTTGAAAGAGATAGTAAAATACCCAGAGAGTTTAGGGACTGGACGTAGGTCAATAGTTTATACCGAACCAGTATAAATCTCTTGTGTCATCCTTCTCCCTCTCTACTCTGTTCTGCTCTATTTCTGTGTGTGAGTTTCAGGGGTAATTCAAAAAAAGTTTTAAATCACCAAATTCACCCCTCTTAGGTGATATTGTGCCTTTCAGAAACGTCGATTCGGAGGCGAAATCGGGAGCTAGAAACGCCGAATCTAAGGTGAAATTGGCTCTAGAGTGTTTCTCTCTCCTTTATCTCTCTCCAACCAACCCTTTCTCTTTCTCTCTCTATTTTTCGGTCTTACCCTCTCTTTTTTGCCTTTTGGAGATGCTGGCCAACTAAATGGATGAGGGAGAGGAAAATCAAAAATCAAAAGACCTATCAAACAAGCCAAAGATGTAACTTCTTTAATAAGCTAAGAATGACTTCGTCACCAAGGGAAGATGGCTTCTTGAAGGACAAGTCAAGAGGAGGTGAGGTGGCGTCATATGTGGAGTTCACACCTTACTAACATTATTTGACCATTTTACCTCTTTACAATACTTGTTTTCGTTCACAACTAAAACTGGGAAAATAAATTTTTATTTAAAAAACATAGGGAAAATAAATTTTTAGATATCTATACTTTTCCTTAATTTTTAACATTAGTAATATTATATTTATTTAAAAAAACATAGGGAAAATAATCTACCCTTCCTTAATTTTTAATTTGGTACTTATACCGTTTTTGAGTAAAAGTATAGATACCTCGAAAAATGATTTTCCCAGAAACTCAAACGACAGCTCTCGGGCATCGACGTACTCTTGCCGTTTCGCCTTATCATCCAAGGTTTGCTCACCTCCGCCGCCGCTCCGAGATCCTGGACGCATTCCTCACCGTCGCTTCGAGATCGGCCAACCAAATCAAAGTCTCCAACTTAGATGTTGTTTGATGGAACAAGGGGCTTCAAAACTCTCATTGCCAGACGCTTTCCTTGCGTTTCTGGAGGCGAATGGGCTTGACCCTTCGATTTATACCTCTTTTGATTCTACTCCGCGATACGTTCGGTAAGTTCTTCAACTTCCTTCGATTCTTCGAATTCATTTAGTCCATCGACTAACATTTTTTTTTTTCCTGGGGAAAGTTTGAAACCGAATTGTGAAGCATATCTTGAAGAGTTTGAAGCAGAGATGAATTGCAAGCTCCAGAGAGTTGACTGGTTGCCAGGGTTTTATTCTCTTCATTCCAATACACAGATTGCTAACTCCAAGGCATACCTAGAAGGCAAGGTGAGCACACTTCAAAGCTTCGTGAGCAAGAATTCGGCTATCATATTCATTTTACATTATGGAAAAAGAAAACCCCTTTGTTATTGTTGTGCAACTCATTTGAATGTTGAACTAACTTTAGCCTTACTTGTGTCATTCTGATTTTATTTGCTGTTGGGTCGGTTAAAGATATATGGAATCGACGCATCTTCCGGAGCTGCTGTTATGGCTTTGAATGTATCAACCGGAGACCACGTTCTTGATCTATGTGCCGCTCCTGGTATGTAACTTTATTATTCCAATTATGCTAAAATTGTCTCTGATAGTGTATTGATGCTCTACTTGATATAAGAAGAATGATGATTTTAATCTAAACTATGATCTAAGATCTTGTCTAAAAAGCATTATATTTTATATTATAGGTATACAACAACTCAATTATATTTGTGTTTTTACGAATATCTTTTAACTTTACCCCCATTGTTTTTAAGAGCAAATTTATGAGTTATCGCTGATACCGATTTTTCTCTTTCTTAGATCATTAATATAATCACTTTTGTCTAATTTGATTTTCAGGTGCTAAACTTTGTATGGTATTAGACCTTCTTGGCGATTCAGGATCTGTTACTGGAGTAGATGTTGCAAAACATCGGTTAGCAGCATGCAGAACAATGCTTCAGAAGTATAATCTGGGTGATCGATGCCGACTTTTTGTTGCTGATGGAGCAACATTTTCACTTATTCCTGCAGGATTCTGTTCCAATAATAAATCATGTAATCAAAATTCCTAGTTGCGATAGACTTAGTCAGTCTTGAAAAGTAATAGTGCAAATTACTCATCATTTGCTTTCTTTTATCAACCTTATCATTATATCTAGTATCAAACAGGTGAATCTGTATTGGCAGAGAAAGCTGATGTATTCAATGAGTGGACATCTAAAAGAACATGGAAGGAGAGGAAAAGGGCAAGAAAAAGTGGAAATCTACAACTGGTCTCTGGGTCTCAACCTCCAGACCTCATTTATTATGGGCGGCATTCTGGAGTTGTTGGACTTACGAAAGATGATCTATATAAGAATGCATATGACAGAAAAATTTTGAGCCATGGCTATGACAAGGTTAATAGAATTTTAATTTGATTGTATGCTGCTCGCTTATTTGCTTGAACATGCTAAAGCTTATAATCTGTCTGGGTTTGATGCAGGTCCTTGTGGATGCAGAATGCACCCATGATGGTTCAGTCAAACATATCCAGAAGTTTGAACATTGGGGCTGGAAAACTCTCGAACGCCGTGTGCTAGATGCAGACAGGACCGATAACTTGTTTGCTCTTCAGGCAAGTGACTCATTTGCTTGTTTTTATCCATAACACATCATTTAGCTGTAATTTGATTTGTTTTCTCCTTTTTCCACATGTCAATGCTCTAAAGGGCGACGGAAAAGCATTAGCACTTATTGCAACCTAGGTAGTATATTGCACTGCATTGCTTAGACTAAAAGAATTAAATATAAGTCCTACATAGCAATCTGATAGAACCCTCAACTCTAATAAGCTAACAACAGACAGACCAGAAATAGATAGAAAGAAAATGTAAATAACTTGGGCTTGATACTGCTATTACTGAATAGCTGAATTAGATTGCAAGGGAAATAATTGATTCAAGCTAAACCCATATCCCTCATACACCCAGATAAAAAACAACAATACAAATAAACTAACACAGTATTGGATTGCCAACACAAGATAATGAGGAAAGAAAGATAGAAAACACACACCAAATACCACAAACTCAACATTAAATGCAGAATCACGAAACACAACAGATCTGCCAAACTTTCGTGAGGTTGGAACTCTCCGCCCAAAGGCTGTGACCACACTTCAATGTCCTTCTCCCTCTCCAACCTTAACAGCTCCATCGCTTTTTTGTTTGTGTCCCGCTAACATCCATCCCATTCATCATGACTCCCTTGTTATGCTTCTATATTGCCCTGTTTGGTACGATGGAATTGGAATTGGATTCCATGCTGATTGCATGTTTGATACAAAGAAATGGTCATAGAATTGAATTCCATGTGGAATCCAACTGGGGCCAATTCCATGAAAATGAATTCCATAAAAAAAACTAAGATTTGCAATTCCATATCCTCTTTTCCCACATTACTCTCTCTGCCTTTTGAATTATCACCCACACCGGGACTCACCATGCCCAACCGCCAACAATTCACCAGCCTCGCCCCATCACTGGCAACGACAGCGGATCCGCCAATTCAGGTGAACAACGGCGACTGCGGCCTCCAGCAACTGCGACGGTTCTTTCCCCTTCTTCATCCCCTTCGACGGTGGCCGCAAGATCTGAACTCCATCAAGGCTTAACCACACCTTGCCGGCATTTTGATAATTGGTAGATGGCACTCATCATCGCCAGCTGTGTCAAAGGGCATAGTGGTAACAGTGCCGACTATGGTTCTCTCTGCCTTAGTGGCGGCTGTTTTCCTCCTCTTCTTTTTCTTGTCAACTCTCTCTTCTTGCTCTTGCCCTTCAGCTGCTGTTTTTTATGAACCTACCCAATGAAATCCTTCCTTCTCTTGAAGAGCAGCCCCCATGATGCTCTCGCCAAGATTAGCAATTTGGTAAACTAGCACACATAAAATCCTTCTTATCCATGTATTGGCTATAGTTTACGCAGATTGGAACGCCAAATCAAGCAAGATGAGTTTTGAAGGAGGAAGAGGATGGTTCTAGGAAGATTTTTTTCTTAACCTAGAAGGGCATTTAGGTCTTTTCACATCAAAGTTAAATCTCATTTCCATGATGTACCAAAAGTACTTTTAAACCTCATCTCCATATCCATCTCCATTTCCAACTAAATCAATTCCAGCGTACCAAACAGGCCCTATTTTCAGCTTTATCTGACTTCAAACCCCTATGTTTTCTTCCTTTCGACAATAAATCCCCTTTTCTTCCTCTTTGCCACTCTCCTACTTCCCTCTCTGTATGTAGGAGGTTGGGTCTATATGTTAAATACACCTAATCTGGACTTCTAAATGTGACAAATCTCATTATCTGCCCTATATTAGTGAATTTATGATTCTGATTGCCCATTCTTGTAGATTATCTCTTAATTTTCTTTTTAATTTTTTTCTCTTTCCGTTTTTTAAAAAGATAAAGGTTGGTAAAAGTAAATGGCAGCTTGAGATTAGTGAACTGGGAATAGAAGTTGTTTATATGGCTATCTGCCGCAGGAATTATGCAGGCCCAGGTAGTTATAACATTACACTACTTACCCTTACCCCCATATATCTGTTTGTGTCTGGATGCAGTTGAGTCTTCTAACCAATGGTTTCAGACTTCTAAAAGTTGGAGGATCACTTGTCTATAGCACTTGCAGGTATTTTTTGTTCCTATTGGCTTTTATGAGAATTCAAGACATGCACACAAGTAGTATGATTATTATTATCTTCACCTGTCCTAACAAGTAGCTTCTTCTTGTTGATAAGCTTAACTACTGCTCAGAATGAAGATGTGGTAGAGCAATTTCTGAAGGAAAATATATCTGCCGGTAGGATTTTTATGCTTCTAGTTATTTCCTTCATGTGAATTCTTTTCGATGCTTCAGCTATTTGTTTTGGCCCATTATTAAGCTTATGGTCCATATCACAAAATTTGATTCCCAACATGCATGCATTAGGGAGAGATGAAGAAAAATGTGATATTGTGAAAGAACCCTCCCATTTGTTGGTAAGGTCTATACACGGTCTCCAAGGCAGACATAACAGAGCAGACACAAGGCAAGATGCCTTTTATGGTTGCAAAGTTGACTTGGTTGTTTTTATATTCTTTTTGGAGTAAGTGTAGGAGTGGTAGCTTTATTTGTAGGGTGGCTCATAGGAGAGTGTGAAAGCTCTTTTGTTTTTGAGTATTTGAGCCGTGAGTGAGAGGAGAGGGTTATGCAGTTTTTGAGTGTTGTTTGGAGAGGGGAACCAGGACCTGTTTTGCTGTCCTGAGTCCATTTTATGCTGAGGGCTGAAGTGTTTATACTCCAGCAGAGTTGTATAACCATTTATCCATTAATATATCAGTTATCTATCAGTTTTTGGGAGCTAATCTTGTTAGTCCTAACAAATTGGTATCAGAGCTCATAAGGTCCTGAGGGGATGGCGGACGAGGTTGGAGATCTAAGGGAGCTGGTGACGAACCTAGCCAAGAAGGTTGACGATCTCTCAAGCATGTCAAGACAAGTGAAAGAACTTACTGATGGGATGAATATCATGAGGCAGCTAATGTTACGATTAGAGACGAACTCGAAGAAGAAGAAGCCTAATACAGGGGAGTCCCATTCTGATTCAGAAACAGAAAGCACTAAGGAAGTCGAAAGAGAAGTAACCAAGTTTCGGAAACTGGAGTTACCGGTGTTTGATGGGGAAGACCCGATTGGATGGTTTTGCCGTGTTGAGAGGTATTTCCATATCAATAGTATACCAGAGGCAGAAAAATTAGAAGCAGCGGTGGTATGTCTTGAAGGGAAAGCTTTACATTGGCATCAATGGAAGGAGACCCGGAGCTCCCTGAAGGACTGGCCGGAGTTTAAACTGAAGATACTCGAACGTTTTCATACTTTTCAGCGTGGAGGAGAGTACAAGATCCTGTTCTCAAACCAACAGGAGGGTACGGTGCTGGAGTATGTTGAAGCCTTCGAACGACTTTCTTTTCCGCTGGCAGATGCGACCGAAGAGTGCTTGATGGGGGCCTTTTTGTATGGCCTTAAAACCGAGATACAAGCAGAACTGGAGGTCAACGATGCAAAGGATCTGGAAGAGCTGATTAAAATGGCAATACGCGTTGATGGGAGGAACCGATTACTCGAAACAGAAAAGGGGAACAGGGCATACAAGACAACGATGAATACTGGGTTGAGGAAATACCCGACCACCCAACCCATATACTCGCGGGTCACCACCCACGCCGAACCGACCCGGTTCACATCCGCCACAAATAACCCGACCCACGCATCCAGAACTGATTCGCGAAGCCAGGATGCGAAGACTGGAAGCTCTTCGACATTGGTATCCACGACGCGCAAGACGGGATGGAGTCGGAGGCTTTCTGACTCAGAAATGACGAGACGCAGGGAGCTCGGACTATGCTTCAAGTGTGGGGATAAATATAGTCCCTCTCACACCTGCAAGGATAAGCATCTGCAGATGTATTTGGTCGACATTGACGCCAACAACCATGAGAAGAACCCAGACGAAACAGGGGAAGCAGGGGATGATTACTATGATGCCGAGGATGAGACCACTAGAATGGAATTATCCCTAAATTCCTTCGCTGGATTTGAAAGTAATCATACAATGAAGGTCAGGGGAGAAATCGCTGGTGAAGCCGTTATTGTTTTGATCGATAGCGGAGCAACGCACAATTTCATCGCTGAAAATCTGATTGGCCGAACAAGAATCAGAACAGATGAAGTAGCAGAATACACAATCACAGTGGGAGATGGACACTCAGTCCAACGCAGGCAGCGGTGCCGGAATGTGAGTTTGAAGTTACAGGGCCTATGCATAGTGCAAACTTTCTATCCGTTTCCGTTGAGGGGGATAGACGCTGTCTTAGGAGTGGAATGGCTGAAGACACTGGGAGACGTTAAGGTAAATTGGAAATTGATGACGATGACGATAGGGGGAAAAAACAACCAAGTCAACTTTGCAACCATAAAAGGCATCTTGCCTTGTGTCTGCTCTGTTATGTCTGCCTTGGAGACCGTGTATAGACCTTACCAACAAATGGGAGGGTTCTTTCATATTGTATATGGTCTGTATCTCATGGTTATACTCAATATACTATTTTCACTTTATCTCTATCCAATTGCATTATATACTTTCACTTTTGTGCAATGGATCTTAAGTGCCACATCACTAGCATGATGGGCAGTTTTATTGTTCATTCCATATAAAAATATCTGAACTTTTAGAAGCATATGTGCCTTTTCTTTGTCAAAAATAGTTGAATGTTTGAGGTTGGTATGGGATAGTATATGAGGAACTAAGTTACCATGCATCACCAGTTGTGTGGGCACAATATTTTCAGTGGTTTTTGTTCGGCTATATATTTATGGAATATGTTATATAAATTTTTATGCCTAAAGTTTCCATTTTGAATATAATTTGTGTTACTTCCTTTAATGCAATTTTCAATTTACAGAATTGCAGGATATAGAAGCTGCCAGAAGTTGGCCTTGTAAGGGTGGTCGGATACTGAAAACATACCGTTTTGATCCGTCAACATGTCAGACCAGCGGACTCTTTGTGGCAAAATTCACAAAATTGGCCCTGTAATTTTCTTTTGACTTACTCATAGGAAATAATCTTTTAATTGCTATGTAGTATTAGTATGCATAGTCTGAACAGATACAAAAAAATCCATAAAGTTATGTTTCATTATTGTTAGCTTGTTGACAATCGACAGAACTGTAATTATAGTGCTTAGGGTCTTGTTTGATTTTGTTTTTAATTTTTTGGTTTGTTTTTAGAATAGATTTATGATTTTTCTTAAAACTGATTTTTTTTAAAAAAAAAATTGTTTGGATAATTATTCTGGAAAACTCATTTGAAAACAATAAATATAAAAGCCTGTTTGAAATAATTGTTTGTAAAATCAACTCCGGTAAGCACATCATGCAAGCTGAGACTAGAGAGCGGTGAGTGAGGTTGAGAGGCATGTGTCCAAGTTGTCAAGTGTGGAAGGAAAATAAAGCTCTCTGCTTATGGTTTAATTTTACCGAACAAAAGAACAATAAGGGCAAAAAAATATAAAAGTAGTTCTTGGTTTTTTATTGTTAAAAACGTTATTGTTTTTAATTTTTTACACAGCAATTAGTTGATACTACCTCCGAATCTTTAATATAGAACATAATTTATAATATAATTTGCACTACAAACTATGTCTAATATTTAGGATCGGAGGAGTAGTTAATAGTCACATTAGCTTTTCTTGCCTTCGTTTTTTAGTTTTTTAAAACAAAATTGTTTTGAAATTAAGAAATTAAACAACAAAATCAATATATTGATACTAATGATTGATGGATTATGGATGTATGCATTGTTCCATATGAAGTCTAGCAATCAACCCAATCTGACCTATTCCACACGAATGTCGCATAAGCTGATACACTAAGAAATGTGGAACCAATTTTGGTGGCACCATGAGTTCAGCTGATTTGAGCTGTCTAGATTTAATTTTCTTTTTTAAATGATGCTTTTTAAATAAGCAAATCATTTTTTGAAAAAATGTTAGTTAAAAGATTATTTTTATTTTAGGTTTTCTATCCTTCAAAATATTTTTTTTAAAAAAAAGTAAAAAAAATTAAATATGGATAACTCAGATTAGATCTAAACGATCCAGACCAGTTAAGCTCATAAATAGGCACCGAAGCTGATTCCAAGAAATGTAACCTACCTTACATCAATTGTTGGAGTTTTATACCCCTTTAAGTCGCCTATATTCGATCTCTTTTGTTGATATAACTGTTATAGACACATATGAGACCCAATTGCTGAGTGGCTCAACAAGGGCAACTAGTATTAGGATCTGCTTATAATGGAAGAAGATCCTAATCAGCTTATAATCAAGGCTATAATCAAGGTGTGGCAGCACAAAAGCATGGGGCAGGAGGCGCACAAAGCCTAAGGACCCAAACCCTAAAGGAAATCTCTATAAATAGGAGGTTAACCTAAAAGGTACACATTCTCTATTCATCCTATTTACTATTCAGCCTCACTGTGTTTACTATTCAGCCTCATTGTGCACACACTCCACCCCTTTTTGGCTAAACGCCATTCTTGTGCACAGTGATCCATTGCTCTCTTTGGTATCTACCTTTTAGATATCTTGGAGAGTGATCTGATATTCTCTTCGGTATTTGCCTTATAGATATTTTGGGAAATCCTTTTGATCCAACATAAACGTACTAGTCCATTGAGGCTAGACATTTGTGTTCTACACCAGAACATTGGCGCCAACTGTGGGGATCTGTAAATTTCGATTCTCGTGACCAACGATGGTTGCAACTAGAAGTAGTAGCCAGATACCTCTTCCCAGGAATCCAAATCTGGTGGGGGCGAGTCAACTACAACACAATCATGATCAGCAGCCCCAACCCGAGGAGCAAATGCCCTAGCATCAGTTGCAACCGGAGAATACAGTCGTTCTAGACTTTAACGGTGTGCCTCTGGCTCAAGACATGTCTGATACGGCCTCTTCTCCAGCAGTAGTGGCAAATAATCAGAACCCGGTGATCCAACAAGTCCTTCCAAATCTGCCTCAGCGAATACCACAACAAATAACAATTGAGAATCCAGACATTCGTCTCTTGCAAAACACTGTGGGTTCTATGATAAGACAGATGGAGGAGATGGAGCACCGTAACAACTTCCAGAGGCGAGAAAGCGCCAGAATAATGCAGTTGCTGGAAGAACGTCTGAAGATGATTGAAACCCCGACTCATACAGGAGACCGGGGTGAGTAGAGCCGAGGAAAGGAAAAGGTGGTTGAGGCACCGGAATTTGGCCAAGCTGATGCCATAGGACCTGCTCGAGGCAAAGAAACCGAGGTCCAGGGTTTGGGTTCCTTACCATTTAATCCAAGTGTTGAGAAAAACCCGGCCACAGAAGATCAGAGCCAGGATGGGGTACCCCGAACGGAAAACCTTTCGAGAAAATATAAGATGAAATACACTAGAGGGCACAACAACAGTCCTTTCTTTGACAAAATCGCGAACGCACCTTATTCAGGGAATTTCGATTTGACAGACCTATTGAAGTATGATGGAACTCAGGATCCTAGATCCCATCTTGATACCTTTGAATTGGTCATGTTCGTGAGAGGATTGCGAGGGCCCATTGTACCCCGGATATTTGCCGCAACACTGGCGGGAGCTACACAAAAATGGCTCTATACTTTGCTGGCAAATTCCATCCAGAACTTTGAAGATATGGGGGAAAGTTTGAATTAAACTTTGCGACTAGCAAGAAGAATCCAAAGTTCGAGTATACTCTTGGAAAGATTAAGCAGCAACCTAGAGAAACACTCCAGTAATATTTGGATCGATTTAAAGACATAGCTCTGCAAGTGTGAGGACTGCTAGAGAGTGTGCATGTACACTTACTCGTAGCCGGCTTGGATGCATCATCTTGGCTGGCACAGTCATTCTTCAAAAATCCCGTCAAGAGTTTGGTCAACTTTAGAACTCGCTCGAAGAAATATCTGGAGGTGGAGCAAATGGAGATAGTTAACGCTCTGGGAAAGGAGAGGAGGAAGAGCCCACCTCCGAGAGGCAAAGAGCAATCCGAGAGTCATAAGCCAGACTTCCGTGGAGGAAACCCAGATAGTAAATCTCGGGGTGGAAGGCATGAAGCAAAAGGGAAGTATGATAAGTACACTCCCTTGAATATTTCGCGTTCCCAAGTTTGGAGGGAGGTAGCCTTGACCGAGATGAAAAAAGTGGAACGACCTCGACCCTCCTATAATAGAACCAACACCAACCAATCTTGGTATTGTGCATTTCATGATGGACCAGGACACACTACGAATGCATGTTGGGATCTCCGGGATGCTATTGAGAAATTCATCTGAGAGGGGAAATTACAATAATACGTAATAAAAACCCAAGGATGGAAGAACAACAAACCCAAATAAGGAGGCCGAAGTAGGAGCCCGGTCCAAGAACAGAAAAGAGAGACGGGAAGTGGAAGAAACCAACTAGCGATGATGACGAGTTTCCATAAGTTGATTTTGACTGCAATTAAATCTGAGTCTCATGTCGAGATTGTTAATTCAATTTTCCTTTTAAGGGATCTTGTAAGGTCGACCATGCCGACATTTGATTAACTTTGTTATCAGATGATTTCAAATAAATGAAGAAACTCTCTGTTGAGAATTACTTTTCAGATTATGCAAATAATGGATAAATGAACCCAAGGTAATGAAACCTGGTTCGAAGTAAAACATGGAGGATGAATGAAAGAATCCAGGGTAACGAAACCTGGGTCGGAATAAAACATGGGGCGACGGATGAAGGAATCAAGAGTACGAAACCCGATTTCGAATAAAACATGGAGCTATGGATCAACGAACCAAGGGTATGAAACCCGATTTTGAATAAAACGGAGCGATGGATAAATGAACCCAGGGTACGAAACCCGGTTTCAAATAAAGCCATGATGCATCGCAGCTTATATTCTGGGGTAAGGAGATGAACCATCATGCTGACCGTGATCAGGTCAAAATGTTTAAAGTTTGGTTTAAAAAACTGAATTCGAACATGTGACGGATCGCCCTTACTTTGGATTAAATTCTGGTCAAATGAGCCAGAATGCAATGTGGTGGTTTAGTTAAAATCCTCACTAAATATAATTCCCGGGTTAATATCGGATGAATATTCTGCACGATATATTTGACTTTGGCCCAGTCATTGAATAGAACTTTGAATAAATTCAAGTTCATAAAGTGAATTCATCGTTACGGTGAAAATAAAGCTCGGAGTTATATCCGGGGTGGACAAGAAATGAGCAAGTTGAGTGGTTTGTGTTGGTTGGTTTCCTTAATGGCAAGTGAACCAGTCGAACAAGTAATAAAGAGTAAGTAGAGTATCGTCTCACAGAGATTGAGATACTGATGATGATACTAATTCACGCAAACAGTTGTGTACAAGTTAGAATTAAAGTATGATTGGTTTGGGATTTTTGTGGTTATAACTAATGAGGAAGAAAAAAATATGATCGTAGTCGTAAGAAGATATTAGTTAAAAGATAGGCTGAGCATCGGATGTCATCCTAAGCATATCAATCCCTCAGTTTTCCTTAACACATTGCTATAACAATTATACTGCACAGCTTTTACAATGCTATAGCATAGCCGCCTTTCACAATGTTATTCAGTTAACCCACCACTACATTATATAGAAGCTTTCGCGTCCTATACGTACAATCTTAACTATACTTCTCCCATATGCCTATGACGATTTTCTAGTTTTTATTATCTTTCCAAATCAAGGTGTTGTGGTTATGAGCGGTAGACCCATTCCTAAAGCCTACAATGATAGGTCAAGCCTTGCACCCTGCCTAGCAAACATTGCGTATCAGATATCTAACCCCGACTCCCTTCAAGTAAGCCGAGGCGACAGATCTAGCCCTTAGCTTCCACTAACCAACAGGAGATAAAAATACTGATAAGCAAACTAAATTTATTAAATTAAAGAACTTGCAAAATGGTTTATTCTACACTCAAGAATACATCCTCACTCAGCCAAAGGAAATCTAGTTCATGACTGATGAGGGAATCACAAAACAAATCACAGCAGAACAGCCCATGATAAAAGATAACTAAAAATAAAAAGAATTAAACAGAAAGTTCGTCAGAGGTTTTGATGGCGTGGGTGAAGCTTGTCACTTGACAACTCCACGTCTTCTCGTCTCTGACTCATTGCAAGGAAGGATGCTGGGTTCTTCTGGAGTTCTCGTGCTTCGTAACTTCTCTCACTCTTCTTTCGAGCCTAGCCGAATAGGAATTTCTTTTGACTCTCAATGACTTGATATCCTTAGGGTTGACGACCGTCTTTTCCTTTTATAGTTAGGCTTACTTATGGCGTAAGTTCAGTGAGTTGGGCCTTTCCAAATCCGTCAGATCCAACTTTCCAAATTCGGTAGATTGATTCTACTTATACTGCGGGATTCTCCAAATCTAAATCTTCGATCCTCCACATCTTCTAATCCAACACGTCAACAATCTAACCGTGAACAAACGTCCGTCTATCCACTTGCGCTTACTTCCTAAAAAGGCCTCGAGGAAAAGTTAGAACATATGGCGCATAGCATGACCTCACTTACACTGCTATAGCATATGGGTTGCATTGTATTGCAGCTTGATATGTCTGACCCGATACTATAGCATTGTATCGACTATGCTGTGTGCGTTCATAATAAACCCTTGAAATTGCCTTCTTCTCATGCACATGAATAGGATAATTATGCATTTATCATGATTCATCCTATATTTCCATATATGCGTGAATTATGACATATTTGCTCAGATTAAATGCTTTTAAGCTCGTATTCACTATACAAAACAGTCACATATGATAGGGAAAACATGGCATAATTAGTACTCATCAGTTTGCGCAAGCAGTAAGTATCTTCCATTGATTTTGATTTTCTTACATATTATAAAGCGCAGGAAAATAAACCGAGTTATTACCTAGGAAAATCAACAAAATGCAACGAATGCAATGTGAAAATAAACCAGGATACAAACTCGAGAAAGGAAAAGTTAGCAGAGTGCAACAAATGCAATGTGGAAATAAACTGGGATACGAATCGGGGAAAGGAAAAGTTAACAAAGTGCAACAAATACAATGTGAAAGTAAACCGAGTTATTACCTGGAAAAAATTGTTCACTAATGATTAAAGTCGTCAAACTACAAGTCAGCAAAGTACAAAGAAAAGAAACTGAGCTATTACCCGGGAAAAAATGTTATAAAAGCAAACAAGGGGCTTCAGTACCTTGACCCAAAAAAATACAAGCAAAACCGGCTTCCCAGCCCTTCAACTAGGTGGAGCTTCAGCCTTCGTTTGTGCCTCTAGTTGAGTTCTTTTTTCAGTCGAGGTGACGATGTTGGTTCTTTCACCTTTGATCTCACCTCAACCTCCCTCCAATTGAGATACGGAAGCACCATCAGGAGATGAAGAGAACGGGATCAATCTGCCCTCATCAACGTAAGCTGTATAATCCAGCCTGGAGGTGTTGAGATCGATGGTGGGGTTCAAAAGCCAGATTTGCTCTAGGGCGTTGTTGAAGGACTCTTCTACAGCCTTCCCTAATGCTGCTGCCTTTGGAGCGATGTCGGCCCTGGAAGTTTCGAGGGAGGCTTGGGTCCAGTGAAGCTCATGTATAAACTCATCTTGCTCCGCCCGAAGTAATTCTAGGGCTTTCAGATCTTAAACATGAGCTTTTTGAAGACAGAGCACATCTGAGTTCGCCGTCCTAAGTGTTAGTTCTCTATGTGTTTTGATGATAACTGACATTTGTAAACTCAAGATTGAAGTTTGTCTTAGTAAGTTGAAAAACTTACTGTCAAAGACAAACTTGAGTTTTGGATTGAAAACTCGAGTTTGGACTTGACAGAGAATAGCTCAAGTTTTTACAAACTTAGACAAACTCGAGTTTACATTTGGAAACTCGAGTTTATACGATACAGAGAGCATTCTAAGTTTTTCAATTTAAAGGCAAACTCGAGTTTGTACTAGGAAACTCGAGTTTATTCAAGACAGTGAGCTATCAAAGTTTTTGAACCAAGCCAAACTCCAGTTTCCATTTGGAAACTTCAGTTTGTGCTTCACAGAGAGTTTTCTGGTTTCCCAAGTTTAGTTGGAAACTCAAGTTTGAGTTGAAAACTCTAGTTTGTGACAAACAGAAAGCTATGCTCCGTTCTGAACTTGAGAAAACTCCAGTTTTGTTTTGTAAACTCCAGTTTGCATATGGCAGAATGTTTTCAAAGTTTTCTCTCTTTTGAGGAAACTCGAGTTTGTTTTTGGAAACTCGAGTTCAGAATTTACAGAGAACAACTCAATGTTTCTAAAGATTTGAAAACTCCAGTTTTCTTTTGCAAACTCCAGTATAGACAATACAGAGAAGTTTCCATTTCTCCTAAGATTTGTGGGAACTCGAGTTTTACATTGAAAACTCGAGTTTGTGACAAGCAATGAGCTTTGCTCTATTTGAACCTTTTGAAAACTCCAGTTTGCATTTGGAAACTCCAGTTTTGAGCATTTGGACTTAAACATGTTTATCATCATAAAAGTCCAAAACTTGAGTTAGTCACTTAATGACTTGATTTTTTCTCCTTTCTCAAAACCTGTTTCAAAGATCAAATCACGACATTCTTCTCTGGATGAAGAAAACTCGAGTTTAGGTCTCTGAAGCAAATTGCAAACTCCAGTTTAGATGAACAAACTCGAGTTTGCAATATTGTGTTGGAAAATCAAACTGCACGGTTCTGTGAAATCTTCTTGTTTGATTTAGATACTTATTATCATCACTCATAAATATTCCTAACTATGTTTGATCAGTTTGTTAGTGAGTTTCAAATGATTTAAAGAGTATTAAATGGACATTTAGATTAAAGCAAAAAGTGACGTTAACACATTAAGTGCAATGTCTAGAAAACTTGCATTCTTTTGGACAATCATTCTCTACACGTTGCAAAGGGATTAATGTTTCTTTTCCCTAACTAGAAGCTGCTTTTCCAACGGATTAAATTCAAAGGGAGTCAACCCTAATTTTCTATGCAACTGGATTAATTGAAGAGTAGAGAGAGAAGAGACCAAAGTGTTCCTAATCAACTCAGCAATGTGTCGAACGGCTATATTGATCAATCCAACGGTCATTTAATGCACTCTTGATATATAAGGAGTTGCATTCAAGTCTTCTCAACAACCAATCAACAGAAAACGAAAATCATTCAAGTTTCCAACTATTCTTTCAGCTTTCTACTGTAAAGTATCTTTCAATACATCTGTACCTCAGTGATTATCATTATCCACTCTTAGAGAGAGTTTCATTTATTGAAATCATTTATTGCAAGAATCTCAAGTCAAGGGGACTTGGAGATAGGGAATATCATATTACAACTTGTAAGGGGGAGTGTATCCTAGTGAGAGGATAACTTTCGAGTGCAGAGTGTGTAATTAATATTGTGAATTAGTGAAAATCCCAGAGTATCTGGGGATTGGACATAGGTCAAGGATTTGGACCGAACCAGTATAAATTTCTTTGTGTCAAGCTTCTTCGTTCTCTCTTCTATTCTACTCTGTTTTAGCTCAATAAAACAGAATATTCGATTTTTTTTTAAAATCCCCAATTCATCCCCTTTCTTGGTGATTTGCTCCATTTACACTGATGTCCTCCTTTTCTGTCATCAGATCCTCGTGGATTTTACCTCTCGCCGCCTCGGCTATTTGCAGCTACTCCCAAGCTTTGGTCTTTTGCTCGTCCATCTCTGCTTTGACCTTCTTTAACTCGGTAACATTTGAAGCATACTTCTCGTTCACTATGGTCAAAGTTTGAGCTAATCCGCCGGCTTTCAAGGCATATCGCACAATATTCTCCATCTCTTGTAGCTCGATCTCGGCATATGGATTTGAGTCAAAGAAGTGCCTCGGGGGGCAAAAAAACGTTGCTGAGCTGAACAGGTACCCCGTGGCTCTAGATGATCCCAGGAGGAAGTTCAGTAGGTGGCGGCGAAGGAGGAAGGTTCAGAGAATGATCATTAGCATGAGGAACTTCTTGTGTAGAGGATGGAACAATAGAGGCCAAGACCTCTTTGGTTCCCGTGTCGCTTGGTCGGCTTTGGATCTCTTAATCAGGCTCGCCCGGATACTCGATCCAACACCAGCCTTACTAGGCTCCAGAGCTTTTCATTTTTTGCTGGCCTCCACATTCGAAACCTTATGGCTTTTCATGGCAGCAAGGTAAGAAGGTCGTTTCCCCATGCATGGATCTCTAGGCCAAAAGAATAAAGGTTATTTATTAATACAACAAGATGTTAAAACAGTGTAAACACCAAAATCAATTTCCGTACTCGTTGTTGAACCTATCTCGACCTGAGGCTAAGTGATGTATTCGGTCGAGCTAACAGGGCCATGGTCCTTGATATGTTTAAGTATAAATGATACCGCTTTGGTTTCAAAGTCGGAAAACCCCTTTTGGGGAGAGCGGTAGGAGGAAGTAGAAAATAAATAATGGTCTCGAGTCCAGTCAAGGGCAATCTCCCCTGCATATCCCCGGACTCAAGGGTTTTAAGGAACCAAGGTTGCTGTTCGGGCTTGGCAGCAACCTTGAAGAAGCCGGCTTTGAAGTTTTTGAACATCTCAGTGAAAACGGTGAAAAGTCTATGGTTGGGGGCACCCTGGAGCGAGGTCCAACCTTTTCTATTTGGGGGTTCTTTCCTGGCACGGGCTTTTATGGACAATGAAAAAATAAAAGAAAATTGGGATTGTACAAACTAGGTTGTTAAACCTACCGAAATTCTCAAATGCAATAGCAAAAGCCCAACCATTGGGATGAAGTTGGGAAGGAGAAAGGTGAAGATGATTTAGGAGGTCGATTTGGAATTCGGTAAACGGAAGCCAAATATGGAGCTGGGAAATCAAATCGCATTAGAAGAAGAAGAAATGTGGATCACCATCCCTTTCCAGGTGGGAGCAAACAGATTCATAATCCAGGGGCAAGCGACGAGTATAATTATCTCCATCGCGAACAGGGAGCTTGGCAAGTTCGGTCACAGTCAGTGTGGACATAGTATGCAACACCCTATCGGTGACCCATGGACCCACGTTCGGTACAGCTCTGGCAGGATTTATGGAGCTTGACTCACCAGACAGTGATCTATCGGTATGGCGTAAGGAAGGTGAACTCATCCTATACCTATACTAAAAAAGCAGAAATCAGTTGCGGAAGATATACCTGAGTTAAAAGAGCTATTGCATGGTAAAGTGAAAGTTGCCAGGTTGGGATGTTTCTGGTTGCCAGAGGTTGGGATGGCTTTAGAAATTAGTTTATGTCGGCAGGAGGCCAAAATTGACTCGGCTTCTGAGCTACGACCACTGTTGACGAGATCAATGCTTAAATAGCAACAATCATTGCATGGATCGAAGATGTTTCTTGGATGGGATCCCGGTCTAGCTTGGTGTATACCTTTTGGCTAGGAAAGGCGGAAGCCGAGATATATGTGCTATGATCCCGGCTTAGAATTTTGGGTGGACAAATAAGGGATCTCGGATCAATTACGTTAGAATCACGGTTCTCATGCTGTTGTGTTTGTGCTCTCTGTCTACTCCCACTACCCCGGGGTTTGCGAAGCAATGCCTTTTGCTTATCTTATTCGTTACGGGGAATTCCCCAAAGCCAATACCGTGCTCCGGAAGGAAGTCGTTGAAGTACTTCATATTCCTTTTCTGGAATCTTTTTCCCCTGAATCGAAGAAGGTGAAGGAGTACCTTTACCCATGGAGTTTCTAGAAAATCCACCAAGATTCAAAGATGATGGGGACGGCTGAGTTCAATTGTTTTAGCCTCTTAGGTTCAAAGAGGAATTACCTAAAAGGTCATCACAACCCCCAATGCAAATGTGTTGGTTAAAAAGGGGGAGAAAGGGATGGGCATGACACTGGAAGTTCGAAGGCAAGAACCAAAAAGGCAAAGGGTTTTGAAGCCCAAAGCACCTATGCAGAAAACCCAGAATTCCTAAATGCCTACCTAGAAAACCAGAAAATAAGGTTTCGGAAACACAGTCGAAGAAGCAAGAGTAGAAGTATATGAAATAAAGCAAAAGCAAAAGAAGAGAAGGAAGCAATGAGAATACTTGATCTTAGAAAGATTGAAGGAACTAAAATGGTAGATTGGAGGATCGTACAGAGGTAGTTCTCAGAAGAAAGTGAAAGATTTCAGGGGAGACAAGGGAAATAACGAGTGCAAGAAGTGTGGAGAATGGAGGGAAAGGCGTATTTATAAGTGTAACCGTTGAGGATACAGATTTGAAAGTCAAGGGAAAAAGGGACAATTCATCCAGAAAAGTGATGACAACGTATGTGAAGTGATGTGTGCATTTAATGCGCACAAATACTCCAGACGGCCAAGCATGGTGGTTTTCCTTTTTGGCAGTTGAGAATGGCCAGTTGTCAATCGATCATGATTAGATGAGAAGCGGAGACGAAAGCCTACTTGAACGTATGCGACTGCTCAAATTCCGTCCCGGTCCAATGATAACAATCATTGAAAGCCGATATCACCATACGCAAAGTTGGACAGTGCATGAACGACCAACCGATTCCAGCTCATGCTAATCCAGATTGGGGGAACCTCGGGATCTCGGAAGTTGATGCATGAGAAATCCAGACAATCATGAACAGGAACAGAAATCGAAGTGAACTAACCCGGATTCAACTTCAACACAAATAAATTCGAGGATCATCAGAACTCAGATGAAAGTTCAAACAGCTCGGAAACAAGATCCGGTAAAGATAACGAATGCATCCCGACAGCTCAGAGACCTGAACTACCGGGCTGGGGGGCAACTGTTATGGACTCATATGAGGAATAATTGTTGAGTGGCCCAACAAGGGAAACTAGTACCAGGATCTGCCTATAATGGAAGAAAATCCTAATCACCCTATAATCAAGGTGTGACAGCACAAAAGCATGGGCCAGGAGCCGCACAAAGACCAAGGACCCAAACCCTAAAGGTAATCTCTATAAATAGGAGGTTAACCTAGAAGGTATACATTATCTATTCATCCTATTTACTATTTAGCCTCATTGTGCACACAACCACCCCTTTTTGGCTAAACGTCGTTCTTGTGCATAGTGTGATCTATTGCTCTCTTTGGTATCTACCTTATAGATATCTTGTAGATATCTTGGAGAGTCATCTAATATTCTCTTCGGTATTTGCCTTGTAGATATCTTGGGGAATCCTTTTGATCCAACATAAATATACTAGTCTGTTGAGGTCAGACATCTTTGTTCTACACCATAACAATAACTTAAATATTTAAAGTGTCAAAAAAAATGGTTGACATATTGATGGAATTTAATATAATATTGATAATACTCTAATAGAAAAGGCTGGATTCATTTTTTTATGCTAATTTTTAAGACTTTGGTCGTGTTAGGATGGAGAGAGAAAAGTGAAAGGAAAATAGAGGGGGGGGAGAATGTTAGGAAAGAAAGCATTCAAAAATGGTAATTGTTTTTACTATTTTTGTGAGTTTTCTCTCCTAACATTTTATTTCTAATATTGTTTTCTCATCCAAGCATAGGGTAGGTTTTATATGATTTTCTTGGTCAAATTTTGGTTTCAGTTTTTATTACAAGAGTTAGATGAGGATTTGATTTAGTCCTAAATGTAAGAGTTTAAACCACTTTGTCTCCCAAATTTATAATTTTTTCTCAACGCATCCTATCTATTGCACATATTAAGGAGTTTCTATTTAAGGTTAGCTATGGTGAAAAAATGATATTTTAAGAAAACAAACATATAGTTATTACAAGTAATTAATATAATTTACTTCTTTAATCTAGGGAAAAGACAAAAAATACCATTTGAAATGACAAGGCCCCAATAGCACTTGACTCGAGTCTGACAACTTGAAACTCGAGTCAATTTGACATCAAGTTACTAATTTAAGTTTGATCAAATTAAAGACATTTTTACTTGAATCATTAGCCATATTTTGTTTACAATTGTCGGTTATCATCAAAACACATAAAGAATTAACACATGTGACCACAATGCTCCCCCACCCTTTTTAGGGTTATCCTAGTTTGCTCTGGCCTTATCATCAAGATCAAGGAATTCAACTCTATCAGAAACTTATTTTTTATTTCAAAATGCCACATGGTAATCTTAGGAGAAGCCATGTGTCACATGATGGCAGCGGGGATCGAACACACATCCCTTTGGGACTTGACCAAATCCCTTACCATCTATGCCAACTCTCTTTGGCTAAATGGAATTAAGGATTTAATTTTAATAATTATCCAATACTTACAAATATAAGTCTTGAAGGGGATCAAGTGGGATAATTTTTAAAGTAGCCCAACCACTTAAATCCATTTAATCCATTTGGACCAAATCCATTCCATTATCTGCAGTAGTTCACTTCTCTCCATGAAGCCCAACACGTGAGAGCAGCAAAACAAAACAAAACAAGCCCAAAATACTTATATATATTCAGATCCATCCAGCAAAACGAAACAAGCCCAAAACCAGTCCATAATATCTCAACTCCTGATGAACAAAAATGCACAGTAGGACATATTTAAAACAAATGCACAGTAGGACAACCCTCACCCAAGATGCAACGTGAGAAAAGGGAATCAGGAGTTGAGTTTCGGCCTTACAGAGAATTTTCCATTGTTTTAAAAGAATCATGGAAACTCGAGTTTCATTTTGGAAACTCGAGTTTAGACCAAGCAGAGAGCTCTGCCAATTTTGAACATTCTGGAAACTCCAGTTTTGAGATTTTGGACTAAAACATGATTTTTCATCAAAAGTCCAAAACTCGAGTTTGTCACTTAATGACTCGAGTTTTACACTGTTCACAAAACATGTCCAAACTCGAAATCGCGATGTTCTTCTCTGGAATGAGAAAACTCGAGTTAAGTTTTGGAAACTCGAGTTTAGGATTTTTACTGAAATATGAAAACTCCAGTTTTGAAGAACAAACTCAAGTTTGCATTGCAGAATTTGAATTTCAAGTGGAACGAATTTGCGAAATCTTTGTGTTTGATCCTAATACTTTATATCATCACTCATTACTATTCCTAACTATATTTAATCAGTTTGTTAGTGAGTTTCAGATGATTTAGACAGGATTAAATGGAGAATTAGCATAAAGCATAAAGTAGAGTCAGAACATTAAATGCAAAGTGCAGAAAACTTGCATGCTTTTGGACAATCATTCTCCACACGTTTTGAAGGAATTAATGTTTCCTTTCCACATCCAGTAGCTGCTCTTCCAACGAATTAAAAGTCAGGAAGTCAAGCCTGAACTTCTGCACAACTGGATTAACCAAAGAGTAGAGAGAGAAGAAGACCAAAACCTTCACTAATCCATCACCAATGTTGGCAACGGTCACATTAGGATTTATAACGGTGATTTAATGATCTCTAGCTATAAATAGAGATGCATTCAATTCTTCTCAACAACCAATCTGTGAGAAAACGAAAATCATTAAAGTTTCAACTACTCTTTGAGTTTTCTTGTGTAAAGTATCTTTTGATACATTTGTACTTCAGTGATTATCCTATCTACTCTTAGAGAGAGTTTATTGATTGTAAATCATTTACTGTAAAGTATCTCAAGTCAAGGGGACTTGGAGATTGGGTTATTGATTACAACTTGTAAGGGGGAGTAAGTTCTAGTGAGAGAATTACTCTTGAGTTGCTGAGTGTGTACTCAATTGTTATAGTGAGAAATCCCAGAGCGTCTGGGGACAAGACGTCGGTCAAGAGGTTCGACCGAACAAGTATAAATCCTTTGTGTCTTGCTTCTCTTCTCAATACTCTGTTTACCTCTGTTTTACTACACGAAAACAGAGTAATCCAGAAAGTTTTTATAATTCCCAATTCACCCCCTCTTGGTGATTAAGCTCCACTTTCAATGGAGAGTCGAGAAGGGGAAGTTGGAGATGAAGACCACCGTGGGCTCCACATCAAAGTCAAATCATCCAACTTCACAGTCAACGTCATCCATTTTAACGACAGATGTGACTTTTGCTCCTAAAATGTAACCACATGTATATTTTTGCTCCTAAAAAAACATATGGTGCTGGGTGCTCTCGGGGATAAATCATATGTGTATTTTTTCTCCTTTACCCTATTTATTATGATAATTATGGAAAGGGTTGAATTGGGAAGAAATGGAGTAGTTTATTCCACCACGTGGTGAGGCCTCCATTGGTGTACGATGGTTGGCTTTCTATTGTCCCACTTGTTCAATGAGGGACTGCCCACTAGTTCAATGAGGGCTTGCGACACCTTACCTGTTCAATGAGGGGAAAAGACCCATGGTCTGGAACATGTGCTTTGGGGATTTTGGCCGGTCCTCATCATGTGACCAGTGAGCTTTTGAGTAGCTAGTAACATGGTTTTATAACTTAGCCCATGGGTCTCGTCGGTGGAAATAAGGCAGTTCGGTTGGATTGATGGAAGGCATCTTGGAAATTGTGTTAGTGAAAACTGTGATACATAATTTATGATACAGAATTCATGATATGAGATTTTGTAATGTGTATATTAGTGAATTATACTTTAAATACCATGGTTATATATATTGTTCCACTTGGCACCTCACAAGCACATATTAGTATGTGTAATGAGTTGGATTGATGGTTACAAACATTTTTCAGGTGATAGTTCCTGTGCCAAAAGTAGTGCTTCCGTTTTTTTGGTATATGTTGGATGATCGTATATCGCCATGTTAGGGCTCATTTTACATACTTTGATTTATTTTGTATATTTTGGCAAGTTATTTAAGCATTACTTAGTTGTTGATCAACCCTTAATCAATGATTATGTTAAGTAAAATGAGTGATTATGTTAAGTAAAATGGAAGATGTTATGTGTCTCCCTCTCACCTACCACGTGTCACTACTCCATATTTCCTAAAAATAATCTCCTATTGGCCCCCTTTGGTTCAAACCCATGACCTCGCCCGTACGAGCACGATGCTTTACCGGTTAGGCTAGAATGCTTTGACATTTTATTATAGCACAATTATATATGTGTGTGTACATGCATGTCTATATGTGTGTGTACACACACACATATAGGTATGTATGTGTGTCTACACACACATATTTGTTATATATTTTTGTTCTGGTGTAGAACACAGATGTCCAGCCGTATGTGTGGGCTGGAGAATTGATATTGGATTAATGGGCTCTGCCTGGATATCTATGGTGGAGATATTCAGGAAAGCACCGGGTCGCAATGCACTAAGCAGACTTATCACCTCAAAGGGGGGGTGGGGGGATACGTCTAAAAGGGGATGTGCATGCGATACAGTATGTGAGTAGTGAGTTAGAATGTGTGTACCTTTAGGGTTCAATCCCCTGTATTTATAGGCATACCTGAGACGAGATCGTATCAACCTTATTAATATGATTGATCCGAGATCAGATCATATCGGTCCCATTAATCAACCATATCGGCCTCTATACTATGATGGATATGATTGGATACTCCTTTATGACATGCAGATCCTGATAGGCACCATGCTCCTTGTTGGGCCATATATGGCATATGGGCCCAAATATATATCCGTAACAGTTTCCCCCAGCCTGGTAGTTCAGGTTACTGAGCTGCCGGGTTGTAGTATCTGCTTAATATAAAATGCGTACTTGACCGAGATGTAATCCTTTTTCATTCCTGTCCGTTGACCGGGGTGAGTAAAAATCCTGGACAAGTTATCCGAGATGTCGCTGATTATTAGGGTACCTCGGTGATAATCTATTGTTCGTTGTAAGCATCCCGACGTCTTAAGGGTCCGGGTCACTAGACCTGAATTATAGTCCGAGGGTGTTTAGTGTGTCTACCTCGTGACTCTTGGAGAATCATTCCTTGATCCTGTCATGATTGCACGTGCCACCTGGCACTCGCGGATTGGGGACGGGCTTCATCAGTCGCGCCTCGCCGCCCCCGATTTTCGTGCGCATTTAATGCTCCTGAGGCATGCCGTATGCCAGTCCTGCTTTTGACTTGAAAAGACATGATTACCCCTAACGATTGAATTGCCTAGTTTCAAATTCCCTCTTCTTTTTACGTTATCGACCGCTGAAACTCCTCACTTACTCATTCCTCATCAAACACATTTCTTCTGCGCAAAATTTCTGAGCATTTGAAGATTTCTGAACTCTTGTCGAGATTTCTCAAACGCGAGGTTCCATCTACCCAGGAATCACTCTCAGTTTCCTTCTTCCCGTCTTCTCATCTTTTCGCTTTAACAGGTAAATTACTTGTTTCTTTAATTGTCACGAATCATCGTTGATGTTCTGATTTTCTACTTCTTCCCTTTTCTTCACGCTTCTGGTTTCTGGTTGTTACGGTTGGGTAGATGTTTCTGAGGAAAGGGTTTTTGGATTACCCTCCTATAAGTAATATTTGTAGAACCTGTAAAGTATGCATGGTTTTCCAACGTTTTTCTCTGTTTCAGTCTCTCCCCTCTCTCATTGTTGCTGTGATAACTTGTATAGGTTTGAGCTTTTGATGGCTAGGGGAAAACATCCTTCCTCATCCAGCCAGCCCTTAGATCCGACCGATGAAGAGGCCCTGCGGGCCCGCTATCCCAATTTTAGTTTCTTGCTTTTAGGAACTCCTTTGACCAAAGAGGAGAAACTAGCCAGGCAACTCCGGGTTGGTTCTGGTGGCCGAAGCGCTATGGGGTTGCCACCGTCAGTTCCTTTATCCAGCCCACCGGATACTAGCCCTATTAGGCTAGATTCTGATAGTTCTCCTGAGGCCGAAGCCAACATGGCCGAGCCCCACAGCTCCTCCATGGGGCGTAATCAAACCGAGTCGGGGTCACTTCCAGACGGGTACGTCGGTCCCTGTTGGGAGTGTGTTGCCCGTAGCTCTTCTCTCATAGCGAGTGGCCAAGATTACCTAGCAGACCTGACTCTGGGCTCGTGTCGCCATACCGCGTCGTCTGGGTCTATGTCGGCTTCCATAGGGGGACGCTTGCCAGACTCCATTCCTTCAAAAGTTCCAACTACTGGCCCCTACCGGTCAGGTATACCTCATAGTTCTAATTATGGTTTTTTATTTATTGATGTTATAGGTTAATGGAGTCCACTTTTTCTCCCCGACTTTCTGCGTCCGAGGCTGAGGCCGACTCTGGTAGTCCTTCCCCGATCCTGAAGGCCAAGTATCCCTGGGTAACGCATGAAATGCTAACAAATCGTTCATTAATGACGGATGCCGACGTAAGTCAACTGGAGTCTTCGGGGTCGTCGGGATGTTTCCTGGCTCCTGCTCATGAGGACGAGCCGGTATGTGCCACTCGAGAATCCGGATCCCCAAACTTCTTTTTCTTTTATCGGGAATATATGTCCCAACTCGGTATTCGCTTCCCGTTTACCGACTTCCAGATGTCCGTCCTACATTATCTTCATCTTGCCCCTTCTCAACTCCATCCCAACGGGTAAGGTTATCTGGCGGCGTTCGCACATTTATGCGGTTCGCTGGAGCCTGCCATTCCTTGCACCGCCGGCCTTTTTCTTCATTTCTTTTCCCCTTTTACTCCCCGCTCGGGTAAGGAACCGCCCGCTTTGAAAGGGCAGACGTCTCTTCATGCCGAAGCAGACAGAAAACTTCTTACCTCCTATTCTGATTCATTCAAGCACTTTAAAAACTCCTTCTTCAAGGTGGTTGCTGTTACTGGGGAGGTGCCTTGGTTTTTAAAAGGCGCTGAGGGGCCCAACGTAGAGTGGCGTTTTCCACTCTACTGGACTTCTGACCATCACCAAACAAACTCCTCCTCCTACCAATTTGAAGCTAAGGATCTTACCAGCGACGAAAGGGAATACGCGGCTCGTCTGATCTCCTATGTTGCCGAGACCGGGGTTAAGAGTGTCGCCTTTTACATTAAGAAGACCGGAGTTGGGTCGAGAGCGGCTTCCAGTATGATTTTGTTCACATTACTTCTACCATATCCCAAACATATCCTTTGTTTTCATATTTTTTGTATGGTGTCTAACCCGTCTTTTTCTTTTTGGTCGATCTAGGAGCCATGGATCTCAATCCGGACTATCTTACCTACACTGTGCCGGTAACGGGTAAGACTACCAAGAAACGGGCTACCACCGAGTCGAGGAAGAAGAAAACTCCACTAGCCGCCGCTCCAGCAACCGTCGCGGCCAAGAGAGCGAGGATTGGGGACTAACACAGGGTTCCTTCATCGGGTCCCTCCTCGATATCTACACAAGTGGTTTCTTTGCTGCCGCCCGGACAAACCCTCCATTTGCCGCTTGGTTTCAAAACCATTACCACGTTAGAAAGCCATGTGGTGTATTGTATTTCCCTAATGAATCCGGTCTCCAATAACTCGTCCACATGCTGATTAAGTGCGACTTGTCTGTCTGGTGCTCTTTTCCTCTTCTCGGGCACTGGGGCTGACCCCGCTTGAATGGCCAATCTGTGACAGCAAAACTCGGGATCAATCCCCGGTACCTCGGCCGCGGTCCGAGCAAAAACATCGCGATTTATTGCTAAGAACTCCTCCAGCCTTAGTCTCAAGTTTGGGCTCAGCGCCCGACCTATCTTTGTAACTTGGTCAGGGGCATTCCTGATCATGAGGTCCTCCAATTCACCTTCCGGCTCTGGCCGGTAAACCTCGGATTCCTCACGCAGGTCCAACTCCACCATATTGACCGGGTAACAACTCTCTCCGCCCACTGGGTCCGATGGGTCTGATTTGCCACTCCGTGGCCGAGATAGAGGCGTCATTGCCTTTTCGCCAACATTGATCGTTTCGACATAGCATTGTCGGGATTCCTTCTGGTCACCCTTTATGGGGACTACTCGGTTGGCATTGCTCACCATTTTTATCTTCTGATGCTTAGTAGACACCAGCATGTCCCATTTGTGAATGGTCGGTCTTCCCAAAATGACATTGTAATGGGACGGAAAGTCCGCCACAATGAACCGTACACGCTCCGTTTTAAAGCCTTCCTTCGTTCCAAGACTGAGTCGGAGGTCAATGTACCCCTTTGGAGGGGACAACTCACCATTAAAACCAACGAGGGTGGTTTTACATAGCTTTAGATCTTCTTGGTCGAGGTTCATCCTTTTGAAGGCATCCCATAAGATGATATCTGCCGAGCTTCCTGTGTCTATGAACATTCTCTTGACCCGACAATTAACCATAGTTCTCGTGATTACCAATCCATCTTGGTGACCGGGTATTACGTCGGTCATATCATCCTTGGTGAACAGGAGCTGAGGTCGTTCCGCTTTCTTTATCGCCTCTGAATCTTCCTTAAACTTGGGTCGGTCCCTTACAGAAAGAGCCTCCTTTAGATATTTCCTTTGCTGACTGGCCGTGTCACCACCCCCGCCAAAAGCTCCACTGATTACGTTGCACTCGAACTCGGCTTCGAGAAAATCGTTGTCCTCGGACCTCGATTTCGAACGTTTTTCATCCCTCTTTCTCTCCGGGGCAGGGCTGTCGTGCCGGTCGTCTTGCCTTCGCTTCTCACTCTTTCGCCCTTGAGTTTGAATCACGTATTGGCGCAGCTTCCCTTCTCTGACGAACTTTTCAATGGCATCTCGGAGTTCATAACACCTATCCGTCGTGTGCCCCTGGCTATCATGGAAGGAACAAAAACGGGTTTGATCAGTGTTGGCTCGTCTTCTGACTGGCCGAGGCATATCGATCTTTTTCATTCCTGTCGACGCCACTTCCTTCCATACCTGCGAATGGGAAACGTTTAAAGGTGTGTATCTGTCATGCTTGCCCTTGAACTCCGGTTTTATGCTAGGGGGCTTATTATCTCGGCCCCTTCCTCGACGATCTCGCCGACGGTCTTCAAATCTGGTCCTATCCCTTGGCGGGGTATTTCTATCGGGATCCCTTCGAGGGGCATTTGCCTGCCGCATTTGTTCTACCTCCAAATACTTTTTGGACTGGATGATGAAGTCGTTGAGGTTCTTAGCCCTTTGTTTAAAAAATGATTCCGCCAAGCGTGACTCACTATCCAGACCGTCAGCTAACAAATGGACGTGTACTTCCTCACTTAAACCGCGCACCTGGAGTGCCGCGCTTTTGAAATGATCCAAATAGCTCTGGAGTGTTTCACCGGGCCTTTGTCTGATCTTGGATAGGCTGTACTGTGTTTCGGATGCCTTTTGCTGGTAGCGAAGTGCAACTCGAAAACCTCGGCTAAATCAACGAATTTGTGAACCGACTTCTCAGGTAATGTGTGGAGCCATTTTAACGCTGGTCCCTTAAGGGTCGCGGCAAAGATCCGAGAGATGATGGGCTCCCCAAGGCCTCTTATGACCATGAGCATCTCGAAGTCTTCAATATGCGTTGTTGGATCCTGAGAACCTTCATACTTTGCGAACTCTGGAAGATTCAGCTTTTCCGGGAAACGGGCACTACGGATTTGGTCGGAGAAAGGATTATTGTTAATCTGTCCTACATATCTCCTTCGCTGATACTCGGTAATGGGACGCCGGGGTAATTTGATGACACGGGTCTGCCTCTCCTTCCCCTTTTCCGAGTGTGAAACCGTACTCCTCTGTTGGTCATTTTCTGTCTCCTGCTGGCTCTTGTGATGACTCGAACTGTCGGTTTCCTGATTCTCATCCCAGGTCTTATCCTCCCTGTCCTTGCTGGAATGAGCCGAGTCCCCTTTCTTTTGCTGTTTCTCAAATTGCTGATAGTGGAGTTCCTGGCGCTTATCAATGTTGTCGACGCGCCTTATTACTGCGAGGATCGCGGTTTGGAGACAGCGGAAGTCCGGGTTAACGACCAAGGCCTGTTGATCGTTGACTGGACTGGAGTTCTGACGCTCGCAGTGAGGGTTTTGCGGAGCCGAGGACTCCATATCAGATGGGTTGTCATTCAAGGGTTGATCATTATTGGGAACGAGAGGTTCCTCTGGTTGCGTTATTTGGTCTCCTTCAACCAGCTCATTATCACCTACAGGATTGATAGGCTGTTCAACGGGAGGTGGTTGCCTAGGTGGTTGACGGGGGTCTGCTGCCCGATCCGCCTCCGCCTGCTTATGGCTTGTTGCACGAGTGTTGATCCTCATGGTCACGGGAATCGAAATTTATAGATCCCCACGGTCGGCGCCACTGTTCTGGTGTAGAACACAGATGTCCAGCCGTATGTGTGGGCTGGAGAATTGATATTGGATTAATGGGCTCTGCCTGGATATCTATGGTGGAGATATTCAGGAAAGCACCGGGTCGCAATGCACTAAGCAGACTTATCACCTCAAAGGGGGGGGGGGTGGGGGGATACGTCTAAAAGGGGATGTGCATGCGATACAGTATATGAGTAGCTAGTGAGTTAGAATGTGTGTACCTTTAGGGTTCAATCCCCTGTATTTATAGGCATACCTGAGACAAGATCGTATCAACATTATTAATATGATTGATCCGAGATCAGATCATATCGGTCCCATTAATCAACCATATCGGCCTCTTTACTATGATGGATATGATTGGATACTCCTTTATGACATGCAGATCCTGATAGGCACCATGCTCCTTGTTGGGCCATATATGGCATATGGGCCCAAATATATATCCGTAACAATTTTTATTTTATTTTATATGTAATATATTATTAAGAAATTATATATAGTATATCATAATTTTAACTATAATTATGGAAAAAATAATTTTCAATATTTATGTGACTATAAATATCATAATTTTTATTTTTTTATAAATATTTTATTTTAAAAATCAAATTCATCTTAAAAATAATTATTTTTAATGTTTCTGACGGAAATAATTTTCTATGGATAATTCTGTGGCAAATATTGTTGCGGAATGAATTCTATCAGAACTTTTCCGACAGAATTTGCCACCGAATAAAAACCTAGAATCCTCCCTAGTCACCTCTCTTTTCTTTCCCGTTTTTTAGATCTTATGTGTTTCCTAAATTCAAATAGTATTTAAATGTCTTTTTTTTCCTTTAATCTATCTAAACTAGATGTCATATTAAGAATTGAAAGTAATGATAGTATCTTATTTTGATTGATGAGAAAAGCGTCTAATTGATAGAAGTTGGCTTGAAGTCTATTTAAAGGCTTGAATCCTGTTTCAAGGCTTATTTAAAATGCATGACTCAAAATTGCTTTTAAAGCTATACTTTCAAATTCATATATAAGCCTAGGCCTTAAAATGTAGACCTGAAATCTATTTAAAGACCTACTTAAAATGTTAAGCTTTTAAAATGTGTCGTTTGGTTATATTAGATGGCCTAGATCTTGTAATTGAGTATTCCATAATTCTGCTTCCCACCCAAAAAAGGACAAGTGTCATGTATCCCTTTGATTCAGATTTAATTTTTATAATATTAAATAAGAAACATTCGTATTAATCTAAGGGTTATAAGAAGAATGAAAGTAGAGGATGGAAAGAAAAGAGACTCTCAACTCGTGCACTCAATTCTTCCCTTAGGAACCGCTTAATACTGATGATTATTATGTTTCCCAGGGCAAAGTCTATGATCTCATTCAGGATGGCAAGTGGAATCTCACTCCCATTAATCATTATTTAATGGGTGAAGTTAAAAGGGTCATATATACTATTCCGATTCCTGACAAAGGTTTAAATGATTAGTTGGTGTGGTCTAAGGCCAAAAATGGAGAATATATGGTAAAGTTGGGTTATCATTCCGAGAATGAGAGTTTAGTCATCGGGGCAGATAAGGCAGGGTCCTCTACCACAGTCCCACCTTCGAGTTGGAAATCACTATGGAAAATCAAGACATTACCTCAAGTGCAGCAATTTATTTGGCGGATCCTGAACAATGCCATTGCCACAAATGTGGCCCTCTTCTGCTGAAGACGATCCAGTACTAACTTATGTACCGTTTGTTTAGTCAAAGAGGAAACTTTAGAACATCTTTTCTTCCATTGTCCTTGGACTAGATGTGTCTGGTTCGGTTTCACACTTGGAGTCAGGATGGTTGTAGCCAGCGTGCATAATTTTAATATCTGGTGCTTGCAAATGACAGGTATGAACTCCTTGTGCTCTCATGATATCCCTTTGATTTGTTGGATTTTATGGCTTATTTGGAAGGAACGAAATGCTACGGTTTTTGAGTATTCTCAACCAAATCCGTTGAGCATTATTGACCTAGCTATTAAGAGCAACCATGATTTCTGGGTTTCATGGAAAAAGACGCATTCTGAACCAACTGTAATGAGGGATGAGATTGTTCTGAAATCCCATTGGCCCTCTCCTACCCTTGGCACTCTTAAGGTGAATTGTGATGGGTCTTTTTCCTTGGGTAAGGAGGAAGCTGCTATAGGTATAGTCTGTCGAGATTACTCCGGGCATTTCAGATGGTGCTTTGTGGATAAAGTTAAGTTCATTTATGCTTTTATGACTGAAGCTCTTGCTTTGAAGAGGGCAATGCTACTTGCTGTGGATTTGGGCCATGATAAAATGATCTTCAAATCAAATCTAATTGTTTTTCATTGATTAATTGTGTTGTTGCTTTGACACCAGATATGATTGAATGGAGGAGTAGAATTATTATGCAGGATATTATTTGTCTTTTGTTGTCTAAGGTTGGGTTCTCTGTCTTTTACCCCAAGAAGGGGAAATCAAGTAACTGATCTTCTAGCAGCTAATACTTATAAAGGGGTGTGCCCTATTGGGTAGGTTTCGCAACCAACACCGTCTTTGATGTCACTTCTAATCTTGGATGATTTGGAGGTAGATGGAGCTCCTTCCCTTCTATGATTGATGGTGTTCTTATGTTTATTGCTCTTTGCGTTTGGTCTTGTTCTTGTTTGATGTTTGCTTTATTACTGTCAATTGTTTCGTCCGCTTTGTATTTGAGCTTATATATGTAGGTTGGTTTATAGATGATTCCTCTGTACTACCTGTTATTTCCTTGAAGTAGTAATATATGGTTCCTTTCTGAGAAAATAAAAAATAAAAAATTTCTTCGCTTAGGAAGAAGTACTCGCGCGTGCGCAGATATTCTGGTTTGGCATATGGATCATTCTATTATTAAAATCAATCATGTTCGATATATTATTTAGTACTAGATGTAAACACCTCTCTTAATTTTGATTGGTCCATTCCACTAGGGAAAATGGTGTCTCATTTACTGTTCTCTCCATTTCCTCTCAATCTATTTTCTCTACCATTGGATCAACTTCCAATAATTGATATTAAATACACTATAATGATATCATTATGATATTAAATAATAACAATATAAATAAATTTAACATACACAATACAATATAGAAATGCCAACTATTGGGGCTAAAAGATTTAAAAAATATAATATATTTAAATTAAATGTTAACAGTTTATATATGTATGTATATATGTATGTTATTTAAAACTTTAATAATATTGTATAAATAAAAAGGAAATGAACAGAAATTTAACTAAAAACATGGCTCTCCTCCTACTAGACCAAACCTTGGTCTGTTAGAAAAACTCCACGCAGGAACAATAATGAATGCAGTGGTTTTGACTCTGGTAATGAATATGCCGCATTTTTCGGTAAGCTGGTTTTGACCAAAATTAAAATGAAAACAACTTGATATTTTATTATTATTAAATTTAAAGGACAACTTGCTAATACTAATAGCGCATTGTCTTTTAATTACTAGTATTATTGCTTTTTAATCTTCTAATACGTTCATTATAGTTGTAATATTTTGGCCTTACATACAAGGAGTGAAGCCGAATCCTCTTCTTTTCTCCAACCTCTCTCCTCTCTGCACTTTCCGTCCCACCGCTTTTGCTCCCTCGCCGGCGGTTTATACATTATGCACAAGCTGCCGGCGAGCACCGTTTTTGTGCCACAGACGAGTCCGAGTGGTAGTTTGGTGTCCAGATCTTGGATCTGCGGTCCTGATGTTTTGGAGTCCAGATCTTTGAGCTATGGTCCACTCCCTCAGAGTTTTGTCAGATGTGGCCTTCCCTCGTCCTTTCGGCGAGTCCTTTCCTTTCCTTCTCCAGATCTAATCTGTAGAGGTGAGATTTATCTGTTTTGTGTTTCTGTTTTTGTGTTACTGGGGTTTGTGGAAGTGTTTTTGGCTCAGGAAATACTGACTTAATTGCAGCTATTGCTTATAAGATTGTGTGCCCTTTGGGGTGGGTTTTCTAACCAACACTTTCTTGCTCGTCACTTCTAACCTTGGATATCGAGGAGGCCGATTTTGTCCATGATTCTACTTCTATTCTTATATATTTAATGTACGGTGTTCGGTTAATATTGTATCCAGTTTATTTTGTTGTATTTGTTTTAGCAGTGTTTTTGTCTTTGTTTTGATTAGTTGTAACCTTTGTTATCCTCAATAATGAAATACTCTAGAATTGTTCAAAAAAAAAAAAATACGTTCATTATAGTTGTTGGCTAATCGCTACTTATCAAAACGACAACAAACCACTCCTTAAAATATATCCAAAACTAGCTCTATTTTAATCTTTAGAGAATTACTATAAGGTTGTAAGGAAGGAACTCAAATGTTAAAAAGTCTCAATGACAAGTGACATGATATTATTTTGGGTTAAGGTGAAATTTCGTCCAAAAGGTTTTCACCAATGCGCAATTTTGTCTTAAAATTTTTTATGGAGGTAATTTTTGCTCCGGAAGTATAAGAAAGAGAGCAATTTTATATGGACCGTTGTCTTAGTTAGTTTTGATCATTAGTTGACCAAATATGTTGAGCAAAATGTTATCTACATCTCTAGAAGTCAATGTGTTACGAACTTCAAATTTCTTTTTTTCAAAGTCAGATTTAAAATTTCAAGGGTAAATTTGCACCTTAACAAAAATAACATAGATGATATGTGGACTGTCAGCCCAACATATCTGGTCAACTAAAGATCAAAATTAATTGGGATAATGATCAGGAATTGCTCCATATTTTACACTTCCATGACAAATTTATCTCCTGAAAAATTTTCGGGGCAAAATTGGCTATTGGTGAAAACTTCAAAGGTAAAAATACCCCCTTAACCCTATTATTTTTTATATGAGAACTTGTCATTACAAGTTTCTCATATGTTATTGAGATTTCTTAGTAATTAAGTCTATTTCTTGGGTCCTCATAATAATTTCCCAATATTATCGAGATTTTAGTGACAAGTGAGGTCTCAATAACAAATAAGGTGTTATTATTTTTTACATGAGAACTTTCAAATTCTTTGTAGTTAAGTCCATTTTTTGGACCCTCATAGTAATTTCCCTTTAATACTTAATTCCAATTTTCATTTTGGGATAATCGACACATTAGCTTGTTAGAAACTCCCCACTTGTGAATTTTACTTAATCCAAAATTAAAATATTATTGCGCCTAACACAAAGGACACTGTAACGGCGAAACCATCTTCTATTTATTTTCTACTTGATGGGAAACAAAGTCCCAACCACAAAGTCCGGTAATGAAAATGGAAAACCCATAAATAGCAACAAATACCCATCCCTACCACAAAGAAGAGCGAAACAGAAGTGAGAAGAAAGAAACAGAGTTCGTTGAATCAGTTGCACAATGGTTTCTAGAGAGAAATGGCTAGGGTTTGTGACCGCCATTTGGGTTCAAACAATCAGTGGGAACAATTACACATTCGCCAATTATTCTGGCGCATTCAAGACTCTAATGTCGCTCACACAGCTTGAGCTTAACAATCTCTCTGTTGCTAAAGACGTTGGCAAGGCCTTTGGTCTTCTCTCTGGTCTCGCCTCTGAATTCTTGCCGCCTTCTGTTATGCTCCTCATTGGAGCTTCCTTGGGATTAATTGGCTATGGAGGTCAATGGCTCGTTGTTAGCCAGAAAATCTCTCCTCTTCCTTATTGGCTCGTAAGTTCCTTTATTTTCTCCCTCTCACTTCATATCAAATCATTTACATTTTTACATTATGTGATCTTACGCATATCAAAATACGGTACACGTATAAATCTGATATATAAAAGCGGTTATGAGTTCCATTGGGAAGCCGGTGTTTTACAAGATCAAGGGGCTCTCCCATGAGTCTCACATTGGGAATCCTCTTTAGTGTGGTGTGCTTTATAAATTTAAGCGGCTTTCCCTCCTAATAAGTTAGTCTTTCAGGATGGACTCTTCTTTTGGATTTGTGATAATCACATAAGCATGTTCGCTTCTTCATGATTATCTTCATCATATTGTTTTCTTCATTTTGCTAGAGAATGATCATGGGATTTTGTTGTTACAGATGTCTGTGTTGTTATGTTTGGGAGGGAATAGTTCAACATGGATGAACACAGCAGTTCTAGTGACTTGTATGAGGAATTTCCCTCAAAATCGAGGTCCAGTTTCTGGGATTCTTAAGGGCTATGTAGGTCTCAGCACAGCAATCTTCACTGACACATGTACAGCTCTTTTCTCCTCATCTCCTTCTTCAATTCTCCTCATGCTCGCCATTGTTCCAGCTGTTATCTGCTTCATTGCTTCTCTTGCTCTTAATGAAAACCAACCAGCTTCCAATTCTGAAGAAGTCAAGCAAGAAACCCAATTTTTCAATTTGTTCAACATTATTGCTGTCATAGTAGCTTTTTACCTCTTGGCATATGACACCACAGGACACCATGGCCGCATTCTCTCATTGCTTTTTGCCTCAGGGCTTCTTATTTTACTAGCCATGCCAGTTCTTGTTCCTTTTTGTCCATTTGTCCTCAAATCAAACCTTGTTGTTTCTGATGATGCAGAACAGCAGATTTCTGAACACCAACCATTATTGCTTGCTGAAAATAAAGAGGAGAAACAAGATAATGGTTCTGTGGGTAGTGAATCAGTTGTAGTAATGAAACGACAACAACCCATGATAGGGGAGGAACATACAATTCTTGAAATGCTTAAAACGCTTGATTTCTGGGTCTTGTTCATGTCGTTTCTATGTGGGGTTGGAACAGGATTGTGTGTGATGAACAACATGGGTCAGATTGGATTGGCAAGTGGTTACAATGATGCTTCTATATTCATATCATTTGTGAGCATTTGGGGATTCTTTGGACGCATTATTTCTGGCTCTCTCTCAGAGTACTTCATCAAAAAATCAGGCATGGCAAGGCCATTTTGGAATGCAGCTTCTCAAATATTAATGGCGGTAGGCTTCGTTGGAATGGCCATGGCATTTCCGGGATCACTTTACATAGGATCAATGATAGTGGGAATATGTTATGGAGTTCGTCTGACTATAACAACAGCTTCAGCTTCAGAATTATTTGGGCTCAGGTACTATGGTTTATTATACAATATTCTGATTCTGAATCTTCCTCTTGGTTCATTCCTGTTTTCTAGTCTTATTGCTGGGAAAATATATGATGCTGAAGCTGCTAGGCAAAAAAATGAAGGTGAAGGAAACACTTGTATCGGATCACAATGTTACATGCTTGTGTATGTGATTATGGCTTTTGTTTGTGCCATTGGATGTGGGCTGGACTTAGTGCTAGCGATTAGAACTAAGAAAGTCTATTCCAAGATGCATCAGGAGAAGACATCGTAAGAAACATTCATTTGGGTTTTGAGATTTGAAAATTTAACTGGATAATGATTGCTCTGTAGTCTGTAGAGTGTGTGTGTTGTAATTTTTTTGCAAATTGCCAAATATACATCAGATGTTTACTCTTGCTTTTTGGTTTTGTGTTTTGTTTTGTTTTTTTGGATCATATTTGGTTAAAGAAGAAGATCCAACAAACTGAAGCAGGATACTACTTTAAAAAAGTTTGGTAAAAGATCAGGTATTAATTGATTATATAATCTTCACCTCAAATCACCATACTGAAGCAGATCCAACAACTAGTACATTTGCTTCTTGACAATTGGACCCTTTTTTTTTTGTCGATGCCATAAACAATAAAAAAACCCCAAAAAGCTATTTTGTGAAGTATTTAAAAATCGTTCACAACTGAAACATGTAAAATATAAACATATGTCGTTCGGTTCAAGAATGACTTTCACTCTATACAAGTCTTGATAATTATTTTTTAAATTAAAAAGTGAAATCGTACACAACAAGAACGATTTCTCTTGTTTTTCCATGGGAGAGGTGTGTTGGAGAAAGAGAGAGGGAGAGAGATATCAAAAGAAAGTCACCCTCTCAAGGTAACATATTGTCACCAAAATAATTTCTTTATTGTAAAAAATAAAATTTTGAAAGATAAAATGAGACTTAAAACATGAAAGAAAAAAATAAAAAGCAAAGAAATACTAAAAAGTATTGGATGCCTCTTGAGCCTATGGTATAGCTTGTAATCCCCCTACTCAGTCTGCTTTGTAATCTCTGATAAGGCAACCGCAAGCAGCATGTCTATGAGCTTTTGTTTTTTTTTTCTTCCCTTCTTTCAAATCCCTTGACCCAGTTACTATTGAAGTTCCTTTCCTAAAAAGTCATACCCAGTTACTAAGTTTTTTAACCTATGCACATTATTTATCTCCTATATTTAAGATTAGAGTGAGTTTGTCTTAATAATTTATACAAACTTAAATGTTATGTTAAAATGACTAAATAATTTTATATATAACTCAACTTTTAGAATCAAAGGATTGTAATTTTTTATTTGGATTATGTCTGCACTTGTACGTGAGAAAATAGGGTTTTAGATGCTACAGTTTAGACTTTTGCATGTGAAAAAAAAAAAAGAATTATAGCTTATGAGCTTGGTCCTAAGCCCCAATAATAACGGCTGGGAAGGGGGAAAAAAAAGGGCTGGGTACCTGTGAAGTGTATCTCGTGTAAGACAAACATGGCTTATGGACTATAACTTTAATAGGAAAATAACACTCAGGATCTAAGGAACATACAAAAAAGTTCTTAGGGAGCGGCTTTTTTGATATTAGTTGTATTGACAATAGGAAGTATTATATTGACAACAAAATTTAAAAACCTGGTCATTCACAACAGAAAATGGCTAGATTCACAACAAAATTTAAAAACCTGGATTTTGTTTTAAACTCAGGTCCCTAAGCGTACAAAGGTCATTCACAACAGAAAAAGTTATATTGACAACAGTAAGTGTTATATTCATACAAAAAATTAAAAATCTGGAGCCATTTTGAAATTCAAGTCAATATAGCACTTCCTGTTGTGAATATAGTTTTTTCTGTTGTGAATGACCTCTATATGCTTAGGGACCTGAATTTGAAACAAAATCCAGGTTTTTAAATTTTGTTGTAAATATAGCACTTCATGTTGTAAATATAGTTTTTTCTATTGCGAATGACCTCTGTACGCTTAGGGATTTGAGTTTGAAACAAAATTCAGGTGTTTAAATTTTGTTGTAAATATAATATTTCCAGTTGTGAATCCAGTGTTTTTTTTTCCTGTTGTGAATGACCAGGTTTTTATAGCACTTTCTGTTGTCAATACAACTGATTTTGGGTTGGGACTTTTTTAATATTTTATATATTCCTTGGGACCTGAGTGTTATTTTCCCAACTTTAATTAGAGCCGCGGCCTAACTCTTTTTCCACCTCTATACATTACAAGTATTTTATCTCGTGGGTTACACAAATTTTATTTATTTTTTCTTACCCTCCCTCCCTCCCTTCCCTTTCAGAATAAGGCTAAGATTGAAAATATGTATATTTGTGATGGAAAATATACGATATTTACATGCAGCTTGTAAAGTTTACTTTTAATTGCACGTATGCGATGGCAATCTTTATTGCATTATCATAGATAACTTGTTTGGTTGGTTTTAATGATGGTAAAGGAAATTGCAATAGTAATAAAGATTGCATTTTTTTTTTGGCAATGTTTATTCATAGGGAGACCCTATGAATGATCATTGCAGGCTGCAATCTCTGATAAATTGTCTATTTTGTCCTCAATAAGCAATGTGAAAAGACATTATCTACCCTCAACATTTCTCCTCCGTCTCCCCCTCTCTTCAAACCTCCTCCTTCCTCCAGTTGTGACCCTATGAATGATCATTGCACGCTGCAATCTCTGATAAATTGTCTATTTTGTCCTCAATAAGCAATGTGAAAAGACATTATCTACCCTCAACATTTCTCCTCCGTCTCCCCCTCTCTTCAAACCTCCTCCTTCCTCCAGTTGTGACAAACCTCCTCCTTCCTCCAGTTGTGACTTCCATCCCTCCTTACCACTCCCACGCACTTGACCACCATGAATGCCACCATACCTAGTAATGAAGAACCACAAATATACGGACCTTAAAATAGTAAGTAAAAAATCAAGGTCGTTCCACAAAAACTCAGACAAACTAATGAATGATTAGGCATTAAATTTTTTTGTTTCATTTAAGTTAAACAAATCCAAAGTGTTTTTAATAAGTGAAGAGAAACTAGATTAAAGGGAAAAAAACTAATAATAACAAATACTTTTTCGCAAAGAACAAATTCCAATGTTAACAAGGTCAACCTAGAGTCATTAATTCCTTGTTTGATCTTTAGATTTTATCCCCACTAAATTAATTAAGCTTAACTTAATCAACTAATCTAGAGTATTAATGTCTATAAATGCTTGTCGGTCTATTTATATACATAACTTAATTAATTACGCAATGTCTTATACAATTAAATTAAATGCAATTTAATTAGATGAACTCACTCTAATTTATTATGCAGAGCTTTTAGGTATATATCTATCTTAGATGCAAATTAGATTAAAATATAATTCCACATTATTTAATCCCAAACATGCTCAATGGTGGCTAATCACTAAGTAATATCAATGAAAACAAGATTAAATAAAGTTAAATAATAGTAAGCAAACTAATTAGTGAGAATAATATTTGAGTCCTAAATAAGTTCATAGGTCCTCTAGGTTGCAAAGCAAGTCTAGCCACACATGGCTTTAATTAACATCACAGGAACATAAAATCTAGAATTAAGAATCATGATGAAGATGAGAGAAAAATATGCTACTGTTTGGGCTCCAAACTCCCTCAGCTCTAGCTGTCTATCGACTTAGAGGAAGAAGAAAATTGCAGCAGCAGAATGGCCTCCACCTCCTCTGGTTCATGATTGAGTGAAGGTGACAGTCGCTCTCCTCTGGTGCCTTCTCGCGTTCAAGCTCTCGGTCTTTGGTGCACAGATTGCTTTGTCCGTTCTTTGCCCTTTTTAGAGACAATCCACATGTACACTCTCATTTGCCACCGCCCCTACATCTTTTTATTCCCAATTGTTACTCATGCCCTTTTAGATTCTCCTTAATTATTCATTCCAAACCGCGTGTCTGGCTATCACAAAAGGAGGGAGAATATTGTCTAATAATAATAATAATACTAGTATTAATAAGGAAAAATTACATTTAAATACCAGTTGAATTTGTTAAACCCCCAGAAGCCCAATGAATTTGTTAATGTTACTCACCTACCGGCCTTGCGTTTTCAGGTGGCGGGTAGTGTAATCTTTTACTTTTATTCAATTTTAAATTATTTTCCTAGGTTATTTTATGTTATTCATCAGAGTAACAGAAGCAGAGCATGTATCGATTTGTACAACTATATACTGAAAAATAAAATACTAAAAGGTAAATTTTCCTAGAGGGATTAAATATACAGTTATCCCAAATCATAATACCCAAAATAAATATACAGTTATTAATCAGATTAAATATACAGTCATCCGAGAAACCAAAACAAATAACCAAAAAGAGTCACCATCCGCCTCCACCATAAATACTCTAATCCAGCTTCGCCGTTTTACCTCTATCTCTTGGCTCAAACCTAGAGGTACTGCTTGGGGACTTAAAATGGCATGGGATTCAGGGTTGAATCTCAGAGTAACCATTAATCTCATATAAGATGAATATGCAATGCATATAGGATAAACCAAAAATAAACACAAACCATATAGCATTCAGTATCAAGCACACAGCATGACATACAACCAAATTCGAAACTAGCTGTCCTAATAGCACACAACACATATTGCAGCAATCCTAATAGCACACAACACAGATTGCAGGGCACGACACACAACAAGGCCCTTAATGCACACAGCATGTTTCGATTCCATAACGTTTGGAAATAAATGACAACCGAATGCATACAATATCCATGGTAAAGCATACATAAAAAAGATATACAAAGTATATGAGGTGAAGGTTACTACCTGGTAGTCGACCACAAATATTAATAAATATTTCCAGCGAACAGATATCAAAGTTAGCCCTAAAATAACAAAATATAAAAATAAATAAATCCTCCTCAATAAATATTTTCTTTGCGGATTTAAAACAAGCCCATTCCAAGTATCCATATTCACTAAATTCCTTTTCTTACTAAGGAATTTATTATTGGCAAAAATTCCTCTTATTTTTGTCATTAATTAGAAATTTCCAAAAATAAATACCAATCTTCAAAAATTCATAACTAATTATAGAAAAATTCGATTGAGGTGGTTCAAAAATCCAACTGACCCTTATTATGTCTACTTTTGACCAAAAATACCCTTTTGGGACTAGTCACAGTCAAAAATGTAACAACAGACCAAAATATTACCGCTGGTCCGAAATATTTTCCAGTTTCAGGGTCTGTTTTCAAAAATTCAATTCTCTTAGTACAAAACTTCAAAAATTACAAATTACCTATAGAAGTAAACCTTGATATGTCTAATTTATGATTGTGAAATTTCATAATTTTAGGAGTTCACTTACTATTTCAAAAACCTTGCACAAACCGACTGGTTCCACACAATTTTCACAAGACAAATTTTTCGATGTTTTGAAAACTTCCTCTTTGGCTGCCAAAATCTTGATCTAAGTTCATCCTCTTACAAAATCTCATTTTAAACATTTTAAAACCATAAAAATCTTCAAAATCAAATCAGATCCTCAAGGTCAAGCAGTTGGACGAAAATCTTGAACCACCAACAACAAATCAAGATTCCATTTTAGCAACATATCTTTCTTATATCATGCTTGGTCTACCTTTCTAGGTCATAAATATTAACTTTAATCCTTTATTCATTTTTTACATCAACCAATCAGACCCAATATATATGTAAATGCTCAAGGGAACAACCATTTCCAAGCTCAATCAACCAAAAAATCACAAGGAGGTTGAAATAGATACTTACTTGGCTTGAATATTTGATCTTCTTGTAACCTACCCTCCTTATATTCCTCCCTCCTTCTTTTCGGCCTTAGCTCCAAATACCCATGGAAAGTTGTTTGTTAAGATCTTATCTTGTTGAAAAAGGTAGAAGAGAGGGTAGGAAAGAATCCACAACCCTTACCTTAGTCTATATCTTTGGCTATCACCAAGTGTTCTTGAGCTTTTGCAAGTGAGCTTCCTAGTCTCTCTTTTCTCTCTCAAGTTCGAAATTTCCAGTAGCCCAAATGAGAAAGAATAGGTTTTTAAAATACTCTCCACCCTACTTGGTCCCCAAGAAAAGCCCTAGCTTACTCTAGAAGCCACTTTAGTCTTGAATGCACTTGGTCCTTCTAGATACTTGCTTCAGAAATTAATTCAACTTTTTCTTTTCTCTTCTTTCCCTCTTAGGCCATGACATTAAGGCTGTTGGGAGAGGGAATTTTACTTAAATATTATGTCCAATCTTCCTTCTTTCACCAATAAATATTAACCCATTTTTTTCCATAATTTTTATCTAGGAAATTCTAGGCAATTTATTAGCTTTTTGTACTTCTTCAAGTCACATGTCTTGATCCTTTTCTCCTTGCCTTGGTGACCGAAATACTAGAGCATTTTTGGGAAAAATAATTATGCCTTCTAGGTCTCTCTTGGCTCATGGATTTATGAGATTGATGATGTAAGGTGGATGATGTCACTTGGCTTACATATGCATGACTTCACAACTTTTTCAAATTTCAATGTTTAGCTTCTTGATTAAGTTTCTTTCCTTCTAGATTTTGCTTGGTTTCTTGAATAAGCTTCTTGAATGAGCTTCTTGAATACTCTTCCTTTATTATTTCCTCAAAAACGCAGGAAACCCTTATCAGTCCAGGAAATGTCATGTGCATATTTATTTTAGCATATTTTTGCTTAGCTAATTGTCCCTTAGGACATAGCTAAATGGAATTTTTACTGACCAATTAACACCGTATAAGTGTTTTGTGCCCTTCTGCACTAACACTTTAATTTCTATGGCCTATACATACTATGTCCACTGACCAATATGGCTGAGTTACTTAGCCCCTGAAAGCTATTTTATCTCTTGACATTTTTGGGACTCTTCCTGAACAGGCTTAGTTGTTCACCTACTTTAGGCTTATTCTCAAGTCTCTAGACCCAAAATTTAGGATATTACAATTATAGGACTGAGAAGGGAGGTGAGGTGTAACACGCCCTTATTACTACTATCCTATATCAGGGTTACTACGCAATAGAGTGTGTGGATCTAGTTTGGACGAATGAGTAACTGATAATATAAGAAAACTTAAACTTGGCAATGTATACAAATTATCCTCACTAGGATATTAAATTTACATTTATCTCAAATAAACTTAAAAACAAACTCCTTATACAACCATATCAAAATATCAAAAATATTTACAAAATAAAAGTACTCTTCCCAAGTACACCTTCTTTGCTTCCGCCTCACAACATTGACTTTCCCTTCTTACTTGATCCTCCACTTATGCTTTTATACAAATATGAGATTCATAATTGAAGCTCAGAGTAACATGTTAATCTCTATGCATAGTATATACAATATATGATAATCAAACACCAAAATTCAGACCAAGCAATTTAAACATTTAGCATCAACGCACAACAACAAATAACAATATATCATACATGTTCTGTTAGTTGCGAATGGACCCTACAAGTCCAACAATGTAGGACCGGACAAGTCCTGAATTATATAGTGCTAGGAAAATAAACGTAGGACCTTATCGGTCCCGAATTCCTTATTAGAAAAGATATATAAACGTATGACCCTACGAGTCTTGAATTCCACTGTGCTAGGAAAATTAAACACAAGATCCTACAAGTCCTGAATTCCTCAACTCGAGGAAAAATATGCAGATGTAGGAATTTATTAGTCTCGAGTTCCTTACCACATAGGAAAAATATAAAAGTAGAACCTTACTAGTTCCGAGTCACTTAGCACTTAGGAAGACAATTGCTATATGCCAAAAACATAATACTGAATGTAAACAACTAGGTGTACAAGACACGAATCCACAATCATGGCAAATTAACATATAAGCATACTACCTGTCTGCGTAGAAACTCCAACAATGTCCAAATTCTTTGTGGTGCTTGTGCGATCAGGAATTCCTATAATTTTGGGATGATGACCATTATTTAATATTCATCCTTTAACATGATAAATGGGTCTTAATTATCGTGTTAACTCCATTTTATCTTTAACATTTTAGGGTATCAACTTTAATGACCCTTTTTTAACCATTTTCAAATTTACTTAATGACCTCATAAGACATTAGCAATGCTCTGCAGCTCCAGAACTAATTGAGTTGATCAAGTGATATACTTTTCATATTTGGATACCGTGCAGGCATCATCTCTCATATCATCATTCACATTTAGTCGAGAGCAAAGATAGAGTATCATCTCTTTTAATTGACTAAATGTAACTAATTCACAGAGCTAGGAATATTCTTATATTAACTTTATGATGGATCATGACTCTTCATGATCACTTGTTGTGCGCACAGACTCTCGAGTTAATTAGAAGCTATCCAAGTTCTATCGGTCTTGTGAATGACTAATCCCTTGTAGGGACTATGAGTCCTCTCGGCATATCCATCTATACTCATGTATTTGAGTTAATCTAAGAGTACACTGTTCTCCCCTTTTTCAGGTGGATAGAGTTGTACAGTCAAAGTATAACCCTAGGACATAGTGTTCGATGACATCCTTAGGTCCAGGATGATCCATACTACCAAATGATGAGAGACTTTACATATCCAATGATACTCTCTACAATAAATGTTTGTGGAGTCTCTTGACGGGACTATTCGGTGCTATATGGTCTTTAACAAATCTACCCATGACATCAGCTAAGACATCACCATGCTTGTACTCCATGAGGTCCCTACCTTGAATCTTATACATGTAGATGATGTCGAACTAGTATTATTGAGATCATCAATGCCCTTTATTGGTGATTCAAGACTAGGAACAAGTTTTAGGCAATAGATATCCAGTGTTCTTGAGTCCTCATGATCATGATCTCTATCATTGATTCTCAAGAATAACACATGTTTTATTCCTAGGGCTTTTATCTTCAAACACATATTTACCTTAAAATAAAGGCAAGACATAAATATGATAAAGATAAAATGTGCTCATTTATTAATAATGAAATACTACAACGTAAAAATGATGTTGATCTGTCCTTACAGATTGTCTCTAGGACACCTAAATACTAACAGACTATACATCTAGTCCAGCATAAACCAACATCTTAAGTGTCATACACTTTGAATGGCACCGTTACTCGACGAAACGGTAGGTATTAGTTAATCAATCCATCTTAAAAATCTTCCAAGTCTAAAGACCAAAATACCTTTGCTAAATATCCCTTAATCTTGGCTTGTAGTTCTTCAAGTTTCATGCCTTCTCTCTCCCTTACCTTTTTGGATGAATTTTGCTTCTTATATAGGCATCCAAATTGTCTTGACAAGTGTCAAGTTTCCATGATCCAAGATCCCCCTTGTTGACCAATAAACATTAAGAATTATCTAGATATTTTTTGCAATAGTTTTCTACCCTTTTTCTAGACTTTTCTTGACCTTATTCTTGTCTTGTTGGCCAAGAATATGACTCATCAACATGCCATAAATGAGGGTAGTTGGATGTCGCTTCACAAAGTACAATTGTTTCTTCCTTGTGACACTTCTTAGCCTAGGGTTCTATAGGCTATCATTATGTCTAGGCATGCATTAATTGCATTGTCCTTTCTTTCTTCCTATTGGTTACAAACTTGATTTTAACCAAGATATTTTTAGGCCTTCATAAATGTCTTTTTGTACTTTGTAATCATGAAAGGACACGTGTCATCTTTCCACCGGGCCAACATAAAATCAACATTGTACCTTGTCAAGATGAAGGGACATGTGCCATGATCTTATTAGACCAACACAAAAGTATGTCATCATTAGTCATCATGACCCTTTATTGAAGTTACTTTAATAAAGCTACTTTATCGATGCTTGCCCAGAATTCTGCTTGGGTTTTACTTGGGATTGTGACACACATACCAAGACTCGACAAATGATGCCACATACCGATGTTTTCTCAAAAATGCAGAGCATACCCACCTGCCCTAAAAATGCCGTATACTTACTTATACCCTCATATTTTTGCTCAACTAATTGTCCTATACCTCATGACATAGTTGAGTGTCATCCTTTAATTTCCAACAAGATTTACACCGTATAGGTCTTCTGTGCCCCTTTTTCATTGGCACTTTAATTACACAGCTTATACATACTAGGTCCACTGACTCGTATAGCTGAGTTGCTTAGTCCCCGATGTTATTTCTGGTATGTTTTGATGATGACAAACATTGATTTTGTTGAATTAATAAACTGTTCAAAGTGTTTTAAAGATTCAATGCAAAAGCATGCTCGAGCAGGGAACCAGCTTGCCCGAGCCTCATCGGGTTTAAAACATAAGGAATATAACAACACATGTTGTGTGCTCGAGCAGTGAGTAAGTGATGCCTGAGAATAGTGCTCGAGCAGAGGTAGACAAATGCTCGAGCAAGTAACACTCTCTTATTTCTTTAAGTGTTGCACATCTTATGCCCGAGCATGAATAAGTCATGCTCGAGCAGCGTCATTCACTTCCTCAGTATTCGTCTTTGGATGGCTGATGCCCGAGCATGGATATAGCATGCTCGAGCAAGGGAAAAAGCTTGCTCGAGCAGCATCGCTAATTTCTCTCCTTTGCTCTCTGTATGCTCTGTGCCCGAGCAAGATTTTATCTTGCCTGAGCAGCATGCTCGAGCAGGTCTTTCGTTTGGTGTTTGAAACTCTTGGCCTCACCCATGCCCGAGCATCATTACTAGCGTGCTCGAGCATGAGCGACACTTTCACTAGATCATGCCCGAGCATGAGGATTAGGTTGCCCGAGCATCGACGTTCACTAAAACCTTTTGTCTTCTTTAAAATAACCATGCCCGAGCAAGCACTTTTGAATGCTCGAGCAGGGTGCTCGAGCAGATACTTGGTGTTGCCCGAGCATAGGTCGATACTTTTATTTTATAACACACTTCTTGGAATGATGCCCGAGCAAGTTTGAGGTCATGCTCGAGCATGGTCACTCTCTGTTCTGTAAAACGAAGTATTTTTCAATTTGAATCTCATGGGTTATCTTCAAATCACTTGCTTGACTTATTGGATGTTATCTAATCAAAGCACTAATCATCACTTAAGCGTGTTACAAGTTGCAATACATTGTTTTAGTTGAAAAGGAAAGAACTATGACAGAAGCATTAAATGCAATTGCTATAGATGTGATATCCTCGGAAACTATCTTCTGAGCAAATGGAAAGCACTTACTAATATTCTCCTCTGCATTCAATGCTATTTCCTAACGGGCAAAACAAAAGGAATGAAGAGAATGTTGGAACTGTAAATCCACCTAGATTATTTGAACGACGAAAAATGTTAACCGAGCGTCATCTGTCTAACAGAAAGATTTGAGACTCTCAACGGTTAATCTTCAAGCTTCTCCAATGGCCATAAATATTTCAACTATAAATACCGGAAGCATTAAATTCGTCACCTACCGAAAACGCTGTGCATTCAATTCGATTTGATTACAACTACTATTGTTTCATTAATATCTTCGGATATCTTGTGTACTTCAGTGTTTATCTTTTATCTACTCGTGAGGAGTTTCTAAACACATATTTTGATCATTGTGTTGTAAAATCTTAAGGTTGTGGAACCTTAAGTGTTGGTATACAATTACAACTTGTAAGGGGGAGCGAGTCCGAGAGTGAAAGGATCGTCCTATACAGTGTGTGTAATTGTTTTATTTGAAGAGTTAGTAGAAATCCCAAGGTGTGCTTGGGGACTGGATGTAGGTCAAAGTATTAGACCGAACCAGTATCAATTGCCTCGTGTCTTTTTCCTGTTTATCTCTGTTCATCCTTATCTGTGTGTCTCGTGCGAAAAAGATTTTGAGATCACCTATTCACCCCCCTTTAGGTGATATTCCATCTTCACTCGAGAGACTTCCTATCTCTCGACATTCTTGGGACTCTTTCCGAACTGAACTTAGTCGTCTGCCTAATTTAGGCTTATTCTCAATTCTTAGGGCCCAAAATTCAATATATTACACAATTAAAGATTGAAACACTACTTCAAAAAACAGATATGGCGTCCCCAAAAGACATCATTTTTTTCAAAAGAAGGAAGTAAAAATAAAGGTGGTGTCATTTTTGTAATTATGTGGAGGCTTTTGGCGTCCTAATTTTTCAAAAGTAACTCGTCCTAATTTAAAATTTGGATGCCTAAACAAGGGACTTTTGGCGTCCTAAATTGATTTTAGGACGTCAAAAGTGATCCTTGCGCTACTTGGAGCGCTAAAAACAATATTTTTGGCGTCTAAAAAACAATTTAGGACGCCAAAAGTTGTATTTTTAGCGTCCGAAAATCAATTTAGGATGCCAAAAATACACACCACCCAACGCGCACGACTTGGCCTTACCTCTTTTCTTTCTCTTGACCTCTTCTCTCCTCATTTCATTGCACGCGTTTGCACCTTCAATTCCAATGCGCTTTGAGACCTTTACCTTCCTCTGTCCGCTGCCACCACCCCTCCTCCGCCACCCTCCCTTATTTGTCGACCATCGCCTCTCCCACCTTCAAACCCCGGTCTATCACACCCTCCAATTTCCTGTCAGCGTCACCTCTCCCTTCTCCGTCGATCATCGTGCTCGTCTTCCTTGTCATTTTTTTTCGGCGATGCGAACCTCTCTGTCCTCTTTTACTGAAATCGAACTCAGATTCGAGCTAATGAAGGAGGACGAAGGCGAAGGTGATGGAGGACGGCCACCGTGCTCGTCTTCCTTGTCATCGGCTATTCTCTTGTTGGAAGTTCTGTCGTGCAGATTTGAAATTTCAGATCCAAACTTTCGCCAGCGGTCTCATGTTCTCTCCATCTGTGCTCCTCCGTCCGTGCTCTTCTGTTTGTACTCCCTCGATCTCGCTTGATCCGTGTCTAGCGTATGAAGCTCTGGGTGAGATCTGTCTCTAAATCCATATCTCTCGATCTGTTTTTTTTGGGGATTTTGTTGGAGTGTAGATCTGTGATTTTCTGGGATTTTGTTGGAGTGAAATTGCTATTTGTTTGTTTTAAGAACTGAGATGATATTCTGAGAATTTTTATATTACCTGAAAACATTGATGGCACTTTGTTTGTGATTACCTGATCTCTAAATTTGTTTCTCTTGATGGCACTTTGTTTACGATTACTTGAAATTGCTACAAGATTTTGTTTGTGATTTTTTGTGTCTATTCGATTGTTGTATATGGTCATTTTCATATGCAAACATTCTACTTTGAGATGATAACAGAGTTACTTGATCTTCATTTTCATTGATTTTCATTGTTGTTCTTCTTCACGGTCTATCTAAGAGAATATATATATATAAAATAAAGTTAGGCACTCTCGGCGTTCTAAAATAATTTTAGGATGTCGTAAGTTGTACTTACGGTGATCTGATATTTTTAGGACCCCATAAGTCGAGACTTACTACGCCCTCTAGATAGGTGTCCCCCTAAAAAAGGACGTCAAAAGTGCAAAAAAAGGATGCCGTAAATCAACTACAATAATCCAAATTAAATATTTAACAATATAATTTGAGCATTCCCATGCCAATCAAATAGGTAAAATCAACATCACTTCGTCAAAAACCAAGTGGTCCAGAATCAAGACAATAAACAAAAGAAGAACAAAACATTGTTGCAATAAGTCTTTCCTTTCTTTCAGAAATCAAAATGAGCCACAGCTGAAGCGCATAATCACGGTGAGGAATGGAAGAAGAAATTAGACTGGTCCTGTGCTCCTCTGGCTCTTGCCTCATCTCACTGTTGAAGGTTGAAAGAGATTTGCCGTGCCTCTCAAAATAACCAGATTCAATAAAAGATTTGCAGTAATAGGGAACCTGGATCGTTTCCCAACGAACTTGCAGCGGGCTTGATTAACAACAACGACGAAACCCTAACGGTGAAAAAAGGGGGGATTTTTTTTGTGATTCAACAGACTAAAACGAAATAGACAGAGATAAACGAAATATTGAGAAACAGATAGAAAAACGTTAATAAACTGAAATAGATTAAAAATGACCAACCCAACGTTTAGATTCCCAGAAACGTCCATCCTTGAGCGAAATATTAACGAACTCGCGTTTGGTTCTAGACGAACCGAGATCTCTGTATCCGTCCAGAAATTCCCTCGACTAGACGATCGCCTAGCATTTATTTGAACAGTGGCGTCTCATTGTACGATCGCACAGCAACACTTTAAACCTAGTCCGAACTCAGTCCTTGGGACGAACCAAACCGAATATTAAATCTAATATTCGAACTATTTTCAGATCATATCTGATAAGATGAAAACAGAATCGAGAAACCCTAATCCGATTAAGCCTAGGCTCTCGGACGAATCATGGAATCCTCATGTTGGATTAATCATAGAAGTTTAGCCGAGCATGGTTGGAATAGAAGAAGAAAAGACGAAGAACATGAAGAACATTTGAGAGAAAACTAAAACTTTCGTCTTTAATCCAAAACTGTGTAAAACGTGAATGAATTAATGCGTAGAATGAATGTGTGACGGCTGCCTCACTTAAAGATAACCTAAAAACGAATTAGGTCTAATGGTTCAGCCCAAAACGAAAATAAAATAAAGATGGGCTTTAATTACAAAATTCGAGCCCAATTAAAATCCAGAATTGTTCATCTGACTTTGGCTCCAAAATTGACCGCCTTCTTGTCCGAATTGGCTCTTTATGTCTTCATAACAATTGTAGCTCTCTGAATCATCTGAAATATGAGACAAAAATAAGGCAAATCCGATGTCTGGTTCAAGAGTTATGGTAAAAATAGTGAAGCAATACAAAACTGGAATTTTATCGATAAAAATGGCTAAAATTACAATCTAAGGCCCAAAGCCTAAATGCACATAAAAGCCATTATTTATTAACTAAAGAGTCCTAAATATTGATCAAGAGATAAAAATAAGTGTATTAAATATTCAATTATCAAATTCCCCACACTTATCTTTTTGCACTCCCGAGCAAAATCTAAAGAAAAAGACTAAAAGAAAAACTCTTCTTTACTAATAATTGCTAATAATGCAAAAAGTGAATCAAGGGACAAAAAGTTCCAAAAGACCAATCAATCAAGACCAAAATCCCTTCATCTCAAATTACAATTCATGGTAGTCTCAATCAATGATGCTAATCACAAAAGATGGTCTCACAAATGATGCGCTCAATCAATCGTCTCTCAAGTGTTTAAGGTAAATAAGTGTATCACTCAAATTCTACTCAAGAAAATTGTTCTACCATAAGCTTGCTCAACTTCTACGTCTCCACTACTCACAACACAGACATGCACAAATCAAGAGAGCTTGTAATTAAAGGTTGTAACGGGGCTAGGGTGAAGGTAGGTAATAGTATGGAATGAGAGGCTAAACACCAAAGAAATCAAAAGGAAGAGCACTGATTAACACAATCATTCTCTATGTATGAAATTTTTATTCTACTAATATATCCATTCCTTTCTATGTATTTTCTTTTCTTTTCTTTTTTTCTTTTTTTATTTTATTTTATTTTATTTTATTTTATTTTTTTCTTTCCTTTCATTGTATACGTAATTACAATGTCAAAATCAAATATCTCCCCCCCACACTTAAACTGTTGCACTCCTGAGCAACCCCCACACTTAAACACAAAACAAGTTGAAACCAATGCTCAATAAATCTTCAAGGTGCGGAATAAAATGGTTTTACGCTTAGGCTTGTAATGTGGCTTAGAAAAGAATGGGTCAAAAGACACAAAGGGGCTAGCAAGGGAATCATAATGCAAGGGAAAGCTATTTGGCCAAAGTGAGGAAAATAAAAGAAAGAAAACAAGATTCCATCATACTTATGCACGTAAGTGAAAAATGTAGTTTCAAAAAGAAAAGGAGCAAGTTCTAGAGAACAAAAATCATGAGAGATGCACACATGAAAGAAATAATGGCAAAAGATGAATTCCATTCATGCAGGCCCAAAACCTCACAAGGTCAATACCAACTTAGGCAATCAACAACATCAAATCAACTATCAAGACTTGTAATCGAAGAGTCAAGAATTGTAGACCAACCAGAATGATCCATTAAAACCAAAGTCTAATTCCACGTTCATAATATGTAGCAATCATAGAAAGAGAGACTTTTTTTTCAAAAGCAAGGTAGAAAAAAAGAAAACAAATAAGAGAGAAAGAGGGAGAAGGAAGAAGAATACTTCCCAAGGGTTTATGGAGGGAGAAAGAAGAATCCTCCCAAGGGTTTATGGAGGATAGATGGCGTCAATGAGGAGAGTCTCGCTTCCTCAGCCGCCGTGGGATCCCTCATGAAATGGCTTGAGGCGATGCCCATTAACCTTAAAGGTACTTCCGTGGTTGGATCACATAGCTCAACAAAGACCAAATGGAAAAATGTTAGTGATCTCAAAAGGGCCATCCCATCTAGATCGAAGCTTACCCGGCATAAACTTCAAACGGAGTTAAATAGAAGAACTTTCGGCCCACGTAAAATTCTTTCCTCGTAATATGCTTATCATGGAATGCCTTAGTCTTCTCCTTGTACAACCGTGAACTCTCATAGGCATCCAATCTCAACTCATCTAATTCTTGCAACCGTAGCTTTCTCGAAGGATTTGCTTAATCTCTCTATTTGAGACTTCAGCTTGACCATTGGTCTGAGGGTGATATGCTGTGGAGACCTTGTGTAGCACTCCATACTTGCGTAACAAGGCACCCATGCTTCGATTACAAAAATGGGAACCCTGGTCATTGATAATAGCTCTAGGAATGCCAAACCTGCAGAAAATGCATGTTAGACCTAACAAAGTCCACCACCACAGAAGAATCATTAGTCCGGGTGGCTTTCGCCTCAACCCATTTCGAAACATAATCAACAGCCAGCAGTATGTAAGTATAACCATATGAAGTAGGAAATGGACCCATAAAATCAATACCCCAAACATCAAAGATCTCACAAAACAATATAGGGTTTTGGGGCATCTCATGCCTACGAGAAATACTCCTGCCCTCTGACAGTTATCACATGACTTACAAAACAGATGGGAATCACGAAACAAGGAGGGCCAAAATAATCCACTATCTAACACTTTCCTAGCAGTTCTTTGGGGTCCAAAGTGACCACCACAAGCAGAAGCATAAGAAAAATGCAATATGGAGTGAAATTCATGGTCAGGTATACATCTCCTAACTATCTGGTCACTACAAAACTTCCACAGATAAGGGTCATCCCAAACATAATATTTAGACTCACTTTTCAATTTTAGGTTTTGGGCCCTAGTGGAGTCTACAGAAAAATACCACTACCAAATAGTTAACTAGATCAAGATACCATGGGTCTTACCTTGCACTGTAGAAGCCGCTCATCGTGAAATCATCCCGAATAGAAGAGGGGTGAGAGGGAGAATGGGTGATGCGACTCAAGTGGTCGGCTACCCGCTTTGCGCCCCACTTCTGTCTCGAATCTCAACATCAAACTCTTGGAGCAAAGAACATCCACCGGATGAGTCGTGGCTTAGCATCCGCCTTTTCAAAAGAAACTTCAAAGCAAAGATGGTCGAGAAAACAATGACTCTACTAGCTAGCGAGATATGACCTAAACTTATCAAAAGCAAATACAATGGCCAACAACTCCTTTTCAGTGGTGGTGTAATTAGATTGAGCAGAATCCAAAGTCTTGGAGGCATATGCAATGACATGAGATGCTCTGTCTACCCGCTTTGCCAAGATAGCACCAACCGCATAATTGGAAGCATCGCACATCAACTCAAAAGGAAGGCACCAATCAGGGGGCTTAATCACTGGGGCTGTAGTCAGGCAACGCTTCAAATGATCGAAGGCCGCCTTGCAAGTATCATCAAAAACAAATTCAGCGTCCTTATGCAGAAGGTTGGACAAGGGTCGGGCAGTCTTGCTGAAATCTGAATGAAACGCCGATAGAAACCTGCATGACCAAGAAAAGAACGAACTTCCCGCACAGAAGCGGGGTAAGGCAACGCAGTAATTACATCTATCTTAGCAGGGTCTACCTCAATCCCTTTCCTAGACACTATGTGTCCCAAGACTATACCTGACTCAACCATGAAGTGACACTTCTCATAATTCAGCACAATGAAACCACAAGCCATTGATGAGAATGGCGACCCCTCTTCTCTCCCAATGTTGTCTCCTGAAGAAGAAAAAGAAGAAAGAGAAACACTAAACTCCCTCTTACTCGTGCTCTCAGCTCCGTCTCCAAATCGGTTTCTTCTTGTCGTCGGCGTCTCTCGTCCAGTCTTTCTCTCACGCTCCAGACGCCAACGACAGTCTCAACGATGAAGGAAGAAAACAATCAAGTGTTCCGGTCAGCCTCTTCTGTTGCTCACGCCTTCTCTCTAGTTCAAACGATGATAAAGATTCAAGTTGCCAATGACTGAACAATGATTTCGGTGGCTGTCCCCTTCCTTTCTCTTCCGTGTTGTTCCTTAGGTCTTTAGATTATAGAGATCCTGGTTGTTCCTAAATGGTGTCGCTCTAGTCTCTTGGAGAAAAACAACAATTCAAATAAAAAGAAACAAAAAAAATAAAAAATAAAAAATAAAGGAAACAAATTTACATAATGTAAAGTAAACTAAATAAAACTCAAACCTTTCTCTTCTCTTTTTTTTTTTTTTAAAAAAAAAATTAGAAACTATAACTTATTATTATTTTATTTAAACTAAATAATTTCTATTTAAATTTGAAAAATATGGTATTTACAATGAAATCCTCCAAATCATGTACCACTTTAACTGATTAGATCTTTTAACAATATAATCTCTAGAAAATCTTCCAAACTTGCATAGATAACTCTCCAAGTATCTTAAAAATTTACTTAAATACACTAAAAATGGAGAATTATCACAACGAAGAACGAAAAGGAGTAAGCATCACAAACAACCAATTAGAAACTCCATGCAAGTAAAGACATTGAAGGAGAACACTTACAAAAGAGTGCTAGCGAGGTTTTTTAAAAGCTAATGATGTTCATCGAATGCAAGAACACAACGAAGATTATAGAGAGGGAGAGTCTGACAAGAAGGAAGACCAAGCCATCCTGATGTTAGGGGGAGGAGAGAGCAATGGCTGGAGGCGACAGAGAGAGGAAGAGCATGCCCACGCAACTCTGAGAGGTGAGAGATGATATCTTAGGTTGAAAATGAGTATAAATATAAGGGAAAACTTTCTAGATCGGACCTACTTATACTTAGTCTAAATATATTTAAAAAAGATCTAGACTGATTTTAAACACAATCAATCTAATATGTAATTTTGAACAATCACTACTACAAAAGGCACATTTAACGCCCATTTTTAGGACCATAAAACGATGTGAGTGTCGTTGAAAGTGTTGAAAGTTTTAAAATCAATGTCTGTTTTTAAGTAGAGTTGTAAGTCTACTTACAATGTTTGCTTTCAGGGGATTATATTGTAGTAATTTTGAAGAGATGGGACTACATTGTGAAATGGGAATGAGGAAAAAGTTTATAAAGGGAAGAATTCAAAACAGACTTTGCTAAATCTTTTGACCTCTATCTGTCTATTAATCCCCTGATCTCCTCTTTTAATCAATTCAAAAACAAAACATGGATTGCATCTGTTAGAATCCCAATAAAATGCTCACTTCTCATTTCACACAACCAATACTCCAATAAACTACTTCATCCTATCTCATAGTGTCACGCCCCGAAACCTAAGGGGTGACCGGCACGGAATATGAGAGGATTCACATTCCGAAAGCCTTAAAGTTATATACGAATTCTAATTAATACTCATAATAACATAATTTAAAGTAATCATAAGTCTCATACAACAAAGGAAGGTAGGGATCCTACCTATAGACTACGTGGAGCATCTACCATTAATAGTAATACAAAAGTCTAGGATTATAATTACATCAACTGGTAGCTCTACAAAATGAGACCGCAAGCCTTGATTCGTAAGTTCTTCATCGCTCAGCAGGAGGCACAAGATCAACTCTAATTTCTGATACAAGCAAATTTTCCGGTGAATAACGTCCCATTCTTAACTTAATAAAATACAAAAAAATAACAACTTAAATATCTTTCTCTTTTGACAGTATCAATTTGGCAATAACTTCCAATTCTAAAATCATAAGATCATAAAACAAAATAGCACTCTATACAATATATCATTAAATCAATAATTTCAAGAATGCACTAAAACCTTTGAAATTAAAGTAATCAATTTAAACCATAATTCTCAAACCACATCATTTCTTAGAACTTCTTACAGAACGAATAACAAGCGTGCCCACACAGTCCACGAGGGTAACTAACCAGGCATGGTTCAAAACCATGAAACAGGCATGGACACATAGTCCATGAGGGTAACTAACCAGGCATGACTCAAAGTCATGAAACAGGTATGGACACACAGTCCATAAAACAGGCATGGACACACAGTCCATGAATCCGGCATGGACACATAGTCCATGAAACAGGCATGAGAACAAATCACATGAATCAAGCGAGCTCGAGGTTAACATGGTGCACCAAGACTAACAGTGCTGTTGTTAGTAACCAGCGTTCTGTATTCTGTTCTCTCAAAACATTTTCAAGCATGCATGGGGTCAATTTCTCAAAGCCATAAAAGTTATTCTTTTAAGATAATGTCATCTCATACCTCATAATCAATCCCCCAGCATGAAGTTTCGTAAACAACAATCCAAGACTTTCCTTCAAATTCAATCTATCCATAAAATCCTTTCAAAACATCAAGAACTCGTGTGAAAATATTTCATTTCAAACAATAAATTCTAACTCATAAACTTTCCAAATTCCAAGATCATATCAATATAAAATTCATCAAAAGTCTTCATTTCCATAAAAGTGTATAAACATAATTTATACTTTAAAACCATTGGAAAAAAAAAAATCCATAATAACAAATAAAATAATCCTTCTTTACACATATATTATCGAAAAATATTCATTCACAAATCATACTTTTAAATATGAAAATTAACATAAACTTTCAACAATAAAAATATCATTTATAAAAATTAGGGACGTTATTCACTCACCTGGTGCTCCTTTACCAATATCCTTTGGTTCCCTATTCTCTTGAGCCCAAACAATTCTCAATTCCTATAAATTTAGAAATTCACATATATATCAACCTCTAAGGGATTACCTACTTAAATTAAAAAAAAAAAACCCTTAAGTACCAGAAACATCCTTTAATCACACTTATCACTCAATTGTCTATGTTTCTAAATCTCAATTCTTCTAAATTCAACTTCAAAAATTTGTATCTCTTTGGATACAGCTCCAAATGAGGCTTGTGACCTATCAAATTAAACCTTGTTGTGTCTACTTTAATTCTGGAAAGTTTCATGGCAAAACTCAATCATTTACCATTTCAAAATAGAGCCCAAAAATATCTGTTCACTTCTGGAAAATACCATTTTCCAGTTTTTAACTTCTAACTTTAGAAATTCATATCTCCCATTGTACATATTCGATTTGGGTGTTCTTTAGCTCGTTGGAAAGGTTGGAATGTCTAATATTTACTGTAAAAATTTCATGCATAAATTCAAATGTTTACTACATCCGAAATGCAACGTCATTCTGCTGCTTCTGAACTATACCGAAAAATATTTACAGATTTCTAGCTCATCTTCAAAAAATCATATCTCGGGTTATAAACCTCCGTTTAAAGTGATCCAAAGCTCATTTTATAGATTATGATGAGTACTAAATCTCCACAAAATTTCAGGGTCAAAGGAGTTCGTTTACCATAGTTTTTCCTTACTTAAAGTTTACTGTTTCAGCTTCAAGTTCAGTTTTCCAGCAACGTATAACAGCAGCATAACATTTGCTACAGTGACACAGGTACTGTTCATTTACGATTTTACTGTAGCTAACGTCCTTCGACTTTGTTTCAACTCCATAAATACAGAGCAACATGCAGAACCAAAACAATACACTTGTCTATGTCATAATCTTAACTATTTAAGCAATCTCATTTACTTTCTAATGGTTCGAGTGGCTATTTGAACGAAAGAAACATGCTTAGTCATACCAAACTTCCTCTGTTTCAGCTTTCTTGCAGCAGAGTTTCACATGCAGATCCAAAACCATATCATTTAAGCTTCAAACGTAGGAAACCAGATGGGAGGCTTACCTTGTTCGAAACTTCAAGCTTGCATGTGAAATCCCAGCACCTCCTTCCTCGACCCTTCCTTCTCCATCTCACCTCTCAATTTCTCTCAAGCTTTCGCCCTCTATTTCTTTTTCTATGCTGACCGAAAAATGAAGGATCAAATGGGGAATAAGGCGTATATGTGGGCTGACCAAATGTTTAATTGGAAATTGGTGTGCTGGCCGAACTGCATTAGCTGAGGTGAGGTGTCACAAGGTTAGAGAGGGAAGTGTATGAGGTGTCTTGAAGGGGTGAGGGTGTTGGGCCGAGGAGGATTAAATAAAGAATTGGAATAGTTGGGCTGGATGAAATAATAACGTGATGAGTTGAAGAAATGTATGCTTGCTGTCCGAATTGATTAAAAGAATTGGGCTAAATAGGATATGTCTAAATATGTTTTTGTTGAAGGGAGAAAGTGGGCATTCTGCATGCTAAGGTCCAACGCATAATACCACTATTTCCTATATTCTACTTCTCTTTCTAATACTGGACCATTAGACTACAATAAATATTTCCTCATAATGTTTCTAGATCCTCAAAATAATTTAATAAATTTTCTTAAGCTTTTCCTCAATAATGAGCTTAAGACATTTAGCTCTTACTAGCTTAGCAACCTACTTATCCCAATTTTTTTCCCAAATTTCTATTTCTAAAATTCGGGGTATTACACATAGGATCTAATCGATTTATGCGTTTTGACCCTGTATATAACACTTTAATTTATTAACATTCTCATAGGTTCTCTCATTCTCTTTTCTTCCACTTTTGACACTCTCATTGACACACAATTTTAAGATAATAACAATACCAGGTTTCTTAATATCAGTAAATCAATTAATTGTATCTTATATCTAGAAAGATAAGGAATCACAATACTTCTCAAGAACTATTGAAACGATATAATATACGATCAATTAATTCCAAGGTCAATCCAACAACTGCTTATTGAAACATAACGAAAAGTTTCATTAATCAATTTCAGGTAGGTCGCTATGTGGGACACAAGATCTCTTGTGTGTTTTTAAGAAGGGACTTATTATTATTAAGAATTTCATCATTTTTGTTGCTAAATAATTACTAAAGCAGATGAATGTACCTTATAGGTATGGAAATGTAGCTAACTAATTACTAAAGCAGGAAAATTTATAGCATTCTCAGCTAACAGGAAGTTCATACAATTAGATCAAAATGACACCGAAGATTATTGGAGCTACAATAACATTTTAGTGTAGAGAAACACACAAAGAAAAGGTCGAGTACAAGAAATGAAAAACAAAACAAACATCAAGAAGAGAAAGAGGGAACCTTTTCGTGATGAGTGTCAATGAAGCAAGGGCACAAGGAGGAGGAGGAGGAGGGCCTATAGCAGGAGGACAAAGAGTTAGAGTTACAGAACTAGGGTTCGGGCAGAGAGTTTAGATATTGGAGAAGTAGTGGGAGGCGTGCGCACAAAGTGAAAAAGGGAAAAAAAAAAGAAGACACGAGAGTTGAAATATTCACTTTTCAACGACTGGTTTAATAAAACTAGTTGTTGAAAGTTGAGTTACAATGACTGTTTTTCAAACCTAGTCGTTGTAACTCAGATAAAAAAAATGGTGTGAGAGAGGTTTAACCTCTCAATCACAGGGTAATTCAACAAACGTTGTAGCCAACAGTGCCACCCGACATTTGTTAAAGGATTCAACGACTGTTTTATATGAAACAATCATTGTAACTAGAAGGGGCGAGAGTTGAATTATCTAAATAATTTCAATTTTGAATGACTGATTTTTTAAAACAAGTTGTTGAAATTTGAGTTACAACAACTAGTTGTTAGAAACCATTCATTGTAACTTACAAAAAAAGAAGAAGAAATAGGGTGAGACAGGTTAGAACTCTCGACCTTAGTAATTCAACTAAAACTCTAGTCAATTCCACCACATGACATTTGTTGAAAGATTTAATGACTGTTTTTAATAAAACAATCGTTGTATCTAAAATCAATAAAACAATGAATTGGGGTGATGAGGGTTTAAACTCTTAACCTAAGGATAACTCACCAACGTTCTAGCCAACTACACCACGGCGAAACTTGCTAGAAGATTCAACGACTGTTCTTAATAAAACAATAATTGTTTCTTAAAATAAAAAAAAAACATTTAACATATGTTTTATAATAAGGGACGTTAAATGTTCATTTTTAATGTTTGTTTTTAGAAAACGAACGTTAGAAGTGAGGAGAAAATTATGACTGTGTCATTGCCAACTTTCTAACGTCTAATTTTTTTTTTTTTTAAATGGATGTCATTTGGGGAGTTAAATCCCTACTTTGTAGTAGTGAATAGAGAAATAAAATTTAAGAAAAAAATTCCAAAACAAGAACACAAACTAATATCAGGATCATAAATAGGAAATAATAGGAACTAACCAAAATAAATAAAAAGATTGAAACTTTTTCATAATTTTCTAGCCTGAAGGTGGTAGTACGTGCATACTATATATATAATGATGATCAAGCACAAAATAGATATTATGAAGTTGTTGTTTTTTTTACACTTCATATCCCTTTGATCCAATGATAAGAATGAGGATGAGGATGAGGAAGAGGACGAGAGGACAACAAGTAAGAAAACAATGATGAAGAAAACAATGATGATGTATAGTCATCACTGGCCACCACTGCCGTCCTCATCCACTTCATCGTACTCTTCTTCCTCCTATTCCACGTCCTCATCCTCATCATCATTCTTATCATTGAAGGAGGGAGATGAAGGGTTTGATTGCAAGTCATATTCAACATCATTGTGTTGAAGTATGTGGTTCAACTTCTTATTCAGCGTATTGGCGTATGCTGCGAGACGCCTTGTGTCACAGTCAAGGCTTGCCAACATTTGCATCAAAGGCTCCATTTCAAGAGGAGGCAAAGGCGGAGGAGGAGGAGGGGGTGGCAGCTGCAGAGGGGCTCCTTAGGAACTTAACATGATGAAGGAGGAGGAGGAGGCTATGTAAAACCGATTTTCAATTTACTGAAAATCTTGTATTTTAGGAATATGTTACCATATTAAATTGGTTAACATATGTGACATAAAATCACATAAAATAAGGGCTATTTTAGGTTCAAAAGAGCCATGGAAAGGTTATAAAAACACTTAAATCAAAATAAGTGTCAATTAGCAAATACTAATAGGAAAATTAGTTTTTACTAATTAAGATGATTTAAGGGCAATAAAGACATCTAATGGGGCTGTGATATTTCGAAATTATAGGGGCAAGGAAGACTCAACAAAAGACTTGCCAAATAGTGTCCAAATGTAACTTGATTAGCTAACTAAACAATTACAAGTTGTCATCTAGTTGCAAAGGACATTTGAGGCTTAATTTATGACATTAATTGCTTCATAAAAGCTGCCCAAGAAGTCATGATTTGCGGCTGAACATGTGGGGAGAATTAATGAGCATATTGAAGCACATGCAAGTTGGCTAAAAATCTTCAATAGTGTTTTGATCTTTATTAGTCAACAACCAATCAAATATTGACACTTGGCAATCAAGGGACACCTAATCCCTAATTTATGTCATCTAATGACATCATTAAATTGCCCAAGAGATCCATAATTTTGATTAGGCACCGGTCGAGACTAGAGTCTAAATAAGGTTAGTATGATTTAGTTTCTGGCATGAATTTGATAAAGTTGTTTCAAACCTTTTGGTGCTTAAACTAATAAAGGGTTGGTCAGTGTGGTTTCAATAATTAGTCACCGTGAAAGGAGACTTCAACCAGACTAACACCGGCCTGACCAATAAGTTTGATAAACTGTATTGGGTTCCAAATCATAGGTCTAGATAGACCAGTATTTGAGTCTGTATAATTGTATCAGGAATATTCTTTCGAGATTTTTAATATAACCAGCATATGTCTGGGCATATTTATGTTATTAGTTACTCATCGTCTAAACGTTAATGTATGCTCTCCGTTATGCTTTACTCTGACCTGTAACACCGTCAACTCTATTGATATTCCTAATACTACGTGTCACCAGGCACAATAAATAGTATGAAATTTGGGGTGTTATAGAGGCTGAGAAAGAAAAGTAGTGAAAATCATAAAGAATATGTGAGTTTAAATAGAGGTCTAACAAATTACAAAGAGTTATGACTTATGACTTATGAAGGGCTAACGTATTAGAAGGGTTATGAGTTAGATGGTGGTGAGGTATTAGATGAAGGTTATTTCTGAAGATCGTTATGGTTGTCTGTCTTTGCTAATGTAAGGATTGGAAGATGAATCATTTGTAAGCATTATATGATATGGTTATTTCAAAAGAACCGTCACTTTTATCACTACATAAATGATAGTTATTAACTACAACCATTATTTTTGTGCTTTCGCGAATTTCACCTCGCAAATACATGATGGTGTGCATAATTGATCGTTACTTTTAAGCATTATATATCTTTGTGCGACCTCCACCTCAACATACCTGATGTTTAGTAGCTATAACATTTATGTATTAAGCGTTATAAATGCTCAAATTTGTAGTAGTGTGTAACTTGAGTTGAGTTAACATCTTTATAATTTTTTTTAGAAATCAAGATTTTTTAAGTTATAATTCAAAGCTCTCACTGCCCTTTTTTTTACAAGAGATACTAAGAACTCTAATGCTACAAGTCTTCAATACTTCATTATTCCTCTTGTCGTTTCTCTTCCATTTGATCGTTTTCCCACAAGTTAGACGTTAATGACCCTACAAAATAACTTTTTAAATTATTTTTGTTATCGTCAAAACATATAATAATCAACAATTGGGTTCTGTGTTCTTTGCAATTGTTGCAAGTGACTACTGTGAGTCTGGGAGCACAAAAACCCAATCCCTACAATGTGGTTCCGTTCATCAGTGGTTAGTCGAGGTTCCTAGTAAACTCCAAACTAAGGTATAGGCTTTCTTTCCTTAAGTTTACATTCACACCCGTGCACACATATGTAAATATGTGTATGTAAAGAAGCTCTATCACTTCCCTACCCATAAAGGTAGAGTTTTTAACTACTACCTATAGATTAGGCAACATTGGCTTTGTTGGGGCAAAGAGCTTTTAATGGGTCTCTTTCTAATGCTCTCTAAAGCCCTTTAAAATGTTTCGACTTTCAAAATGTTTTTTCTTGTTTTTCTTTTGATATTTAGATTCTATATAAATTGAGTAACATTTTGATATATCATATGTATAAAATGGTGTAGTTTTGATTTTTTTAATGATTTTTTTTTTTAAAAAAAAAAAAACCTGCAATATTAAAATATTTTTTCTTTGAAAGATTGTAAAAAAAAAATATAAATGATGCCATTTTATACCCATAAAATTTCAAAATGTTACATACTTTATATCGGATCTAATGACTTCAAGAAACGAGAAAAAACATGGAAAGTTGGCTCATTTTAAAGATAATTATAGAGAAGAACATTTAAGGCCCCAAACTCGATCGGCTCGTTTAGTGCTTCGAAGACACTATTGAAGGGACAAAAGAAAAGTTCCACCACTTCTTATTTTTGTAGTGACACACACACACACACACACTTATTTATTTATATGGAATTATTCCCATTGACCAATACTATAAGTAGGGAAGAATTGTTTTGTTTTTGTTTTTGTTTTGTGAAAAAGTAGTTGAAGAATGTATGTGATTTCTACATATTGCGTAAAACATATCACTTTTTTAGGCAAGTATATATGTTTTCAATCTCTCCTGTAAATTTTTCTTGATAATTTCATTAAAGTATTGGATAAAGATGAGGGGGTACAACTCATCAATTCAACATGCATGGGGTGGTTGATGTGAGGATCCGACGTTTGTACTGTCTATCTGGTTGATACATGTATGCTCTTTTGGGATGGATAAAGTTTTAATTAATTGCATTTATGACATGGCTGGCACTGCACATTGTATTACTTTTCATTGTTATATATTGTTTATTATTATTATTATTATTGTTCACTTTTACTTTTTATTGTCGGATAAGTACGTGTGTCTAAATATTATCTCTGAGTAGACGAAATAGGCTGTTGTACATACGCAATCAACTATCTCATTCACATACATGCAATTTGTGCATCACTTGCTTTTTATGTGTCATTTTTATGTTACTTGTTCGTTGATGTTTATGACTATGACCCTCCAATTTGACAGCTTGAACAACTTGCATTTTACAATTAACAAATTTTTTATACAAATCTCAAAACGTCGATGAGTGATTCTTGATGAATGGTGAAGTCAGAGTCTTTTGGCCCAACAGTAGAGACATATATGTAAAACGTCTTGTTTTTTTTTTTTTTTCAGAAAAATAGTACTGATACTTCTTTGAATATGCATAATGAGAATCAATATTGCATGTTTCATATTTTTTTCATTTTATTTTTTTATTTCTATGCAAATAATGCAAGAAAAAAAAAAGAAAGTTTACAACTATTAAATTTTGAAAATATATACGTATTGTATGTTCTATATTATCTCAACAAATTAAAATTGGGACTGTCTAAATATGACGTAGAAGGGTATCAAAATATTTTTTGAGAATGTAAGTACGTATGTATAAATCTACTATCCTTGACATGTATATAAAATATGGATTTTCGTTTAGTTTGTTTACGTTCAAATCGCAGCAAAATTATTGGCAGTCCTTGATTAATTAGCTGGAATATATAGCTTAAAGTAACCCGCAACTAAATTTAATAATTTAAATTTAAGTCTTGTTTGTAGGTGTTTATTAAATTTTTTTTTTTTTCCAAATGGAAATTTTCTTAAAATCTGCTTCTTTGATATTCGCTAAAATTGTCTCCTATTCAGAATCTTCTTTTCATTCTTACTTTTTTGTGTGAGCAGCAATTTAAAGTAGAAGCTTTTCAAGAATATACTATAGGTGACCCGTGACTAGGTGTACGTGAGTTAAAGAAAGCAAATTAAAGTGGGGGATATGAAGCTTAGGACTCGTTTGTTACAAAGAAAGCTTGGGGAGGGAAAGAAAAGATCCCAATCTTCCCATGGATTTTGGGTGTTTGTTAGAAGAAAGTCCAGTCAGCAACTCACTGGAAGTACTCATCTTCCCTTATTTGAGGGAAGATGCTTTCCATCCGAAAATAGAAGGAAAGCTGTCATCTTCCCAGGAAAATGGTTTTTGATGATTTACCCCTGAAATTCAAATTTGGCGGGAAGTTCGAACTTGGCGGGAAAGTTCAAACTTGGGGGAAAGTTCAAATTTGGCGAATTTTTTTTTCTTCAAAAGTTCGAACTTAACAATAATATATTTTTTTTAAATATATTTTAGCAAAAAAATATTTTTTTATTTTGAATTAATTTCTTTTGAGGGTAAAATAGACATTTCCTAATTCTTTACCAACTACCACCTCTTCATTTTCTTCCTACCAAACAACTCAAGTCATCTTCCCTCATCTTTCAAATCTTCATTTCCATTCATTTCCCTCCTCTAAAGTTCATTTCCCTCCCCAAGCTTTCTTTATAACAAACGGGTCCTTATTTGAGTCAAAAGCTAGCAAGAACGTAAAGTACCCCATTGGTTGGATTGAACTAAAATTAAGTTAAAGTGGAAGGATTGTGATGGACATATATTATATATGACTTGGCATTCTTAGCTCTTACGGAAGCATATTCCATTCATTCCCTCTTGTATATAGTGTCTCTGATGATATCTCGTCTTGCCATTTTAAGAGGGAGAAGAAGAAAAACATGAGAAAGTTCATGCTTGGTTATTTATATACAACTATAAAGTGCTTCCTTTATTTCTCGTCAGACAACTTGTCACACGTATTTTTCTTATGAAACTGAATTTATTTATTTTTTAAAGTAAAAATGTATTCATTAAAAAAAAAAAACAATTAACCGTGCATTAAAAAGAAGGAATTCAAAAAACATCCAGCTTAGCTTCCATGATAGACAAGCATGATTTTAGTTATTTATTAAAATATGTTAAATTGTTTTTACCATATAAGGGTAAAATTTAAGTTTACCGTATTTTAATTTATAATTTTTTTGATAATATACTTTATCGGTGTAATACCCTAAAAATCTCATTTATGATAAGTATCATAATTTAGATAAATAACACCTATTGGAGATAGGTGAATATGTAGTCTCAAATATTGTGTTATTATTACCTTATTTTCTAGGGCAATTTCTATTGAAATTAGAATGAACAATGTGCCAAAACTCCCTAAATGCATATATGGGTCATAAAATACCCTGAGAATATTATAATAAATCCTAAGAGGTAATTAAATATTTATTAAAAATAGGAAAGTATGTTGTCTCTAATTTTTGTAATTTATTAAATTATTTCCTTGGATTTTAAAAGAGCAAAAATCAAATATTATTTTGGGGACCATAATTGACCCTATGATTTTTAATATAGTGCATGGTGCATAAATTACCAATGTCAGTATAATAGTTGTGAGAAAATGATTAATCCTAATTAAGAAAATTATCAACAATTAGTAAGTGATTAAATAAATAATTAATGGCTAATTATTTAAGCATGAATCAAGGGAAATGTCAATAGTTAATTGTGAACAACCCTTAATTAAATATTTATGGCCATGATTAGCATAAAGGATACTTGCTAGTTAATTATGAATGATTAAGAAAAATGGATAAGATTGAGTACATAAAATCCCTAAAGATTGATGGTTTAACAAAAGATTACTAATCAAATTAGACGAGCAATGGTTAGGATGTAATCTAATAAAGTAAGATCTAAAGGTTACAAGAATTCCAACATTTTAAAAGGGCTAAATCCATGTTAATACTTAAGGACCAATAAGAGAATTTATGCTACATAATATAGGATAATTAAAGGATAATGTGGGATAATGAAATAACAAAATAAAAGATGATAAAGGGGGAGGGGGAACCGAAATTATTGAAAAAAGGGGAGAGAGGAAATGTTGAAATTTGTAGTGTGAAAGCAAAGGCAAGTGGAAGGGAAAAAGAAGAGATATTTTGTGAAAAGCAAATAGGATAAATGAGAACCGATAGAAATTAAATCCTAACTTGAAATCTATGAACTAAGTATTAAACATCAGGACATATTATGAACAAGTGAATTTTTGTCCCGAAGATGGTATTACCAGAAGTTATTTTCGTAACCGACGGAGTTTCTCCTAAAATGACTAACAGGTTGGAAAATACCCTTAATAGGACCATAATATTTGTTAATCCAAATATTTCTCAAGTGATAGCATAGACCTCCAAAGTTACGTCAAGGAATATTTGACAATATTAAGAATATCCGATTAGAAACACTGAGCAGGGGATTTTATCGGTAAAAATTCCATAAAGTGCAAGGGTGACATCATTGGGATGACTTCATCTTTGGAAGGATGACATAGGGGGAGGTCGGCCAAGGCATCTAAGGGTGGAGATGAAGTCTCACAAAAACCCTAGATCTAATGGTTAGAAATGAAGGAGATAAAGTTTGAAGAAATTGCCAAAATGCCACAATCCTCTCCTATAAATAGGCCCTTCATTTCTCTTCATTCCTCACAAATTCAAAGAAGCATTTCGAAATTAGAGAGAGGTTAGAGAGAAGGAGGAGCTCTTGTGAAGAAGTAGCAAAGCTCTGGGTAAATTCTTCGGTCCTTAGTCTTAAGTTCTAGTCTTTCGATCGGTAGTTTTAGTATACATGTTAGTTTGATCTTTAATCTTCCAAGTATAGTTTTGATATCATGTTTTAAGGTTAAATATGGTATTTATTTCGAAAATATGATGGAGATAGAGATATGGCAAAATTTTGGAAGATTAGAGTCAAAGTAGCGAAGCTTTGGCGAAATTTCGCCGGTTAGCAAAGTCAGGGGTAAAATGGTCATTATGCCTACAATATCTATTAGGTTATTGTTTGATTAATAAATGCGATATTATCCTTATAGGATATCTGTGATCACTAACCAACCATCAGACGTATCGTATTTCGTCAACGAAGGTACGTTCGCGTACTGTAACACTAACGCTGATGTTTATTGTATGCATAGATGTGATATGTGTATTGTAAGTTGTAGCTGATAGCTTTGCTGTATGTCTATGTACTGTTGATATGTTTATATTCACTATGGGTGACACATCTGTAAGGGTGCATTCGCTATGGGCGGTACATCTTCATTCGCTATGGGCGGTACGTCTACATTCGCTATGGGCGGTACATCTGCATTGGTTGTGATAAATCTGTTGTGTGCTCATATGCTGTTAATGTTGTGAATTTCGGTAATCCATATACCGTGTATGTAAACATGAGGTTAGCCGTTACTTGAGGTCCGGTGCATTGGACCTCAGCTCTTAACATAGCTTCAGGGTCAGGAGGACCGAGGACCGGGGAGAAAGGCAAGCTGCACGCTTAGAGATCCGGCTGAAGACATTTCTTTTGTTATGTACTTACGTTTATGATAAACATAAGGGTCAATGTACCGTTACTTCGTTTAGCCAGACACATGAAAGTCGGCATTTTGAATATATGTATCAGTTACTCTCTTGCTCCGATGCTCTACTCTGATGATATGATGAAAAAAAATTATTCCGTGTAACATCCCATTTTTTAAAGCGATTTTTTTTTCTCAATCAGAGTAGAGCATTGGAGCGAGTGAGTAACTGAATCACATTAAAACATTAACCACAGTGTAACATAATATCATATGTACAGTCATCCGTGTGTTCTCAAAAGTGTTACATAATCAAACAAAAACTCTCCAGCTAGCGGTCTACACATGCTGCTTCTCCCTATCTCCAACCCTCGGTCCTCTGGACCCTGAAGCTACAGCTGAGGTTCAATGCCCATTGAACCTCACGTAACGGTTAACCTTATGCTCAAATAAAACAGTATATGGACAACAGATATTCATGAACAATACAGCAGCATATCACTACATAAGCACAGAGCAGATGCATGATCATAACAATGACAGAACATAAGCACAGAGCAGTATGTAAAGTCCCACAACATGTTTGCACATACCCAGTGCCACGATCACAACACGTGTCCTCAGCGCTAGGAAAACTCAAACGGTATTACCAATACTATAACCCGTGTAAAGCTGTAAGTATAAATGGTGACCCAAGACAGAGTCTCGGTCTATGAACGTATCTATCACATATATGTATATGAGCAGCACAGAGTTAGGGTTACAGTACGCGTCTGTACCTTCGTTGACGAATAATCGGTACGTTTGACGGAAATTTGGTACTTCTGACGGAATACGGTATGTTTGACAGCCGGTACGAAATCACATATATCCTATAAGGACAATATCGTATTTATTAATAAACGACATTATAACAGACATTTTGGTGCAAAATGACCATTTTGCTCCTGGCTTTACTAATCGACTAAATTTTGCCAGAGCTTCGCTACTTTGACTCTAATCTTCCAAAATTTTGCCATATCTCTGACTCCAATATATTTCCAAAAATAAATATCATATTTAACATGATATTAAAATCATACTTGGAAGATTAAAGATCAAACTAACATTTCTACTATAATTACCGAACTATAAACTAGAACTTAGAACTAGGGACCGAAGAATTTACTCAAAGCTTTGCTACTCTTTCTTGCTCCCACTTCTCTCTAACTTCTCTCTAGATTTTCTTAGTGAATTGGTGAGTTTTGAAGTGCAAATGGAGGGCCTATTTATAGGAAAAGTTGTGGCACTATTCATCACTTTTTCATCTTGAATTTTGACCCTTGGATCTAGGATTTTTGAAAGCTCCAATCTTGGCCCTTGAATCCCTCAAAACCGTCCCCCCTCCTTCTTTCCTCAATATGACATCATCCATATGATGTCACCCAAGTGATGTCACCCATGTGCTTAATGGAGTCCTACCGATAAATTTCCCTGTTCGGTGTTCTAATCGCGTAATCTTAAAGAATCTCAAATTTTCCTTAGCATATCTTTGAAGGTCTGAACTTCCTCTTTAGAAATATTTGGGTTAGCAAAATTTTTGGTCTCATTTAGGTTATTTCCTAGTCCTTTGATCATTTTAGGCCAAACGCTGTCGGTTACGGAAATAACTTCTGGTAACACCAACTTCAGGACAAAAATTCACTGATTCATAATATGTCCAGATGTTTACCACTAAATCCAAGGATTTCAAGATAGGATTTAATTTCTATCGTTTCTCATTTATCCTATTTGCTTTTCACAAAATATCTTCTATTATTATAATATTTTCCCTTTTTCAACAAACCACAACCCTTTTCACACTTCTCTTCTTTTTCAACTAAACCACAACCCTTTTCACACACTGCTTTTTCCCTTTTTCTTCTTCAAAACTGCCCCCTTTATTTTTCATTTTTATTTTGTTTTTTTAAATAATTCGTATTATATTCTAATTATCTTATATAATTAGCAAAATTCTCACATTGGTCCTTAGCCAATTACATGGATTAAGACATTTTAAATTGCTAGAATTATTGTGAGCCTTTGATTTTACTTTATGAGATTCAATCTTAGCCATTTAATCTTTAATTAGGGGTTTTACATATATCTCCCAAGTTAATTTCTATATCTCCCATATATAGTATAGGGTCCTTTCAAGTCGTTTCTCATAAGGTGGAGTCAATAGTTTTTATTCTAATTTAAATTATGGGTTAAGGTGCAGATTAGGCAACTAAGTGTTACGCTAGAAGGACCGGACATAAAAATGTTTTGAAGGTATCAAAAATACCAATGAACAATTGAAAGAGAGCAAAAATACCAATGAAGAATTTAAAACTTTAGCGAATAGACCAAAACAGGAATTGTACTACTGTCAAAATAATTTATTTCTTCATTCGTATTTTTGCCTCCTTTCAATTGTTTATTGGTATTTTTGATACATTCAAAACATTTTTGTGCCCGGTGCTCTTAGCGTAATGCTTGATTGGCGAATCTGCACCTTAACCCTTAAATTCTTAGTGAGTAGGAGGTGAAAAGAGGAAGGGGATTAAAAATGTTATAATTAGAGTAAGAGAAGAGAATAGTTGGGCAAAGAGTAATAAAGGGCAAGAGTAACAAATAATAAAAACATAAGTAATAGAATGAGTGGCAGAGTACGAGTAGGAGTATTATCAATTATGAAGCTTGCCAAGGATGGACCTGACGTTATTATCATTCAACAATAAATATGGAATTGTATATAATCAGGCAGAAATTATAAACCTTAACTACTCATTATGTTTACTTATTTAATCTTAATTATAATAACACTAAAAAAATGCAATTAATGACGGAATTCCGTCAACGAGTTTCTGATGGAAATTAGTGACAAAATTTCGTAGCTAAATCATTAGTGATGAAATTTCAAACATGTCCATTGCTAAATCCTCCGTGGCAAAACCCCGTAGTGACGGAATGCAAAATTATGTCATTGGTGACAAAATTTCCAATAGAACATTCCCTATAATATCTGGATAATTATTTATCTTAAATATTATATTTGGGTAATTAATACCTATTTAAAATGGGAAAGTATATTGTCTCTAAATTTGGTAATTTATTAATTTATTTTCTTGGAATTTAAAAAAGCAAAAATCCAATATTATTTTGGGGACCATAAGTTGCCCTATAATTTTTAAAATAATGCATGGTGCATAAATGACCAATGTAAACACAATAGTTGTGAGAAAATAATTAATCCATTTTAATAAAATTGTCAACAATTAGTAGGTGATTAAATAAATAATTAATTGCTAATTGTTTAGGTATGAATAAAGGAAATGTCCAAAGTTAACTATATAAAACCCCTAATTAAAGATTAGTGACCAATGAAGGGTCAAGATTAGCATAAAGATAATTGCTAACTAATTAAAGCATGATTAAGAAATATATAAAATGAATTACATAAAATCCCTAAAGCCTAATTAACCAACATAGGATATGTTAAAGGTTATTAAACATAAGTTTAAGATACAAATCAACTTTGACAAGTCAAAGAAAAATCAAAGGTTTGGATTGAAAGTAATAAAGTTAATCCTAAGGCCATAATTTAGGATCCATGTGAAGAAGGATTAACCAATGGGATAATTACCTATTAGATATATTAAAGCATAAATTAATTAAATAAAATCAAAGTTGAAAAGTCAAAATGGGGGGGGGGGAGCCGAATTCTGTAAGTGTGTGAGTGTGTATGTATGTGTGAGACAAGTGGGAAGGAAAGAGAAAAAGAAGGAAAAAGAGATATTTTGTGAGAAAAAGCAAATAGGATAAGTGAGAACCGATAGAAATTAAATTTTATCTTGAAATATGTGAACTAACTATCAAACATCAGGACTTATTATAAACAAGTGTATTTTTAGCCCGAAGTAGGTTATCTCCGAAGTCATTTCCGTAACCGTCGGGGTTAATCCTAAAATGACCAAAAGGCTAGTAAAAACCCCAAATTGAACCATACTTCTTGTTATTTCAAGGCTTCTCAAGAGGCTACATAAACTTCAAACTTTATCTCTAGGAATATTTGTGATTTACAAAACACATGCAATTGGAACATCAAGTGGGTGAATTGTTTAATATCTAACAAACACACACATGGGATAATGCACATGGGAACATTTATGAAAAATGGAAGAGGATAGGGGAGAGAGAAAGGGAGGACGAATTGGAGAGGATGGAGGGTGAAGATGGAGAGTTCAAAGAAGCCCTAGATCTAATGGCCATGAATGAAGGAGAGAAAGTTTGAAGGAATTACCAAACTTGCCACAACTTTCTTCTATAAATAGCCCTCCATTCCTTTGTAAAATTCTCACACCAATTGCAAGAGGCAATTCGAAAATCTTAGAGAGAAGAGAGAAGGAGGAGCTTTGGAGAAGGAGTAGCAAGGTTCTGGGTAAGTTCTTCGGTCCTTAGTTTTAAGTTCTAGTCTTTTGGTTAGAAGTTTTTAGTAGAATTGTTAGTTAGATCTAGGAAGTACGAAATGAAATTCCTATTCTTGTTTTTATGCCTCATTGCATTGAAAGATGCCTGACGAGGTAAAAACATGGTAGGGATTGAGTTTCTGTAAGTTGGGTGTAAAACCCTAAAAATCTCAGTAAGTAATGCCTAGTAAAAAAAGGTGAATATGAGGTCTCAAACACCTTGTATTGAATTTAACTTGTTATTAGGGTAATTTCTCTTGAAATTAGATATTGTGCAGTTAGGTCCCTAAAACGTTTGAAAGTTTGCAAATAGGTCCCTAAAATATTTATGGGGTATAAAATACCCTAAAAATATTATAAAGAGGAAAATAAATATTTATTTGAAATAGGGAAGAATATTGTCCCTAATTTAGGTAATTTATTAAATTATTACCTTGGAAAAATTAAAGGAGAAAAATGAAAAAGTATTGTGGGGCCATAATTGATCCTAAGGTTTTTAATATTTTACATGGAGCGTAAAATACCAATGTCAGTACAAATTTTGTGAGATAATGATTAATTCTAAGTAAGAAAATTATCTACAATTAGTAAGTGATTAATTAAATAATTATTGGCTAATTACTTAAGCATGAACAAGGGAATAATCATGGTAAATTTTGTAAAACCCTATAATTAGTGGTTTATGGCTATAATTAGCATAAAATATATTTGCTAATTAATTGGAAAATATTAAGAAAAATTGATGAGATTAAGTAATTTTAAGCCTAAATCCAATTATGGACCAATAAGAAATTTTGTAAAAAAAATTATGTAAAAAAATTTATTAAATAATTAAAAAATATATAATATTAATTAATTAATTAATTAAATAACGAAAATAAATAAATAAAAGACCAGGTTTGACCAAAAATCATGGATGGATAAGAAGATAAGATTTTGTGATTAAAAATCATGCTACTTTGGTTAAATGTTGATTAAGTTGTAAAAGCAAATAGGATAAATGACCACCGATAGAAACTAAATCCTATCTAGAAAACCATTGAATGAGATCAAAAATTTAGTTGACCCAAGTATTTTGAAAGAGGAAAAAGAGATCTTCAGGGCTTTGTTCCCAGAATTTTGAGATTTTACAAGATTCCGCGATTAGAGCACCGAACAGGGGACTTTATCGGTAGAAACCCATAAAGCACATGGATGACATCATCAAAGCACATGGTTGACATCATTGGCATGAAATCATGGCCTTGAATGATGATGTAAGGAGGTGGGTTGGATGGCCAAGATGAAGCCACTTCAACAAAGTGCGATCCTACGGTCCAGAATCTGTCTGGTAAAGCATGAATAGTGCACCGAATTTTCTCTATAAATAGGCCATTTCTCTCATTGAGTTTTTCACACCAAATCCTCTTAAGGATTTTGAAATTAGAGAGAGAAGTTAGAGAGAGAAGCTCTGGAGAAGTTGTAGTGAAGTTCTTCAACGGGTAAGTTCTTCGGTTCATAGTTTTAGTTCGGTAGTTCTTGAAGTTCTAGAGTAGATGTTGTTTTGATCTTTAATCTTCCAAGTATGATTAGATATCATTTTTTAGGGATAATTAAGGTATTAATTTCGAAAATAATGTTGGAGGAAGAGTTATGGAAAAATTCTGGAAGATTAGTGTCAAAGTAACGAAGTGCTGGCGAAATTCCGCCGATTAGGGGGTCAGGGGTAAAATGGTCATTTATGACTAAAATGTCCGTCATAATGATAGATCCTTAACAAATACGTTGTTATCTTGATAGGATATCCCTGATTACGTTCTGATCAACTGTCGTACCGTATTCCGCCAGAAATACCGTATAACATCAACGAAGGTACGTTCGCGTACTGTAACACTAACTCTGATATTTATGGTATGCCTGTATATTTGTTAGGTGTATTTTATGAGTAGAGTTGTTATGCTGTGGAGGATGATTGAACATATGCATGCACTGGGAGTGGTATATCTGTATTCACTGGGAGTGGTATGTCCTGATTCACTGGGAGTGGTACATCTGCATTCGCGGGGAGCGGTACATTTGCATTGGGTTGCGTGCTATTATGCTGTTATGTTGTGATTGACTGTAGTCCATGTACTGTATATGTAAATATGAGGTTAACCGTTACCTGGGGTCCGATTGTAAAGGACCTCAGCTCTTAACATAGCGTCAGGTTCTGGAGGATTGAGGATCGAGGAGGGAGGCAAGCAGGCCGCGTAGAAGATCTGACTGAAGATTTCTTTATGTTGTTATATAATTTTGAACCACACGGTTTCTGTACCACTGCTGTAACTAGCCATACTTACGGCATTTTGAATACAAGTATCAGTTACTCAATCGCTCCGATGCTCTACTCTGATGAAAAAAAAATAGACTGCTTTTTGAAAAGTGGGATGTTACATTTTGGTATCAGAGCAGTTGTCCTGACATAGATCTAACTATGTTATATACAAACCATTGGTGTCGAAAGCAAGGCTAGTCTATGTGGGTAAGCCAATCAGTCGCCGTGAACTCGGTGAGGCCCCCATGATAGATACTTACCTAGCCAATTGATTTGAGTAACGGAGTTAGGCTCTACACCTTTTTACAGAGCATGTTTTGAAAATGAGTACTGATATAGCCCAAGGTCGGTATACTACCTTACTTCGGTATACCAATCTACACCGGTATACCATCCTGAACCGGTGTACCACCCTCTGTCGGTGCATCACTCTAACCCCGAGCCGGTGTATCCATCGCCGGTACCGATGCCGGTATCAGTCCTTGATAATCCTGATAACCCTGATATCAGTCTCTGATAACCTCCAGTTTGTACTGGAAGGTAATTCTATCCTAGTACATGCAGTATTTGACTGATGTAGAACTTCTGAGACGTATTTCTGTACCCGTTTTCAAATATAGAGAACCAACGAAAATCTGACGAAGAAAATGTTGCGGGTGTCTGTTCGGTTGCGGTGTAAATACTAAGTGCAATAGAGTTTATGTGTGGTATAGATACTGGTGCGATAAAGTCTGTGATATGCTGGTTATATATCTAAACTTTTCCCTAATAAAGGAAAAAGAACGCGACATGGTGAAACTAAGAGGAGCCGGAGCTCCCAGAGGCCAAGGCAGAGGCCGAGGCAGAGGGCGATGTAGACAACCTCGGACAATACCAGTAGTAAACCCTGAACAGCCAATTCAAGAACCAAATCAACCCCAACAGATTGCCTGGCAAGAGGTAGTGGCTGTAATGCGGGAACAAAGAGAGATGATAGAGGAACTTCGTGCAGAAAGGCAAGCAGGAAGGCAAGCAAGACACGAGGAGGAAGAACGATCTGAGAACGAAGAAGAGAGTGAAGAAAATGATAGACAATATATGAATTAGATGTTAGACACGTGTTCCGTATTTCTTAGTTATATTTGACCGTGATCATGTCATTGAGTAGGAGGTATCTTATGTTGCCATGGTGTGTGGGCGCCATGGAAACATTTGAAGTATCTTGTGTTGCCATGGTATAGCCATGGAGACATTTTGGTATCTGTGGTGTTGACCGCGGTGTATGGGAGCCACGGGAAACACCATATATCAAAGTACGATATGACAAGATCATAGTGGTCAAACCAAAGCGAATTCTCGATCACCAAAAGGAGCGGCTGGCAGACAAAGTAAAGGTCCAACGCGTATAGTCCGATGTTTAGATAGTACGGAGATTAGATGGTGAAGTGCAAATTTCGAGGACAAAATTTTATTTAACGGGGGAAAAATGTAAAACCCTAAAAATCTTAGTAAGTAATGCCTAGTAAAAATAGGTGAATATGAGGTCTCAAACACCTTGTATTGAATTTAACTTGTTATTAGGGTAATTTCTCTTGAAATTAGATAATGTGCAGTTAGGTCCCTAAAACGTTTGAAAGTTTGCAAATAGGTCCCTAAAATATTTATGGGGTATAAAATACCCTAAAAATATTATAAAGAGGCAAATAAATATTTATTTGAAATAGGGAAGAATATTGTCCCTAATTTAGGTAATTTATTAAATTATTACCTTGGAAAAATTAAAGGAGAAAAATGAAAAAGTATTGTGGGGCCATAATTGACCCCATGGTTTTTAACATTTTACATGGAGCGTAAAATACCAATGTCATTAAAAATTTTGTGAGATAATGATTAATTCTAAGTAAGAAAATTATCTACAATTAGTAAGTGATTAATTAAATAATTATTGGCTAATTACTTAAGCATGAACAAGGGAATAATCATGGTAAATTTTGTAAAACCCTATAATTAGTGGTTTATGGCTATAATTAGCATAAAATATATTTGCTAATTAATTGGAAAATAATAAGAAAAATTGATGAGATTAAGTAATTTTAAGCCTAAATCCAATTATGGACCAATAAGAAATTTTGTAAAAAAAATTTATTAAATAATTAAAAAATATATAATATTAAATAATTAATTAATTAAATAACGAAAATAAATAAATAAAAGACCAGGTTTGACCAAAAATCATGGATGGATAAGAAGATAAGATTTTGTGATTAAAAATCATGCTACTTTGGTTAAATGTTGATTAAGTTGTAAAAAGCAAATAGGATAAATGACCACCGATAGAAACTAAATCCTATCTAGAAAACCGTAAACAAGATTTCTAAGGTCAGGGTATATTCTAAACAAGTGAATTTTTACCTCGGAGTAGGCTGCCTTCGAAGTTATTTCTGAAACCGAAAAGGGTTATACTAGACTGACTTTGAATCTATCTGATGTTCAAAAAGAAAATTAGATAAATGAAAAATCTATAGAAACCAAGCCATAACTTGAAATCCAAGAATAAGTTGGTAAATATCTGGGCATATTATGAATCAGTGGATTTTTGTCCCGAAGATGTTGTTACCGGAAGCGATTTCCGCAACCGAAGGCGGATATCCAAAAATCTTCAGCGGAACCGGAGACACCCTGAATGAGATCAAAATTTTAGTTGACCCAAGTATTTTGAAAGAGGAGAAAGATATCTTCAGGGCTTTGTTCCCGCAATTTTGAGATTTTACAAGATTACGCGATTAGAACACCGAACATGGGACTTTATCGGTAGAAACCCATAAAGCACATGGATGACATCATCAAAGCACATGGGTGACATCATTGGCATGACATCATGGCCTTGAATGATGATGTAAGGAGGTGGGTTGGATGGCCACGATGAAGCCACTTCAACAAAGTGCGATCCTACGGTCCAGAATCCGTCTGGTAAAGCATGAATAGTGCACCGAATTTTCTCTATAAATAGGCCATTACTCTCATTGAGTTTTTCACACTAAATCTGTTGGTTTTGATTAGTTTTGATGATGTCTTATATAGATGTCATTCTTAATAGCAAAAAGGTTGCATACTACATTTATCTTTTACTTTGACTAATTATTATATTTAATGTAGATGCAAAGTTTTATGATGGAGAATGTTGATTGAAGAAAGAAGCTCTTGCACAATATAATGGGAATATCATAATATTATGGAAGCAAGAGGTTATCAAATGATTTTGGGGGATAATCTAGAAGGAGAGAAGAAATTGAAGAAGGAAGAACTTGCAATGCAATGGAATATCTTTATTGAAGTTCTTATATTGATGCTAGAAGTATCCAAGATCATATGGAAGTGGAACGGATCAATTCAGAGTTTAAACCATCAAAAATCAGTTCAGGATTAGCAAACTCGAGTTCATAACTTGCAAACTCGAGCTGTAATGTCTTCAGCAACTCTGGCGCCTCTAGACAAGTCAAACTCGAGCTTAGAACTCAAACCTCAGGTTTGGAACTCCAAACTCGAGCCCATCATTAGCAAACTCGAGCCTGTAGTGTCTTCAGCATTTCGGTGTCTCTGGACAAGGCAAACTCGAGCCTATTAGTTGGCAAACTCGAGCTTACAGCGGTGTTCAACATTTCAGCTACTCTGTTCCACGTTTCACTCGGGCGACGTGTGGTCATTCGATGATATCTCCTAAAATACAGATCGGATTGAAGTGAAACTAGTGGCATAAGAAACTAGACTCTCAATGCGTCATTTTGATATATAATTGAAGCCAAACGGAGTCAAGATGAAGGAGCTATGAATTTATGAAGTTGACAGTGATATTCACGTCACACAAATGCCCAACCTTCAATGTTTTGAGTGTATCTCACAAACGGAGAATCCAATTGAGCTGAAATCGATGGCATTGGAAAGTAGACTCAAAGGGCTTTAAAATAGATAGTTGAACCAACCAAAACGGAGTTCAGACCAGGGAGATATGGCCCCCGAAAATAGACAGTATGTTCTTGGTGTTGCACAATTTGCTGAGAAGCAAACTCGAGCCTATTAGTTGACAAGCTCGAGTTCGCGGGTTACAGAGAAAGCTTGAGAGAACATCAATCTTGACAGAAATCAAGATCTAGAAGATGAACTTGCTGCATAATCTCAGAAATGGGAAAGATGACTGAATCCAATGAGAAACTTGAAGAAACGAAGTTGTCTACTCAATTGTAATGCTTCTCCAAAGGATTAAATCATTCAGATGATGAAATACTCCAACGGACATAAGCCAAACAGATTCAGCATTCGAATTAATGTTCATGACAGAATCAACCACTTTGTTGACGAAACGGAAAATCAGAGCATTTACTTTCACGCGTCAAACAGAGGAAAATTCAAGAAGAAGAAATCCTTCACTTGGAAACAATTGATATAGCCATTACTCAGAATGATTCCCTGAACAAATAAAGGAAAGTCATTAAATGACATAACGGTCATAATCTTCAATGCAGAGCAAAAGTTAGAAATCAGAAAAGGCCGTGAGTCCCAACGGCTAGAATTTCGAATGGAGAGAATTCAGAATTGAGAAGCAACGGTCATATGAAGATTTGCCGCTATATATAGAGCTGCATACAAACCTTCAAATATACAACAACAAGCAGAGAACAAGCTTACATCTTCAACATGCTAATACTACGATCTTTATATCATTTACTCTCGATTTTCAATGTCTATAAATCATAGAGAGTGAAATGTTTTGTATTGTACTTCAGTGTTTATCCATACACTTCTGAGAGAGAAGAATCATTGTAAACATCCTATCATTCTACCTTAGAGTTACTCAAGATTGGGTGATCTTGAGTGGGAAATACATTGTGTTGATTACAGCTTGTAAGGGGAGTGAATCCTAGTGAGAGGATTACTTCGAGTGCAGAGTGTGTAATTAAACGGGTGTATTGATTATAGTTTGTAAGGGGGAGTAAGTCCTAGTGTGAGGATTACTTCAAGTACAGAACATGTAATCAAGTTGAAAGAAGATAGTGGATTAAAATTCTCAAGTAGAGCTTGGGGACTGGACGTAGGTCAAGGATTGGGCCGAACCAAGATAAAAGCATATATGAATGATTGCTTATCACTTTATAAATTATTATTGACATTCAAACTATTTCCAGCAAGTGAAGAAAAAGTTCTTAAAGTTCTAAGTTTTTAATCAAACACCCAATTCACCCCCCCTCTTGGGTGATAGCCAAGTCTTTGAACGGGTAAGTTCTTCGGTTCATAGTTATAGTTCGGTAGTTCTTGAAGTTCTAGAGTAGATGTTGTTTTGATCTTTAATCTTCCAAGTATGATTAGATATCATGTTTTAGGGGTAATTAAGGTATTAATTTCGAAAATAATGTTGGAGGAAGAGTTATGGCAAAATTCTGGAAGATTAGGGTCAAAGTAACGAAGTGCTGGCGAAATTCCGCCGATTAGGGGGTCAGGGGTAAAATGGTCATTTATGACTAAAATGTCCGTCGTAATGATATATCCTTAACAAATACGTTGTTATCTTGATAGGATATCCCTGATTACATTCTGATCAACTGTCGTACCGTATTCCGCCATAAATACCGTATAACGTCAATGAAGGTACGTTCGCGTAGTGTAACACTAACTTTGATATTTATGGTATGCGTGTATATTTGTTAGGTGTATTGTATGAGTAGAGTTGTTATGATCTAGAGGATGATTGAACATATGCATGCACTGGGAGTGGTATATCTGTATTCACTGGGAGTGGTATGTCCTGATTCACTGGGAGTGGTACATCTGTATTCGTGGGGAGCGCTACATTTGCATTGGGTTGCATGCTATTATGCTGTTATGTTGTGATTGACTGTAGTCCATGTACTGTATATGTAAATATGAGGTTAACCGTTACCTGGGGTCCGATTGCAATAGACCTCAGCTCTTAACATAGCGTCAGGTTCTGGAGGACCGAGGATCGAGGAGGGAGGCAAGCAGCCCGCGTAGAAGATCCGACTGAAGATTTCTTTATGTTGTTATATACTTTTGAACCACACGGTTTCTGTACCGCTCCTGTAACTAGCCAGACTTACGGCATTTTGAATACAAGTATCATAAGCAGTGATCTTAATCATCTTCCCTTTTATCTTAGTGACCAATGTATCCTCATCATCCTCCTGAGCCTTCTCCAGAATATGCATGTTGTGGTAGAACACTCGGACCACCTCAGGAGAAAATGGCTTACTGATTCCTAAGAGGGGCATAAATTGCTACAACCAATCCGTCATATCCAAGTTGCATTCTTTCTTAAAATACTCCAAGTCTACATATACTATGGGACAGAAAGGTCTCTGCTCATAGTATCTAGCATATAGAAGGTGGTCATCTGCAGCTACATTACCAAGAATCATACCAGATGCAGGTTCTGGTAATTGACCATCTCGGGGCTTGCTCATTGAGACTTGTTCCTGCTTACTACCCGAATCCTGAGACTTGAGTGAGAAGGAGACTCTCTTGCATCCCGAAGCTTGAGATTTCTGGCTCAGGGATGGCTTTGAAATTTGGGGGTCATCTTCTTTCTCCTTAGACCGAATAGCATCGATCGTTCTTTCAGAATCATCGGTTGAATGAGCTAGAGACGGAGACCTTGTGCGTTTCCCTTTCCCAGTAGGTAGAGAGCCGGTCTGGAATCGCGTAGTTGGCTTGGGAGATCATTGAGAACCCACCTCCTTTGACTTGGATTTTGAAACTTTTGCCTTATCGCTGACTTTCGATTTCTCCGATGTTTGGACTTTCAGTCGATAGTAGCGGGATTTCTTGCTGGGAGCTAACTTGGAAGGAGATTTATCACCAGAGCCCGCCATTTGATAGGACGAATTGGGATTGAACTGGGTTTTGAAGAAATTTGTGAAGTGATGCCGATGAGGGGAGTTGCGAAAATTGGAGGAAAATGGAAAGATTGGAGGAATTCAATTGGATGAAATGAAAATTTGAAGGTTGATGAACAATTGTAACGATTGATTTTGGTTAACGATTCGTGAACGGAGGTAACGGATTGAGAGAATTGGAGAGATTTTGAGAAGGGGGAAACGTTAGGGTTTGACGGTGAAGTACGAAATGAACCGTCATTCTCCTTTTTAAAAACACTGTCATACGATGTTGCTCGAGCAGGCTTTAAGTCTTGCTCGAGCATGGATGAACACATGCATTTTTATTTTGAAATTTATGAACTAAACTGACCTCCTATCAAGTATGTACTGTGAATACTTGATTTATAGTTGATATATTAAGATTTTAAGGATATGAAATGAGCCTTTTATACTTGGATTTGATTTACCAAACTTGTATGCTCGAGCAGGTGAGACGAGTTGCTCGAGCAACCTTCCACGTTTTTTTTGTATCTCATTCTTGCTCGAGTAGGGTTATGTTCTTGCTCAAGCAGCAACTTTCCATCTTCAATAGCGTTTCGTTGTTGCTCGAGCAGGCTGACTCTTGTTGCTTGAGCAGAATTTTCTTCTTTAGAGAGTTGCCCGCTATTGCTCGAGCAGACTTACTCTGTTGCTCCAGCAGACTTCTTCTTCACCCGCTGTTGCTCGAGCAGGGCTTATGGCGTGCTCGAGCATGCTTCATCATCTCTGTTTGCCTCTGTCTTTCATAACATAAACAGAGCGTCCTCTATAAACAAAATCTAGAGACTCCGATGCTAAAGTTAGTAATTATCTTGTTGAAACAAATCATTTAAGGAAAAAGTACTTACAATTCATTGGGATTAGCCATACCCAGTTCTCTACGAATAAACATGAATTGTTCTTTGGCTAATGGTTTGGTCAATATGTCGGCCAACTGAAGATGTGTAGGAATGAACATCACTTTGACATCTTTTCTTTGAACATGATCGCGAATAAAATGATGCCTTACATCAATATGCTTGGTTCTGGTGTGTTGAACTGGATTTTTGGCCAAGCTAATTGTATTAGTGTTATCACATAGGATTGGGATCTCCTTCAAATGAATCCCCAAGTCTTGAAGTTGTTGTTTAATCCACAAGACTTGAGTACAACAACTTGAGGCAGCCACATATTCAGCTTCGGTCAAGGATACAACCACAGCCATTTGTTTCTTGCTAAACCAAGATACAAAGATCCACCGAGAAACTCACACTGCCCACTGGTACTCTTTCTATTAGTTTTGTACCCGGCATGATCTGAATCCGAATATGCGACTAAATTATCTTGTTGACCTTTCAGAAACCAGAGCCCCAATTCCTTTGTATCCGAGAGATACCGAAAAATTCTCTTAACATGTTCAACGTGAGATTCTTTGGGAGCTGACTGAAATCTTGCGCATATTCCCACGCTAAATTGAATGTCCAGCCAACTTGCTGCTAAGTATAGTAGAGATCCAATCATTCCCCGATATTTGGTGATGTTGAAATCTTTTCCTTTTTCTTCATCAGCATCCAAGGTAGCCGTTGAACTCATTGGTGTGTCTGCACCATTACAATGCTCCATTCCAAACTTTTTGAGTAGATCACGAAGGTATTTTGTTTGAGAGATGAATATGCCATCCTTTCGCTGCTTGATTTGTAATCCCAGAAAGTAGTTCAACTCACCCATCATAGACATCTCAAATTCGCCCTGCATTTTCTTAGAAAATTCCTCACAAAGAAATTCATTAGTGGACCCGAAAATAATATCATCAACATAAATTTGTATAACTAGAATTTCATTAAGCTTTTTAGTTTTAATGAAAAGTGTCCTATCTGCTTTTCCTCTAATGAATCCTTGATCTAATAAAAATTTTCTCAACCGCTCATACCAAGCTCGTGGAGCTTGTTTAAGTCCATATAAGGCCTTTTTAAGACGATAAACATGATCTGGATGATGATCATTTTCAAAACCGGGAGGTTGTTCTACATAAACTTCCTCCTGGATAAAACCGTTTAAAAATGCACTTTTAACATCCATTTGATAAAGCTTAAAACCTTTTATACATGCAAAGGCTAAGAGTACACGTATTGCTTCCAATCTGGCTACTGGAGCATACGTTTCCTCATAATCAATTCCTTCTTCATGATTATAGCCTTTTGCAACAAGTCTAGCCTTATTTTGGACTATGATTGCAGATTCATCACGTTTGTTTTTGAATACCCATTTTGTGCCAATGACCGAATGATCTTTAGGCCTAGGTACCAAATCTCAAACCTGATTTCTGTCAAATTGATGTAGCTCCTCTTGCATTGCGATGACCCAATCATTGTCTGAAAGGGCCTCATCAATTTTAGAGGGCTCAATATTAGATATGAATGTGGAGAAAGTAACCTCATTTAAAGTACTTCTTCTAGTTCTCACACCCTGATCTATATTACCTATAACTTGGTCCAGAGGATGATTCCTAATGAATTTCCAAGCTTTAGGTTGAGATTGATCCGAATTCTCAACAGAATTTTGATCACCATTTTCGAAAACATTTTTTGGACTCTCAAGAGAAGCAGGGGTTGTTTTTGAATAAAATTGATTTTTGTGAGCTGGTTCATCATCATCATCAAAAGATTCATTAGACTTGGATTCACAGAACACAACATGTATTGACTCTTCAACCACACGAGTACGTTTATTGAACACTCTATAAGCCTTACTCCTATTTGAGTATCCCAGAAATATACCTTCGTCTGATTTGGAGTCAAACTTACCCAGATTATCTTTACCATTGTTGTGTACGAAGCATTTGCAGCCAAAGATATGTAGGTGAGCCAAATTCGGTTTTCTTCCCTTGTAGAGCTCGTAAGGTGTTTTGTTCAGCTTCTTTCATACATAGGCTCGGTTCGATATATAACTTGTTGTACTCATTGTATCCGCCCAGAAGACTTGTGAAGTCTGATTCTCGTTTAGCATTGCGCGGGCCATTTCTGTGAGTACACAATTCTTTATTTCAACTACTCCATTTTGTTGTGGGGTTCTGGGAGCTGAGAAATTATGATCAATCCCATGAGCATCACAAAATTCAGCAAATGCTTGATTCTCGAATTCTCCTCCATGATCAGTTCAGATAGCTGAAATACAAATACCTTTCTCGTTTTGCACCTTTTTGGCAAACACAGTAAAGAGATTAAATGTCCCATCTTTTGAAGGCATAAACATAGTCTAGGTGAAATGAGAAAAAACATCTACTATGACTAGAGTATACAAATTGCCTCCAAGACTCTTAACTCTAGCTGGACCAACCAAGTCCATATGAAGTAGTTGTAAAGGACGATTAGTTGAAATTTCAAGTTTATTTTTGAAGGATGATTTTGTTTGTTTACCCTTTTGACAAGTACTACAGACCATGTCATTTTTAAAACGAAGTTTGGGTAATCCATGGACTAAATCTTTTCTTAGTAACTTGTCTAGTTGAAACATGTTGACATGTGCTAATCTCTTATGCCACAACCAACTTTCTTCCAAGTTGCTAACAAAACATTTTTCAGAACTAATTTTGGGTAATTCTAGAGTATAGCAGTTACCTTCTCTAGGAGCCTTGAATAATACCTTTAATTTACCTTTATTAATTGGAAGATCATCCTTACTGATAATAAGGCATTCCTCTGAATCGAACAGGATCCAATTATTTTTGTCAGCACTTTGACTAACACTTAAGAGATTGTGGCAGAGACCTTCTACTAGATAGACGTCCTTGATCAGAGGTCAATCCTTTGTGCCAATTTCACCAAGTCCGGTGATTTTTCCAGATTGGTCACCTCCAAAAGTAACCTTGCCACCATCTCTTGATCTCATTGCCACAAACTTGTCCTGATCCCTCGTCATGTGTCTGGAGCATCCGCTGTTAATGTACCACTTATTGACCTTTGATGCTCTCATATACACCTGTAAATCAGAACATATTAAGTCTTAGGTACCCATCTTTTCTTGGGTCCTTTGAGGTTAGTTCGAGCCTGAGGAACATAGGTTCCTTTAGGCACCCACTGATAATTACCAACAGGTCTATCTCTTCTGTCTTTCTTATGAAAACAAGATGAAGTCGTATGACCTTTTCGGTTACAATAGCTGCAGTGAGCAAATGGATTTGATGAGTGAACAATTTTTCGAAAATAGTTCAGATAAGATTTTCCACCACTCTTCTTATTTCCTTTCTTTCTATCCAGAATAGGATTGTAACCTATCCCTGAACGATCGTTCGTATATCTCTGAGCTTTTTAAATCACATTTAACATTTCACTGCCTTTAGCAAACTTTTCAAGAGTTTTGGTAAGATATGAGTTCTTTTTCTTTAAATCAACACATTCTTCACAGATGAGATTTTCAGGAGATGAGAGATTTTCTACTTGCTGCTCAAGAGTAATATTTTTATTTTTCAAACTCATTTTGAACGAGGTTGTACTCAGCAAACAATTCATCATAAGTAGGTTGAGAATCGTATACCTCACTATCATTCTCACGTTGTTCTTCTTCTGCAACAAGACAGATGTTTGCGGTATCTTCCTCTTCCTCACTTTCTTCTTCTGAGGAGCCATCTCCCCATATTGCAGATACGTAGGCATTCTTCTTGAAGTGTTTGAACTTCTTTTTCTTATCCTTATCATTTCCCTTCAGCTGGGGACACTCTGATTTGTAGTGTCCTGGCTTCTCACACTCGTAACAGATAATTTGATCTTTATCCTTGTATTCACGTTTGTTACTTGAGCTTCCTCCTTTCTGAAATCTATTTCTGAAGCATTGGTCCTTTTTATAGAACTTTTTGAATCTTCGAACCATCATCCCCAGTTCTTCATCATCATCGTCATCATTATCATCCCATTGGTTTCTTTTTCCTTCACAACACTAAGAGCAACACCTTTCTTCTTGTTGTTGTTGATCTCATCCAGGCCCTTTCTGAATTTCAGCTTGCTCTCATATTCGGATAAGCTTCCGAACAGAGCAGTAACTGAGGTCATTGATTCACCTCGAGCTTCTTCGATTGCTGTAACCTTTACTTCCCAATCTTTTGTCAGAACGTTGAGAATTTTTATGACCTGAGATCGTTGATCATAAGTTTTACCAAGGGCTGCCAACTGATTAGTCAAATGTGTGTAGCGGAGTTGAAAATTAGGGATGGTTTCTCCAGACTTCATCCGAAGTAAGTCAAATTCTATGGTCAAGGTATTGATGTGATTCTCCTTGATGCCAGATGTTCCTTCGTAAGCAATCTCTAATGCCTTCCACATTTCTTTTGCAGAAGCTAGATTACATATACGGAAGTACTCTTTTTGACTAAGGGTACTTTGAAGCATTAATACGGCTTTGCTATTAAGCGTAATCTTCCTTCTGTCATTGTCGTCAAATTCATCTTCTTCCTTAGGAACTGCAAATTTGCCTTCAGTACGCGTGGGAACATAATCTCCATTTTCTATCACTTGCCAGAGACCATATTCGGTTGCCAACACAAACACTTTGAACTTTGCTTTCCAAAATGAATAATGTTCGCCATTAAAACCCGGTCGTCGATTGATCGAAGCTCCGTCAGGTAATATTTCGTCCATGATCTTTCTCGGGATGTTAAGCCCAACTGAGAAACCTAGAGCTCTGATACCAAATGAAGGTGGAATATCACCTAGAGGGGCGGTGAATAGGTGATTATAAAAATTTTTGTTCCAAACAAAATTCACACCCAGAATGATCGAAAAGCAGAGACTGAGAAAAGAGATAATGAACATAGAGGTTTATACTAGTTCGGTCTAATTCAACGACCTACGTCCAGTCCCCAAGAATACCTTGGGATTTCGCTATCCTTTCAAATGAGCACAATTACAAACTCTGTATCAGGACGATCCTATCGCTCTCGGACTCGCTCCCCCTTACAAGTTGTAATTCGTACACCCACACTTAAGGTTCCACAACCTTAAGATTTGCACTAATACAAATGAAAATGATGTTTGATTCCTCAGTTAATGAGTAAATATGATAATCACTGAAGCTCACTAATCTCAGAGTAATTGATGAAAGAGTAAAAGTGGTTGAACAAATTGAATGCACAAAGTTTCGGTGGTTAGCGAATTCAATGCTTCGTCTATTTATAGATATTGCAATAAATGACCGTTGGTGAAGCCTGAAGAATTATATGTTGTGACTTGTGAATATATCCGTTAGACGGTGAAACCTCGGACAATGTTCTTCTTCGTTCAAATCATCTAGATGAATATTCCCGTTGGACTTTCTTCTTTATTCCTTTTGTTTTAGCAGTTGTGAGATAGCATTTAATGCTTTGAGTGGAATGTAGAAGTAACCCTCCATCGATCAGAGTATTGTTACAGAGATTATCAGATAATTTGGTAACTGCATTTAATGCGCTTCTGACACATATTTGCTTTCTGTAAATCTGATATTTAATCCATGCTTAACTTAGCTGAAACTCATTAGCAAACTGATTAAATGAAATTAGAAAGAGTAATGAGTAACAATAAGATGTATTAGAATTGATACATTCATTTCATAAATTACGCAGACGGAGATTTGAAAAACAGAGGTACCCTGCTCGAGCATGAATCCATGCTTGCTCGGGCAAGCTACTTTCAAATAGGCAAAATGATGTTCTTTATCGCTGATGCTCGAGCAAGCCTTTTTGTCTGCTCGAGCATGGTGCTCGAGCATGAAGTTTTTCTTGCTCGGGCAAGATCTCTCAAAAACATGTTTCTTCGCTGTTGCTCGAGCATGCCATTTTGCTTGCTCGAGCAAGCCTCAGGCAGATGCGAAGTTGTTCCATTTCAGCGATGCTGCTCGAGCAACCTATTTCTCCTACTCGAGCATGGTGCTCGGGCAAGCGTGGTTCAGTGGGTGTAAATGAGGGATTGAGAGATGTTGCTCGAGCATGCCTTTGTCTCTGCTCGAGCATGAAAATATCATGCTTAGGCAGACACTATTCAGAGGCGAAATAAAAGAGATGCTCAGGCAAGCTTTTTATTCTGCTCGAGCATGGTGCTCGAGCATGCCTTCTTTTATGCTCGAGCAAGCCTCTTGACTTGCATTCTTTTCGCTTCTGCCTCGATGCTGCTCGAGCAAGGAATTTCTCCTGCTCGAGCATGATTGCTCAATTCCCTAACAAATGTTCTTTGGCTCGATTTTGCTCGGGCAGGCTATGAGTGCTGCTCGAGCAAGATTCACTCAACTTAGTTCCTAAGTCCTGAATCCCGATGATGCTCAGGCATGATTAATGGGCTGCTCGAGCATACCATGAAAATTACATTTTTAACTCAATTTAATAACTTATAAATTGTGATCATCAAAACACTGAGAACTAACAATTAAGTGACAAACTCAAGTTTTGGACCTTTGATGAGAAATCATGTTTTAGTCCAAAATCTGAAAACTGGAGTTTTCAAAATGTTCAATTTTAGCAAAGTTCTCTGCTTGACCTAAACTCGAGTTTCCATAATTCTTTGAAAAATGGAAACTTCTCTGCTTGTTCAAAACTGGAGTTTTCAAATCGAAATTGTTTTTTTCAAAACTTTAGAAACTTTGAGTTCTTCTCTGTAAGACTGAAACTCGAGTTTCCAAAACAAAACTTGAGTTTCCTCATTTATGAGAAAACCTTTGAAAAACCTTGTCAAGTCAAAACTGGAGTTTTCAATCAAAACTGGAGTTTCCACAAGTTCAAAATTGTGCATTGTTCTCTGTATGCTGTAAACTCGAGTTTTCAAAATCAAACTCGAGTTTCCAACAAAACTTGGAAACTTAGAGAACTCTCTGTTTAGGCCAAACTCGAGTTTCCAGATGAAAACTGGAGTTTTGCTATCTTTGAAAAATTGGTAGCTCTCTGTCTTGCCAAAACTCGAGTTCATTAAAACCAAACTCGAGTTTGCTTTGCCTTTGAAAAACTTAGATGCTCTCTGTATGGTCAAATCTCGAGTTTTTATATCAAAACTCGAGTTTGCCTATCTTTGCAAAAACTTGAGCTATTCTCTGTCAAGTCCAAACTTGAGTTTCCAAACCAAAACTCGAGTTTGCCTTTGACAGTAAGTTTTTCAACTTAACAAAGACAAACTTCAATCTGTGTTTACAATTGTCAGTTATCATCAAAACCAATAGAGAACTAACATATATTGCCCCAGAAGTTTTCAAATCATAGCAATTTCACTCGAGTTATTATCTAAGTTAAGTTTAACTATTAGTTGACCAAATTTCCTAAGCTAGTAGGTCCAGTGTCATCCACATCATTTTTGTTAAAGAGAAAATTTGCCCTGAAAGTTCTCACTCGGGAGAAATGTTGCCCTAGAAATTTACAAATCATAGTAACGTCAACTTGAAAGTTTTCCAAGTTAAGTTTGACTTTTAATTGACCAAATATGCTAAGCTAATAGCGTAAACAACAATGAATAAAAAGAAGCTGAAGATGGAGGGGGACCTTAGGTTCAAAAAAGAGAAACAAATTAAAGAAAAATATATAATTACTGATGCATTAGAAATTAAGAAAGATTGTTGAGAATAAGGCTACTGAAATCCCTCCGCCACCTTACCCCAGAGACATCAAAATATACGACCCCTTCGATTTTATCTTTAACGCACAAGATGCTTTCTCCCCTTTGATTTTATCTTATTCGATATGCTTTTTTAAAACAATTTGTTTCCTGATTTATAAATATAACTTGGAAAAAATGAAGTGGATGACATATAGACTTGCTAAATTAGTATATTTGGTCAACTAATGAGTAAACTTAATATGGATAACATCCAGGGTCAAATTACTACAATTTGGACACTTCTAAGGCAAACTACTCTTGAGTGAAAACTTCTGGGACAAATTTCACCTATCCCTAAAACAAACATGAGCTACCAGCTCCACATATTTGGTCAACTAACGATCAAACTTAACCTAAATAATAGTCATGGTGACATTTGGTATCAAAATTGGCCAAGCACCCTATCAAGGGCTTGTGGCCTAGCCTATTTACAAATAGGAACAGGCTTGAGCCTTTTAATATGCTTGTTTTTCTTATCAGGTCAAGCTTGTGCTACTACAAAAAAACAAAAAAACGATCTAAATAAGACCCAATTAACGTCCCTTTTCAGAGGGACGTCTCGGGAAGGGTAGTCGTTTTTGGAACGTTTGGCGTCCTGAAATTAATTCCTGAATAGAATTTAGGATCCTCATATGAGGCGTCCTGAATTAATTTCAAGACTCCTTAAATCATGTGTTGGCGTCCTGAATTTAATTTCAAGACACCTTATATTAGTTTTTTTTTAAATGCCTGCTACATATTTATAATTCCCTAATTGTCTGCAAAATAGGAATATAATATTTACAAGCCACTAGCAGGCATAGTGCTCAAAATGGAAAACATTCTTTAACTAATCAGGCTGATTAAACAGTGAGACATGATGAGCCCAACCTTCCCACCAACTAAGAAATGTCATGAGTCCATAAATAGTAAAGAAATGTCCAATAAAATAGCAACAAGTCAAAATGAAATAGTGAACTAGTGCACTATACATTTGAAATACATGAAATACATGAGTATCAACAACAATGTCAAAATCAAATACATGAGCATCAACACAATGTCAAATTCGCACTATACATTTGAACTAGTGCACTACCAACAACAATGTCAAATTCCCTTTAATTTGTACCTTTTTCTCTATGATGGGATCTTCAATTATCGTCATCATTCTTGCACCTGCAACACATGCTCACCCTTAATATTTATATATAGAGTGGTGGGACACATTAAGCAATCCGATTAAGGAGGGAGGGAATTAAAGCACAATCAAATCATATAACGAGGGATGATGCCTTTGGACTACTCGAGAGGAAACATCACAATTCCTAATATATTAACATTCATATTCTTCATTTTCAAACCCAATCAATCCACATATCAAGGAGAACCCCCCAAATCCATTCCCTTAAACACACCCAAATTTCATAAAGAAAACAAGCAAAAATAGTAATCATAATCCCAACAATTTGATGAAATTGCAACCAATAAAAAAGTAGTCTAGAAAATGCATCGGCAACATGACAAAATTCTCTTTAAAAGGATCCAAGCTTTTCAAGCAGACAAATAGAACCACAACAGTTTGAAAATAATTACAGTCGATAAAAAAACTACGGAAATAGCAACAAATAAAACGTCTATCAAAAGATTTATTCACATAGAACATATGATCACCTGATCCAGCCAAAAAATGTGAAGTAAACTTTATATACCTATAGGTGTTGCAGAAGATGTCTAGCCAAAACATCTCGAACCGTATCGATTTCTTCATCCGAGAACGGATCCACACTATTAAAAAACTGTAAATTGGAAAACAAGCCATAAGGTAAACCAATGAAGTGAATGAAATAATTAAAAACTCAAGTACATTCTACAAAAATATCATAATTTGAGAATCATGGAGCGATCACGTACGTGTTGAAAACCTGTAATACGTACGTAGTATCTGCACTCGGTGTCCCCTGATTGTCGAGGGCACTATAAATCAAAAGCAACTTGTTAAAACGAATAAAGGCATATCGAAAGTTACAGTGTCAATGAAAGAACTTGAATTGAAACTACTTACCTTCAGATAAAACCACTTCGGTCCACCCTGCTCTCGTGCTCCAGGAAGCATTCTAAACGTCTTGAGACCACTATCATTAAAACAGAAATTAACAGACATGAAAACAATTCATTTAAAACAAGAATCGATGATTTAGACAAAAATTTACTTACTCGGTAAACATGGTTTTGATGTCATCGTTTGGCTTGCCACCTAAGGAATCCAACCAATAACATACATTGTTGGCGGGACAAACAACAACCAGGGTCCAATGACCACTACAACATATACATATTAATATTAAATTAAGACAAGAAAGCAATTTATTCTTAAAAATGTAATATAGACAAAACTAAAATACATACCTGTCAATTATTGGCGCTAGATAACAAGGCAATTCTTCGTTGCCCATTGTACAACCAACATAAAGCGCCCTTCTGCCTAACTTATTCTTCTCCCTCGTCGTGTTTGCAGGACATAAGAAGCCATATGAACCCGTTCGGGCATTCTGGACGCATATGTCGTAGCAAACACTATGATCAAAATAAAATGATAACTATTGTTAAATATATAAAACATAAAAAATCATTGCAATAATTAGAGGGGGGAAGAACTTACATGATTGCAAGTTGAAGAAACTCTATATATAAACACTCCAAATGCATAAACTCCCCCAAATCTTTATTGTCAATGGTAATGGGATATGTCTTTTCTGCACCGACAATGCCCGCACGCATCTCCAAAGATATGAAGTTGATGTCCCTGTACAGCTCTCGCAGCTGTACTAAGTAGGGAAATCTGGTCGCAGCTTTTTCATCCTATGAAAACATACAAAACATATTATGTGAGTAGGTTAGCAATGAAAATCAATTGAGAACCTCCTCATCATCACTCAGTAATGTATTTCCTACCATTAAAGGTGTCTTCACCATCTGAATAAGATGATTCAGCCAAAGGATGAACGATCTTATGGCCTTGCCTAAATCAGGAACCTCCTCATCAGCAATCGGAATGGCTGTCCTTTCTTCCCCCTCTCACACACTTTTCACAGTCACCCTACGTTGGTCTTGTGGAATTTGGTTGTTATGGTGGGCGGTTTGTTCTAAGTAAACAAGACCATCGGCAAAAATACGCCGGTGTGGGACATCCAAATATAGTGTGCAAGGTTGTCCTCCTTGTGGAGTGTGAGAAGGCTCACCAATATCAACTTCTGGAGGCTGAAAACTGTCTTTGCTGCTGGGGAAGGCCGGGGCTGGCTGGGTTGTACGTCCCGTATTTTCCTTCTCTTGTATCATAGACCTCATTTCACCCCGTACTTGTGCCAGAATCTCATCTACGAGGGACGCTCGAATTTTTGCTAGAAGCTGGGGACTAGGGTTGTCATCGTCATGTGAACAACGTGAACGCCATCCAAAATATTTTGCTACACTAACTCCCTGTGTCTCCCCTCGAACAGCATCAAGGTAATCTGGCTTCCCAATCGCCATTGACAAAATGTCCATCCGTGTAGCTGGCGAGAATGAACCTTGGCTACTCTGCTCCTCAAGTGCATCCTGCATCAAAAGATTGTTCATAAATAATATCTAAACTTGCATAATATAAAACAACTGAGGCTAGTTAATATGTCTAATTTAACTACTTACAATCTTTGAGGCAACCTCAGCTAATCTTCATTGATGTATTTGTCACCTTTCATTCTCGCAGCTTTCCATTTTTGGTGACGAGGAGGACAAGCAGGGGCCTGGGCAGCTTCCTTCATTCGCTCTAACTCTTCTTTCATCATCTTCCGTTCCAACTTTTTATTGCCACCTCTAGACATGCAATGCAGATACTTATTTCTCGCTTGCCTCTCTCTATTGGCTTGACTTTTTTCCTGTGACACGAAAACAAATAAAACTTAGCATACGATGTCACGTAGATTCAACTAAAAGATAAGATATGAAAGAAATTTTACAAGAAATTCAGGATTTTGCCGAGATGCCACAAACTCCTGCCAGTCCTCTGGAGAAATGAAATCATAAATCTTACATGGATCCTCGTTCCTCTTTGACCCTCGAATATACTTTCTTGTTAGCTTGTTCTTAAAATCCTTCCAACGTAAACGAACCTCGCCCATCCAATGCTTGTTCATCGCCGTATTGTTGGGGACATCGAACGTTTGCTGCAAGGTAAAATAGAATATCATTACATATCAAGTAATAAGACTAAAGATACAAATGCATTAATGTGGAAAGTGATATACCAAAATTTGTGCCCAGATCAACTGCTTCGTTTTATCCGGAACCAACTTCCAACTAGAGTAGACAATGCGAACTTTGCTTCGAGCCAGATAGCCTAAATAGGAAATGAAATTGTCTTCCTCTTTACCAATTGGATTCATATTGGCATCAAACTCCACATGCAGCCGCTTCTTTTGACTATCACGACGTGCAATTAGCGCACCCATATATGTGCTACCTCTACCCTTTCTCTTAACGGTTTCATCAACTCTATCACCCGAAGACTTGTCAGAGCTGGACATATTCCTATTCATCAAGGACAAATCAATGTTAGATAGGTTATTAAGTAATAAACAAGCAAATAAAATGAACTAACATGTTAAACCACTACAAAAATAACATAGTACTATTTCATAACTGAAGATCTTACTTCATATGGTTTCCCATATTCCTTCACAATTATCCTTTCTTGCAGCATATTCTTCATCGTCTACCAATTCTACTTCACGTGTTGTAGGTGGATTTGTTGAGAAAGGGAGTATATCGTCAAGGCTCAAGGATTCTTCACCATACTTCTATTTTTTACTTTGAAGTACAATGGACATTTTTTTATTTGCAGGGTCTGAAACATAAAACACTTGTTTCGCCTGGCTTGCTAGAATGAATGGCTCATCTCTATGACCAAGTTGTTGAAGATCAACTGAGACAAATCCAAATTTAGGATCTATGACAACAACATTATTGCTAACCCACTACATTTCAATAAAGCAACTTTGAACTTGTTGTAGCTCATCTCCCATATTTCTTCAATAACTCCATAATAGGCCATTGATGCTAACACCGGGTTTTTGTCTTTCAAACTCGAAAAGTGCATGGATTCAACTTCAACCATCACCCCACTATTTTGCACAGAGCTTCTGTCATCTTGGTCTTTTGTGTAGAAAGAATATCCGTTTATATCATAACCGCTCAATGTGATGACCTGAAAAGAAGGCCCCCAGGCTAACCACTCGATTGTATCCGACACACCGGTCTCGTGCAATACCGTCTCCTCGAACCACTTTATGAATGTCTTCTTTTGCTCATTAGCTATATGCATGTCATTCTTCCTTGGATTCATATTCTTCAAACTCTTTTTGTGTTCGTCAATGTATGGTTGAACTACTTCCATGTTATTCAGGATGTACAAGTGTGCTTGCAACACCTCTTCACGAGGCATATTCTTTAGTTTGATTCCTCGAGTTCCCACGCTTATCCCTCGTCATGCTGATATTGTATCGTCGCCCCTAATAGATAATCTTTGCAGAATTCCATAGCCTCTTCAACTACATATCTCTCAACTATTGAGGCTTCCAGTCGATAAGGATTTTTAGAATACCCTTTTAAGATCTTCATGTATCACTCGAAAGGGTACATCCACCTTAGGTAAACTGGACCGCAGAGCCTTACCTCCCTTACCAAGTGCACTATCAGATGCACCATTATATCAAAAAATGCAGGAGGAAAATGCATCTCTAGTTGGGACAAAATAATAGAACCCTCATTTTCCAATTCATCCAGCTTTTCAATGTCAATGACTTTGTTACAAATAGCATTAAAGAACATACTCAATCTTGTTATAGTGGTTCGCACTTCATTTTTCATAATGCCTCTAATAGCTACTGGTAATAGTTGTTGCATTAACACCTGATAATCATGAGACTGCATTCCCACTAACTTCAAATCGTCCATTGAAACACACCTTCTCAAATTAGAAGAATATCCTTGTGGAACCTTAATGTCATATAGACACCCACACAAACTTTTTTTCTCCACTTTTGATAGTGTATGAGGTGCTGGCTCCATGTATTCCCACTTACCATCTTCCATTACTTGTGGATGTAACCGTTCTCTTATTCCTATATCAACCAAGTCTAGTCTTACATTAATTCCATCCTTAGTCTGCCCTGGTATGTGCAAAAGAGTACTGACAAGGCTATCACAAACGTTTTTCTCCACATGCATCAAATCGAGAGTGTGTCTCACATCAGGACTACGCCAATATGGAAGATCAAAGAAAATTGATCTCTTCTTCCATATATTCTTCTCACCCGCAATCCTTTACTGCTTACCCAATATGACATTGATATGTTTCACACGACTATAAACTTCCTCTCCGGTCAATGCCTTTGGAGCCGTTCTATGCTCCGGTAAGCCGTTAAAACACTTTCTTAACTTACGATATGGGTGGAACGGAGGAAGAAACCTCCTATGACCGAGGTAGACCATTTTTTTCGTGCTTTAGTTGATGGAAGTTTGTGTCAGCTTCACATATTGGACATGCTTTATGCCCCTTCACCTTTTTGTTGTACTATTATCCAATTTATGCTTTTTCAACCTCTAGTCATCACCTTAAAATACAAATTTTGAATAAAGTTTCTAATTTTCAATAAACATGTCAATATAATAAATTTTGAAAATCTTATTTAAAGAATTATCCACATGTAATTGTTGCACTCTGTGACCTGAAGTTTTTCCACTACGTAATGATCGATACCCCCACCGGATGCCCCTAATTAATTAAACATGTGTGATGCTTAGCTTATTGCTTAGAAAGTAAATATCAGGCAAAAAGAAGAGAAGAAAATATCAAAGTTATTGATGATCTATTTGAAAAACTAACTAAAGGATATGTATCAAAGCTAATTTTTTGATCCAAAATAATTCTTGAAACTAAAAGAAAACCCTTGATAGCGGATTACAAGTGAAATTTTGTTAAATTACAGGAAGATATCATAATACCTACCCAAATGATCCTAATCCTATAATAGAAATTTAGAAGGAGAAAAAAATCTCATTTCAGATAGAACATGATGAATTCACCCTTATCACAACAGCTCAAAAGTTTTGATAAAACCAGCAGCAATTGAATAATATATATAAGTAATAGCACCCTTTATTTGCACGAACAATATGTATCAATTATATATGAGAGCAGACATAAATTATACATGAATGGCGAGGGCCAAGGAAATAAAAGCCTATTCAAGCCAAGAATGGCAACAAGCAAAAGCATTTAGGGGAATTGCGTACCGTTAGAGATCGTCGGAGAAGGTGGGGTAAGCGGCGGAAACAGACAACAAGAGCCAACGGACACCGCCGCGAAGAGGGAAGACAGAGAGGAGATGGACTGTCGCGTAAGGGAGGGACGACGTGAATCGCGATTAGGGCTTACGGTGTGAATCGATTTCGACCAAGGAGACTGATGAAGTGTAGAGGAAATAATAGCTGAGCTCAATTAAGAGTGTGGCCGGGTAAGCGAAAAGACGCGGTTCATAGGGTTATTTGGCAATTTAGGCGTTTTGAAATAATATTCAGGATGCCAAAAAACTAATTAAGGCGTCCTGGAATTATATCATGATGCCTTAAAGTTAATTAAGGCGTCCTGATAATATATCAGGATGCCTAATAATTAATTAAGACGTCCTGATAATATATCAGGATGCCTAAAAATTAATTAAGGCGTCCTGAAATTATATCAGGATGCCAATAAATTAATTTAGGCGTCCTGATATAAAATCAGGACGCTAATAAATGACATAAAGGCGTCCTGATCATAATTCAGGACACAAAAAAAATATATTCCTAAAACATTAGTTGGCGTTAAAAAAGTTTGCGAAATGGCGCCATGGCGATAAACAATTAATTTTTGGCACTAAAAATTTAATTTTAGGCGTTCTGAAATTGTTTTAGCACGCCTTATTTTCTTATAGGCGTCTTGAACATTATTTTAGGACGCCACATGCTTAGAATTCAACTATATAATTACAAGAATGCCACTGCGTTTACTTTTAACTTCCTTTTAAAAAATAAGGACGTCTTTTAGGGAAGTAGTAACCTTTTTTTTGTAGTAGTGTAGACTCACAGAGAAGCCTATTAGGTCGGCTTGGCCTATTTTATGTTTATAATATTAAAATAATTGTGTTGAAGTTTGCTTAAAAATCACAACCCCTAGTTGTTTTTCCTTTCATTGTTTCCACACCATTTTTGCTCCTCACTCTCAATCTCTTAACCTCTCAATTTCACTTGTCTCGCCACTCTCTGGCACTGATGTAGAGTATTGCCCCCTCACGCTACATGCTTATTCCTCTACATTTTTCTTCTCTTATCCTCGCTCTTTCCCTCTCCATCTCACACTTCTGGTCTTTTTCCTTGTTTTTCTATCAAGAAACACCAAATACGAAAATCCCATTGCCTTCCCCTTGTTTTTCATTTACTCCACGAGCTTATGAAAGTCAAAAGCGAGGCATCAAATCTCTTTGCTCTCTCTCAAGTATATATCAATATTATATCTTCCTTTTCCTTTTTAGTTTTATGTTCATTTACTCTCTCTCTCTCTCTCTGCCTTCTCACTTTCATATATTTCATCCTCAATTCGATAGCTTTATCATATTGTTCCTACTTCCTCTCCCAAAGCTTCAAGAATACAGATTAGTTCTGAAATATGAGGTTAAGAGATATTTTTTAATATATAATATTTTCCCGTTTGATTGCATCTTTGTGGTGATACTTAGTTTATCATTTTGATTTGTTTGTTTCCCACAACTTTTCACGGGTGGAAAAAAGGCTTTTAAGACCAGACAAAACAGGTACATTAGGAGCGGACCAGCGACCAGTCTTGTTCCAGGCGGTATTAAAATTCGACCTTTAGGACCGGACTTTTACCCGGTCTTAAAGAGTTTCTTTAAGACCGGACGTTTTAAACCTTCGGTCTTAAAAGTAGTACTAAATAAATCTAAAATATTTTTGGTTCGGTCCTAAACCTCAAACTTTAAGACCGGACATAAAATCGACCGCTCTTAAAAGATCCAAATATTAAGACCGGATAAATATCAATCCGGTCCTAAAAGTTGTACTAAATAAATCTGAAATATTTTTGGTTCGGTCCTAAAACTCAAACTTTAAGACCGGACATAAAATCGACCGCTCTTAAAAGATCCAAATATTAAGACCGGACAAATATCAATCCGGTCCTAAAGATAGCGGACTCTAAGATCGGAGGACTAATTACCCGGTCTTAAAAGACAGACTTTCAAGACCGGATTTTTTCAACGGACCGGTCTTAAAAGACCAACTTTTAAGATCGGCTTAACACCTTTAAGAGCGGTGTTATATATACATCCGGTCTTAATATTTGAACATTTAAGACCGTCTTTTTTATTTGCGGTCTAAATTTTCCCGTATTTTTTCCCTGTTTCGTTCTTCCCGATCAATATATATACACAAATCCACCATCCAAAACAGCACATAAAAGTCGATATACTTTAAGCTACAAGCTATGAACATGAATAAATTGAATTGGGAAAAAGAATACAAATATTATCCACCATGAGTTATGTGGCCTCTTAATTAAGTCTACAACAACTAAAGTAATTTATACAATAAGCTAAGATATAACTAATTACAATCACAATGAGTTACAATACATGCAGCACGTAATTCAACATACAAATGTAGTCCAATATATTATTCACCATGCCTTCATTTGATTCCCACCCAACAACGTAACATGCATCCTCTTTATAACATGCCCCTTTAAAACGGATCCGCCACAAAAACAAAACAAGAACAAATTCATATTCAATGATGACATTGTTTAATTAAGAACATAGAAGGAATATAATAATAGTTAAAACCTTAAAGTTTTCTAAGAATTCTGCATATGAATATTAATTACCTTATGAATTGACTCTTTTATAAAGTGATATCCTCCCATATCCCTTCTTGATGATCATTTCTTATGCCGGGTTCATTATCCGCTTCATCTTCTTCATTCATGTTCGGTAGACCCCTTGTAAAAGGAGTACTCTCAGGAAGACCATAATTTGAATGACTTTCCTCATCAATATCAATGACCCTCTTTCCTTGGAGAGCTACAGACCACATTTTATTTTCTTGATCGGTGATATAGAACACTTGTTTCGCATGATCTACCATAATAAAAGGTTCATCTCCAAAACTTCTACTATTGACATCGACTAAAGTGAATCCTAGTCAATCGATCTGAACACCATTATTGACATTAACCCACTTGCATTTGAAGATGGGAAATCTAACTTTGACATAGTCCACCTCCCAAATCTCTTCAATAACCCCATAATATGGCATGACCGCCAATTTAGGCCTCTTGTCTTTCGAATCGGAGAAGTGCATAGATTCACCTTGAACATAACACCACTATTCTCGGATCGTGCTCCTATCATCTAGGGACTTCGTGCAAAATGTATAACCATTGATCACATACGAATTCCAACTTATGACTTCAACCTCAGGACCACGTGCTAACCATTTCATTGTGTCGAAACACATTCGATCCCTCGACCTTTTCTTTGAACCATTTTGCAAAAGTTCTGTTATGCTCCCTAATCAACCTTTGTTCGGTCATTCGATGGTTTTCTTTCCTTACAGCCTCTTTATGTGCAGATATGTTGGCTTGAACTTCATCAACATTATTCAAGATGTATAAGTGGACTTGTGACAATTCATCAAGATCCACACTCTTTACCGAAGCCCCTCGTCTACCCCCTTCAGCCAGCTGACGTTTTGGAAGCCCAATATGTCTTACTTTGGCCAAATAATTTTGACAAAATTCCATGGCCTCTTCAGAAACATATTTCGAACAATTGATGCTTCAGCCGGTACACGTTCTTCACATACCCTTTTAGGAATTTCATAGATCTTTCAATAGGGTACATCCACCGTAAATGGATAGGGCCGCACAACTTTATCTCCTCACTAGATGAACAATGAGATGAACCATGATGTCAAAAAATGAAGGAACAAAAAGCTTTTCAAGGTGGCACAAGATAAGATATCCTTCATTCTCCAATTCATCCAACTTTTCAATCTTGAAAACTTTACTACAAACCGCATTGAAGAAGAAACAAAGTCTAGTCAAAACGACCCGAAGATCATATTCGGAGATCCTCGAATAGCTACTGGGAGTAGCTGTTGCATCAAGACATGACAGTCATGAGACTTTTGGCCTACTAATTTCAAGTCCTTCATCGAGACAAGCCTCTTAAAATTTGAAGAATACCCCGTGGGAACTTTTGTGCCATGTAAACGCTCACAAAAGCTTGGTTTCTCATCCTTAGACAAAGTATGAGAAGCCGGGGGACAATAAGTTCTCTGCCCATATGGCCTTGGATGCAAGTCTTCGCGTATTCCCATTGCTTGCAAATCCAATCTTGCCTTCACACCATCCTTCGAACTACCTTGTATGTTGAGAAGCGTGCCCACAATACTATCACATACGTTCTTCTCCACATGCATGTCATCAATACAGTGTCTCACATCAAGATTGCGCCAATCAATGCCACCGGAGCTTCTTCATACTCTTGGCCACCAAAAAAGGCCTTTAATCGACGATATGGGTGGCCCCGTCTAAGAAATCTCCTATGTCCAAGATACACCGTCTTTCTTCCATGTTGAAGTTGATGGTAGCATGTGCCTTCTTCACAAACCGGACATGCTTTATGGCCTTTTACACTATACCCTGACAAGTTCCCATATGCTGGGAAGTCGTTTATATTACAAAATATCATGGCTCTCATTCTAAAGACCTCCTTCTTGAAATAGTCAAAAACATCGACACCTTCTTCCCACAACTCCTTCAAGTCTTCGATCAAGGGCTCCAGGTAAACATCTATGTCATTTCTGGGTTGTTTTGGTCCCGAAATCAACATAGACAGCATGATGTATTTTCGTTTCATGCATAACATAGGAGATAAGTTGTAAACAATCAGGAGTACGGGCCATGATCTATGTATGCTGCTAAGGCTTCCATAGGGATTCATACCATCCGTGCTAAGGGCAAGCTCGAGGTTCCTAGGTTCTTCGCCAAAGTTCGAAATAATTGATCGATCTTCTTCCATTGAGAAGAATCGGCCGGATGTCGAAGCCGTCCATCCGAAATCCTCTCATCCGCATGCCACCTCGCATTTTTGCATCATTTTCATTCACAAACAACCGCTTGAACCTTGGTATGATTGGAAGATACCACAACACTTTTGTAGGCCCCTTATCTGACTTGTACCGTGGGGTTTCACATATCGGACAACTCTGCTTCTCTTCAAACTCTTTTCTATACAATACACAATCATTCGGGCATGCATGGATCTTTTTGTACTCCATCCCCAGTGGACAAAGTATCTTCTTAGCATCATAGTAGCGATGCGGCAACACGCTATCATCCGGAAGCATGTCCTTCAAAGCCTCAAGCAATTCTGAAAAACTCTTGTCACTCCATCCATGACGTGCCTTCAAGCTTACCAATTTCAATACAGCGTTCAATAATTGGTATTTTTTACACCCACGGTATAGCAGTGATCTTCAAAAAACAATATTCGTTAACAACAGAGAATACCCATAACAACATTACACCGATTTCGTTAAACCCATGAAAAACCAAGAACGATAAGCTGGAAAGTAATAAAGTTTAAACCGAAACATCTCTTACAGCTTCGTCTATAGACGTTTAGCTAAGGAACCAAAGAGTGATTGTTGAGAAAGGTACGCGAAGCAGCGACGAAGCAGAGAGGGAAATTTCGAGTCGGAACCTGAGTATTCAATTTCGGTGCGACAAGAGATCAGAGAGGGAAATTTAATTTTTCCGCGCGACAAAGATACCTTATTTATCTTTTTGGATTATATTAATACCGGTTATTAATTAAATGTCTGGTCCTAAAGATACAACTAACATTTTAAGACCGGAGTTTTAAAAGTATCCGGTCCTAAATTTTTATTAGTCTTTTAAGTTTTAAGACCGGAGTTTATAAAACATCCAGTCCTAAAATTCAAATACACTTTAGATCCGTTACCTATAAAATGTCTGGTCTTAATGGCCTTGGTGATTGAAATATTAAATCAATAAAAATAAAGGATAGTTTTTGGACAAAAATAAAGGAAAATTGGAGAATAAGTTTCTTTAATGAATTACTCGGAGAATGACCAAAATATTCATACTGTGTTCTTAATGTTTCTTACATTACTTCAAAAAATATTCACAACAACAAAAAAAGAAAAGAAAAACAAGCTGAATATTATCATCCACAAGAATCTGACTGAACAACTTCGACGATTTCGGCGTGAAGAGCATTAATTTCCCACGGAGATCAGCAAGTTGTTGTCTTATTCTCTCCACCCGCAATATGAATGGATCATTACGGGAGAGCGGAGAGGGGTTAGAGGTAGGCGCGCTGGGGCCAACAGTTGAGAGGGGGATTACGAACATCTGCATGGCCAGCTTCAAGATGACGGATGAACTCAGCAGGACAGGATCGGCAGAAGGATCGAGGGGGGTGCGGCATGAGCAATCTCTTCATCATCCGAAGAAATAACAATGGGTCCAACGAACCGAGAGTCTTCGGAAACAATACGACGCACTGTAGCTGGAGGAGGCGCACCATATAATGATCTAACCATGCCACGAGCTTGAGGCGTGTATGCATCCCTACGAGCAGTTTGCTTGTATCTAACCATGGTTTGAGGATTTGAGAAGTTGGGGCAGAGAGCTAGGAAGTGAGGAGTTAACAAGGACAAAGAGGTAGTGTGTGGAGTATATAAGGACAGATAGCAGGAGAGATAAACATCGATGGTGAATTCGTCATTTACTTTTATACAAACTTTTAAGACCGAAATTTTATCTTGTATCGGGTCCTAAAACTAATTTTTAATTCAATTACTTTTAAGACCGTTCTTTTATCATATATCCGGTCCTAAAAATAATTTAAGACCGATATTTTACTTTGTGTCCGGTCCTAAAACTCATTTATTTTTATATTTCAATTTATTTTTTCAAGTAAGAAATTTTGGTTAAAAATATTACTTTTAAGAACGGATCTCACACAGTATCCGGTATTAAAAGTTCATTCTTTTCAAGAGTCCCTTCCCCATGTTGAAATGAATTCAGAGTCTCTTCGGCTTCCACATAAACTTCCCAACTAGGCGTCTCCTCGTATTCTAAGCAAATATTCGTCTCCTCGTTAATGTTTCCGGCGTTTCACATTGTTCAGGATGGGTTCTCTATTTAAACCCGTTGTTACTTTACTTTCTTCACATTCATCTCCATCTCCTCCTACAACCTCCACCGTAATGGCTCCTCCACCACGACGAGGTCCTCGTGCTGGGCGAGAGGCACCTCCATATCCTCCTCCGTTGCCTCCGAACCCGAACTTCCAACAAATGCTGCAGCACCTGATAACCCGCGTCGCTCATATAGACCGACGCTTGGGCCAACTTTTTTAGGTCTATCACGCTGTCAACAACAAGCTGGACGCGGTACTCGACGCCAATGACGTTGAGTACCATACTTCTGATGACGACGTCTCCGACCCTTCCTCCCTCCTCCGACAATGTTTTTTCTCCGACAACAAGAACAAACAAAACATTGTCCTATTCGTGGTGATCAATCTTAAAAATTTGCAGAATAAAGTTAACAGTTGCGACCATACAAAACAAAACAAAAAAACATTATTTACCTTTTTCGAATAAAAACAAACAGAGTGACGACTCTTCTCAAGTTTGGACCATCGTTGTCGTCCCTTGTACTTTTCCGGATATGAACATTTTCTGTGTCCTTTTCGTTATCTTCTTTCTTTTTCCGACAAAAAGAAAAGGGACACCGATGATGATCTTCACATCCAGAAAAGTAGAAACGAGGACAACGAAGCACAAAACTTGAGAAGAATGTCAAAAACATGGTTGCCTTGAACCCTAACGATATGTCTGAAAACCGAGTCACCAACTCTATTTAAATGAAGAATATTAGGACCGGACGTATAATAAATCCCCGGTCCTAAACATTAAGCCTTATTTTAAAATTTAAAGTTAGGAGCAGACAACTAAAAAATATACGGTCCTAAATATTTCGGCAAGCTATTAAATTAAACGAAGACTTTTAAGACCTGACAACTAACAAATATACGGTCCTAATATTTTAGCCGATATTTTCGAGACTTTTAGGACCGGATATTTTACATATTTACAGTCCTATAAGTCTCTACCCATATTTTTTAGAATTAGACGAAGACATTTAGGACCGTATATTTATTAAATATTCGGTCTTAAAATGGACGAACAACTTTAGGACCGTACTTTTAACAAATAGACGGTCCTAAAAGTCGCGAATACTTTTCAGAGCCTCTTCTGGCTCATTTTCAACATTCGCCTGTACCTCAAATTTCAAGCACTAAATAGCTTTATCAACCATCCCATTCATTCAAAAACCCAAAATGGACACACACAAATTGTTCGAAAAAATAAACAAATTTATTATTGAATTACATTGCGTTATATTTACAAATGAATGAATTATCTAGTCGAAAAAATAAACAAATGTATGTATTGTAGGCTATTGTTGCTACAAAGATCATATATTATTTTCTAAGACCAATTTATACAGATATTTACAAAACACATCGCGTATGTGCTCCACTTCATCATCGAAAATGGCTTTTTACAGAAAACCTTTGTAACATCAAAGACAAATGTAAATAACATATTATTACGTGCATATTTCATATGTAACATTAAGCCATCGGTGATCGAATTCACCATAACATTTTACCTTTAAAGTGAGTTTAGTCTTTCCTCCATCACAATATCATATATGTGTTTCATGACGTACGGGCCACATAAGTTCGATTCTTCCGGTTGCCGACGGGTCTAAAAATAACAATAAATATATCTAAGAGCATATATAGCTTATCGACCAACTTCGAAGGCAATTATGCCATGTCCAAATATGTACTAACCTCAATTATGTGCCATTTAGGATTTGTGATCTGAACCCCACGCTTTTTTTTACATCAACTTGGAAGGTCTTCATGCCACTATCATCAAAATCACAAATTTATCGCAATGTTCACCGAAAATTCACAACAGAGATTTCGACAAGACAATCAAAATGACATTCTTACTCGTTGATGATCCGCTTCAACACAAGCGATGGATCCAGTGAATGGAGCATAAGAAGATAACATAATGCGACTCCATGTTCATGACGACCAACCGCCGGTGGTTGCTGAAAATTCACAAGAGAAAGTATCGTTGATATATATATATGTAGCATAATTAAGTGAATTGCGGACAAGAATTGTGATATATATGTACCCGAGCCGTATGGAAACAAGTACACCTTTCTTGGCACTTGACACAACCTCTTTGATATGTACTCCTGCCTCAATTCCAGAGGTAGTGTTGTACTTGCATACACCGGGCACAAGAATCCAAAATCCAAATTATGCCCTCTTGAACTGGGTTTCTCGTGCATGCACCTACAAGAATGACATCGATCGGGAATTAGTATATATGTATGTGTGTCTAAACGGTGCATTTAAATTATGTAATCAAGGAAGAAGATACTTACTTCATAAATATTTGAACACATGGAATAGTAACCTGCTTTCCAGGAGCAGCATGGTCTCTACATCTTCATTATCAAAGTAAACCGGTTCGGGATTTGGGATGCCTACTACTTCATCGACAAAGCCACGATTTATCTTTAAACCATTTTTGGCTACCAAATCTTTTATTTTTCCTTGGCCGTCAAGTTAGCGGTAGGGGATGGAACTTGAGGAGGGGTGGAGCTTGAGGAGGGGATGGAGATTGAGGAGGGGTGAAGCTTGATGAGGGGGTGGAGCTTGAGGAGGAGTAGAGACATCTACAAGCTTCACCGGCCAAGAGATGAAGGTTGATCCATCTCCTCCCGGGTAACCATACTTTGTCTGTGGCGTTTGGATTTACCAAAGTATTGCTTTAGGCCTGCCCGTCCTCCAATCCCCCTTACACGCCCCGAGTGACCTGGTTTTCCGGTCGCAGTGGTCAGAACATCATTTAGATGGCGGCTGGTCAACTACCGTAGAAGGATTGGATTCAGCTTCATCTTCCAATCTCTTCCGTTTGGCTGCCATCAAATCTCTTTTTGCCTTTTCATATCCGCCGCGAGAAGCCCTGTGTGGGTAATCATTCTTTCTCCCAATCTCCTGATATTTTTCCCTTATTTTCTATGAATCAGGATTGAAAACAACTATATATCAATTATGAATTCCAGCCATGTCACTAACAGAAATTAGAGAACTTCGCTTGATATGAACGTCAAACATTAGTCAAATTCACTTCATCAAGTTTCAACATTTTACTTAAGGAAGATGTAGCATTGTAGAAGAAATTGGGAAAATCAAAGGAAAGGGAGTTGCGAAATGCCGCCAACTCAGTCAATTCATTCATTCATCATAAATGGTTCCTACACATATTAGAATAATTAACTAACTACTTGCACCGAAACCATTACACGCTTAACATACTAACTAACAAAGAACGTCTAACCATGGCCATTACACGCTTTACATATCGACTTGCATGGAACTAGGACATGCTCCTCTCATGCAGGACAAAGGCAGCAAATGTATACTTCTATTCACACACCAAACCATTTAACTAACAAGATTAGATGTACACAATAACATTCACATATCCGCACAGGTTAATAAGCAAACAAAAGTGCAAACAAAACTAAATATAAACTCACCAGAGCTTCAGGAGTGGTCCGCTTCTGAACAAATTGTTGCCAAGTTTGTTCATCAAGAAATTTGTACTTGTCCTATGAAGAGGGTTCGCTCGTCCGACCCTCACCACCAAACCAAGATCGTAGTTTTAGGAACACGAGTGGAATCGTTTTCACCGTTCATTTTCAAGACAGTAAGAGAGGAATGCCTGAGAAAATGAGGGAGTAACAGAGGCTAACGGTACGCGGGGCGAGGAAGAGAGGTAATGCAACAGGAATGGTTTCGCAACGTTAACAGGGGTTCTTCAGTGAGAGTGACAAAAGCTTCCGCGCGAAGTTAAGGTTTGGCGCTTCATTTTTAAGACCGGACAAATACATATATACGGTCTTATAAGATAACCTTTAAGACCGATCTCTCTATATGTTCGGTCTTAAAATTAATTAATTTTTTATTCAAACTTTAGTACCGGCCAAATTTTTTGTCTGGTCTTAAAAGTCTAACTTTTAAGACCGGTCATTCTGTAACTATGGTCTTAACATTTATTAATTTTTTATTTAAACTTTAGTACCGGACAAATTTTTTGTCCGGTCTTAACAGTCTAACTTTTAAGACCAGTCATTCTGTAACTATGGTCTTAACATTTATTAATTTTTTATTTAAACTTTAATACCGGACAAATTTTATGTCCGGTCTTAAAAGTCTAACTTTTAAGACCGTCTTTTATAAATGTTCGGTCTTAAAACTTTAATACATTTATATTTTAATTTTTCCGTATTGATTTTGGAGTGTAGAAAATATAAGTCTGGTTTGTATGAGATTTCTCCAAAAGTAATTGATATTTCAATTTTTTAATAACATTTTTAAGACCGGTTGTTATTTTAACAGTCGGATAATACCTATGAAAAAATGATCCGGTGTAAGAAGTTCTTTATATTTACAAATCTGCCACCGGTCATATTTTTAGGAGCGGTCCTTCTTTAGTCCGGTCTTAATGAGGCGTCTTAATGCACTTTAGCGTATAAGAAGTTCTTTTTATTTACAGAACTGCCACCGGTCACACCTTTAAGAGCGGGGCGTCGATGATCCGCTCTAAATGAGGCGGTCTTAAATCCCTTTTTTGCACTAGTGTTTCTATCTTCAATCTTCTATTATCATATGGGATTGGGACCCTTTTTGTCTTGTTCTATCTGCAATTTTTTCTTCAGTAAAGTATATGTAAAATGAAATTAAAGGGTTCGTGAAAACAATCAAAATCTGTAATTACTAATTAATAAATTTCCATATTTTGTACGTTTGAAGTACATTTTAAAAATATTTGGAGTTATCTAAACAACATTTGGAAGATTCATGTGAGATTACTTTATTTAACATTAAATCAAATTGGTGCATCATTTGTGGGATTTTTAAGTGGATATCATAGATTTTAAATAAAAATAAAATAGTTACACTTAGGATAAAAAACTGATAAACAATACTATTTGATTTTTTTTTTTAAAGGTAGTTTTAGTTTATATTATTATTAGAGTAAATATCTTTTCTGGTCCCTGACAGAAAACACGAACCCCATTTTGGTCCCTGACAAAAAAATGTCATTTTTAATCCATAAAAAGGACGAATAAGGGTCGATTGGTGAACATTTTGATCACTCACAAATTTTCAAAAGGTCATTTTTAGTCCTATAAAAAGGACGAATAAGAGTCGGTTTTTTTGTTAGGGACCAAAATGGGGTCCGTGTTTTTTGTCAGGAACCAGAAAGGGTATTTACTCTTATTATTATTAGTATTTTTGTTTCATTTTATTATCTTATGTTTTTCTATCTATTCCCAGGAGTCTTTCAGATATGCCTTTGAGCAAAGGGAAATATTTGAATGGAGTTAAAGAGAGGAAAAAAGCGGCAACGTTTAAAAAATCCAATTGGAGTCCTAAACAAAAGCTACTAGTTTCAGCAGCAGGAGGCGACCTCCAGGCACTGTTCATCGTCGGCTTCTTACTGAGGGAGGCAGGGAGCGAAAGAAAAGCAGAGAAACGAGCGGTGTTTTCAGGGACACTGTTCATCGTCTTCCTCCCTCCATCGCTGAACCTGTGGTGACGCCGATTGAACAAAGACGCCAAATTCCCCTGTTCCGTCATCTTCATCTGCGCGTCTTCTCTATCTTTGAAAAAGGAGGAGCTGCAGCATAGAAAGGGGCAGAGGTGTGAAGAAGCAGAGGCGCGGCTATTGGTGATGTGGATGGTCTTTGTTGCTGAGAAAGGGAGAGCCTGCAAACAGAGGAGCAGAGTCGAATACACTGTTCATCCTTCTCTTGTTTGGACTATGAACGTCGGGAACATAGAGAGGAGTTAGATAGAGAAAGGAGGCGCAGCTTCACTGTTCAGAAAATATCTTCATCGTACCAGAGAAGGCAGCCGTTTATTCCACTGTTCAGTCTTATCTCCATCTACCGTCACCTTCTTCTATTGCTTCATCGGATTGTTCATCATTGCTCAACCAGAAGAAGCTTGTTCGTTCTGTATTTTACCGCCTCAGTTTGATATTTATGATGGTTTTGAACTCTAATGATATTGCTGTGATGTTAATTTAAACCATGAGTGTGGCTAGATTTTATTTTCAACCACTTGTTTGGATTTTAGAGATTATTCCCACTAACTAGTTTGCTTAATTTTATTTCAGTTTTGTTTAATTTTGTTTTTATTGTTATTACTTAGAAATTGATCACAATTGAGAGTATGTTTTAGGGATTTATAATTGAACTGGACAAAGGAAATCTTAAATTGACATTAGGATTAAATAATGTGAAATTAGGTTTTAATCTAACTTTCATCTATGATAGAGACATATACCTAGAAGTTTCGCATAATCAAATTAGAATGGGCCCAGTTTTGATTGCATCTGAATTAATTGTGTGAGACATTGCATGATTAATTGAGGTAGGTATGTAAATAGACCAGCAAACATTTATAAACATTAATACTCCAGAGTAGCTGATTAAGTTAAGTTAAAATTAATTAGTGGGGATAAAATCTAAGAAATAGACAAGAGATTAGTGACTCTAGGCCGTACTTCTTCATATTGGAATTTGCTCTCTGTGAAAGTTTTTGCTATTATTAGTTCCTTGCTTTTATAGAATTTATTTTTACTATTATTGAAAACAATTCTGATTTGTTCAACTTAAACAAACGAAGAAATTTAACACCTAGTCACTAGTTTGATTGAGTCTTTGTGGGATGACCTTGATTTGCCATTTAGTATTTTTATGACCCACCGTATACTTGCGGTGCTTAGTTAAATTTTGGTAGCATCACTAATCATGAGTGTTTTATTTTCAAAAGTAGGGGGTTCGTGGAAAAAAATCAAAATTTGTGTTGAACTTGAATATTTTTACTTACTCTGTAAAACATTCTGAGCCTTCTTTGATCTATATAATTACTTATATAATTATGAACTATTTTGGGCTTGTTTAAAATGTGGCTTGTTGGCTTGTTTTCTAATAAAGCCTCTTGGCTAGTTAGCCTTTTTCTAAGTTTAAAAACATACAAGCGTTTTCAACAGGCTTAAGGTCAGGCTATGCTTGTGTACAGGCCCGGCATAGGTTGAAAAAAAGGCATGTGACAGGCTATAAGCCAGGTTTAGACTGAGGTGTTACAAAACAGGCCAGACCTAGCTATTAAGAGTAAAGATTGGTCTGAACTGACTTGTTTCCACCTCTAACAACATTACTACAATTTGAAAACTTATGGGTCAACATTGCTTCTGCATTACAACTTTCGGGTCAAAACGGTACCTCATACCCCATTAATTTTTCTAAAAAGTGATGTTGGCCAAAATCAAACCTTACAAAAATACACATAAACCTTTTAAAATGGAGTAAAAATGACATCTCCATTAACTCCTCTAAATATCAGTTACTTTCTCAATACATATTTTTGTAATGATGCAAAAGTACACCCATAATCTTTTGCAAAAAGTGCTACAAGCAGCATAATCAAACCTCGGGTGCAAGCGCCTACATCATATTAAGTGAGGTGTTGTGTTCTAGAATGTTGCTGATAGAGGCAGGCTTCATGAAGATGGTAGAGAACACGTCGAAAGAGGGAAAAAAAAGGGGTGGGGGAATGACAACAGGTCCCAAGGACCATAAAAAATAATAATAAAGTCCCAACAGAAATTCACATTATTTGTATTGACAACAAGAAATGTTATATTTACAACATGAAGTGTTGTATTCACAACAAAATTTAAAACCCAGTCATTCACAACAGAAAAAGCTATATTCACAATAGGAAGTGATATATTCACAACAAAATTTAATCAATTGGATTTTGTTTCCAACTCAGGTCCCTAAGCGTACAAAGGTCATTTACAATAGAAAAAACTAGATTCACAACAGGAAGTGATATATTCACAACAAAATTCAAAACTTGGCCATTCACAATAGGAAAAGCTATATTCACAACAAGAAGTGCTATATTCACAACAAAATTTTAAAACCTGGATTTTGTTTCAATACAAATAATATAAAAAAAATCCCTAGATATGTGAATTTTTGTTGGGACATTTTTGCTATTTTTTATAGTTCTTAGGACTTGGTTGTCATTTTCCCAAAAAAAATGGAGGAAAGGAAGGGATGTAATTATAGAGAAGAGAGAGAATGTGACATTTAGGACTAATATGATATAAGCACTTTGACACCCGAAGTGTGATTATAGTGCTAGCAGAACTTTTTGAAAATGATTATCTGTATTTTTGCACCTTACAAAGTTATGTATTGAAAATGCAACATGTTTAGATGAGTTAACAATAATTAAATTTTTGTTCGAATTTGAAATGTTCATATGCATTTTTGTGCCTGAAGTTTGATTATGGTGCCAGCCATACCTTTTTATTGGAAAAGATAAGAGGATTCTCTCATGAGCATTTTTTCCATTATCTCACACAGTGTCATCCTGGCCGTCGAAATCTTGATTCAAGGGCCCATAACATTTTTTAAAAAAACCGCATGCGTTTTTTTTTTAAAATCTTCTGGGCCCTTTGATCAAGATATCGACGGCCACGATTTGTAGATGATGAGGGATGGGCAGAAATGAGATATGGAGAGAAACCGGACTCAAAGATAATGGGTTTATATTTTTACCTTTACCCCATTCAAATTTAAACTCTTGATGGTTATTTTAAAACAATCGAAAAATATAATCAGTTTTAGAAGTTTTCTAAAAAAAACTTGCCAAATGTTAGCTTCACATATTTTGATGGTTGTTTCAAGAAAACCACCAAATACCTACAAATTTCTGAAAATTTATAAAAATATACATAACTATTTGATGGTTAATTTGTGAAACTACGTACTGTCAAGCATGTCTCATACACATGTGACAGTCAATGTAATTAACCATTGGATGGGTTATTGCTCAACGTCTACCTCAAGTTACTTGACTCTTTTTCTATTTAACCGATAACCTTGAAGTGTCAAATAAGCCTAATCCTATAGTACGTAGTGTGTAAGATCTCATTACGGGTAGAGTTTATTTTCTACATTAGTGAGAAATGTTTATAGGCAAGATAATCTACTAGCTACCTTGGTACTACATATGTTTGTGGTTTCAATATTTGGTGTTGGTTGAATAAAACAATATTAAGATATTGTGTGTTTTCATGTTAAATTAATGTGAAAGTAACTGCCACATGGCATAGATTCCACCATGCCTGAAAATGGAGGTTCATTCATTTAGTCAACATATTGGTATGACACGTGAGGATGAGTCAAGACGTAGTGGTAAGGTTGCGTCTATGTGACCTGGAAGTCATAGGTTTAAGTCTAGGAAATAGCCTATCCTTATAGGTGTAAGGCTATAGACCCCATCTGATGGGAGCCTTGTGCATTGGGCTACCCTTTTTTATAGGTGAGGCACATCTATGTAAATATAGATAAGTGGAACATTCTTTCATTTAGATATCATGTCTTAGGTGGTTTTTCTATATAGTGTCAGTAAAAAAATAAAGGATTAAGGTGTCAATAGACCAATGAAGTATTTTCCCATGAGCATCTTACACCATTAAGTTTTCAGGTTACAAAAGTACAAATAAACTATCCCAAATGGATCTAAAGTGTCATCTTCATTAAGCTTTAATGTTTTCGATCGATCTTCGGTTAACATTGAAGATTTAATGAAAATGACACTTTTGTTCCATTAATTGGGAATGCTGGGCTGCCCTTTTTTATTGGTGAGACACGTCTATGTAAGTACAGATAAGTGGAACATTCTATCAGTTAAATATCATGTGTTAGGTGGTTAATTTTTCTATTTGGTGTCGGTAAAAAATAAAAAATAAAGAGTTAAGGTGTCAATAGACCAATGAAGTATTTTCCCATGAGCATCTGACACCATTAAGTTTTAAGGGTACAATAGCACACATGAACTATCACAAATGGATCTAAAGTGTCTTCGATCTTCGTTAATTAAGTTTTAATGCTTTCTATCTCCCTTTGATAAATGGTCAACATTGCGAGACTTAATGAAAAAGACACTGTTGTTCCATTTGGGAATGTTGATTTGTACTGTTGCACACTTGAAAGTTTATGGTGTTAGCTGCGCATGGGAAAATACTTCATGAATAGGATTTCATCTTAACCTATAAATAAAACTATACAACAATATCCAAACTAAATTTTCTGCTACCTAAAGCTAGCGCTAAAATATTAATGATGATGATCCTTTTCACACTTCCAAATCCTTTTTGTCATCTATCTTTTGCGTGCACAAAACAAAGTGCAGGTTAATCAACTTCCTTCATGATGACATTTCTAAAAAGGTTTCACATTAGGGTTTCGTCGTCTTTCAACTTTAAATATCCTAACCTTGCCACCCAATTTAACCTCATTCACCTTTTTTGTCCTTATCCCAAGTCTGCTCATCCTAAAACGTCGTAATAACAATTCTTCGCAGAATCAATACCCACACAATATGATCATAATTTGACCATGTAATAAATAATAATGATAGTGACCAGAGAATCAATACACACAGTTACCCCTGATGGATTAAGAATCTCTTCTTCTTGTTTAGCAATTTGAATGTATATAATTGAGTTCAACAGTTTTTAGGTCTCACTATAACTGCATTATCCAGAAGAATAGTTAAAGATTTTTTTTCGGTAGTAATGATCGAGTTTTGTAATAAAACACAAGCATTTATTGCCTCCTTTTTAATTTTCACATTTTATAAAATGTCCAGTAAGTCATATTGTTCACAAACTGTTTAATAGTATATCTCATTTTTATTTCCCTATAATACACAAGATTTGAGGTTTGCATTTTACTATATTTTCCCTTTTTTTTTTTGGTTTGTTAATTCTCCCCTCTTTCAATTAGATCATCCAACATGACAAAAAAAAAAAAATATTATCCAAGAATAATCACTTTATATTTTCACAAAATGTATTATAGAATATTGATATCAAGTTAATTAAACTAGAGCATTATGGGGTCCTTGATGGGGTTAGCTTTACGAAAAGCATATCTTTTAATAAGTTTAAATTCAGAACTTTGAGACCGTAGTAATAACTCTATCTCTTCTATTAAAACCAACGCTTGATACTTGTTTGATTCCAATTCAATCACAATCCAATTAACATATCATGTTATAATATCTCTTGTAGTTTATTGATTGGTTACTTCAAAAAGTAATGGTTTAAGATATTCCTGATATTGTTATTCTCATCCCTTAATAACGTCAACTTTATACTTTTATGTACCCTACAAAATTATTTATCATTTTTCTTCTTAATTCCAAATGAGTCCTAAAAATCAGTCAACTATGATGTTTGCAGGCGACCTATTTAAAACTGCCGGAAACTTACTTCATTCATTGAATAAATTTGAGAAATAATGCCCTTAATTATTTTCCACTTCCCAAATCCAAATTAAAAGGGATATATTCACAGAAACATCAATAAATAAAGAAGCAAACTAAGCTTCAATTATAGAAGGCTAATGAAATGGCACCAATTTAATTACAGAGAAAATAAAAATGATAATAATATTTGAAATGGGCAAAAAAGTTAAATGAAGGAAACAATGAGAATAAGAGGCAGAAGAAGAAGAGAGATTGAAGGGTGAATTGAAGTGGAATGGCCAGTAGCCAAATTTGCAATCCAAGAAGAAGTTGCCGTGGCTGCTTGTTCCACTGACTGTTGTGCGTCAACCCCTATTGATGCCGATTTCAGACTGCAATAACCACACAAAAAAAAAAAAAAATTGAGTCCATAATTTCACGGAGATTTTATTTTAGACAATTTAAAATTTAAAATGGCTTTCAATAAGAGCAATCATTATCGATTAATGTAGTTAATTATTAATGTTATACTGCCAATGTTCCCAAAAAAAAAAATCCGAAGCAACTTTATCATTAATATTTCAAACTTAATATTGATTTCTTAAAATTATCGTAAAATAAATAATATCTATGTCAATAATTCAATTTTATTTTACCATATAAAACTATTTTTTTACTATCTTTTTTTTTAGTAAAAGCATCATATTTTGAATTTTTTTATTAAATTAACATATTTATTAACATAAGTTAACATATTTATAGTTACTAGCATAGGAACTAAATTATAAAATAATTAAAACTATGGGGTGAGTTGCAGTAAGTCAAAGTCTTGGATTGACCTGTAGCTCAGTCAAAGCGATAGGACTAAGTTGCAATGAATCAAAATATAGAAATTAAGTTATAATTGAATCAAAATTATAAAATCAAAAGATTCTTTATCTATAATTTGTAAAATGACGTTACTGAGTCGAAAAAGAGTAGTGTGGTTTATAAGTTTATTTTTTTGATATAAGTCATAAGTTTATTTTTTGATATAAGAGACTAATATTTTGATAATACAACTTATTAAAATATGTACGGGAAAAATTAATCCAAAAAAGTGACAAAATGCTGTTATTAAAATTTATTCCGGTATCATAATACCACTTATTAAAATATATTTTGAAACATTAGTTTCTCTTATAGATCAAAACTATTTCATCAAAAATTTAAGTGACAGTTTTTCAACTGCAAAAAGTTGAGTTTGAGAGATAGTGGGACGAGTTGATTGGGAAAAGAATTAAAAAAGAAGTATCAAAAAAGTGATAAGCTGCAAAATACTAAAAAAAAAAAAGGTCTACCTTGGGGAAGAAGGACAAAATGTTATAGTATAATCAGCTCCGGCGCAAGTGAAGGTACTCGTCGAATCATCGTAGGCGTAGCTATACGCTTTAGGACACACCGATTTGAAAATCTCCGAATACATCGACGGCCTGCAAGTTGACGGCGAACCGAAGTCGCCTTTGCAGCAATATTCCGGTTTCCCAAACGCGTCACAAGCACTCTTACAGGCGTCGCCGCCGTCTGCCTTCAATTCCGACGGGCAGCGCCTGACGAGATCCGCCGCACATCCAGTGGTTGCGCATGATCCTGACCCTCCGTTCGCTTCCACCATCATCGGCAGATTATAGCCATCGACGAGGCTGACGTCGTAGAAGTCTTTCGAGCCCGCCGGGTCGATCGTGAACTCTGCCAGTGTCGCCGGAGGGGAAGCACCGGCGCCATTGCAGGCGACACCGCCGGATCCACAGTCGCCGGTAGCACATGTTCCGTGACCAGAATCGTCGAATTTGCAGTTAGTTCTTGCCCAGAATCTACCGGACCAACCAGGTGGAGCCTGGAAACTTCGAGAACTTCCCTTGGAGAGCTCGAAACCTGTGGTTTCCAGGTCAGGCTTTCCCAATACTCCGGGCCATACTGTGTAATCACACTTGTTCACAAACTTAAATGTAGCCCCTGAAACTCCTATATATATATACACACACATCAAAACCAGAGCATTATTTGGTTAATTATAACAAATCACTCAATTTCTTTTTAATCTTTGAAACCCAGAAACAGAATGGAAATTCACCTTCAAGAACAAGAAGAAGGACGAAAACGAAGGCCATTTCAGAATAATGTTGGCGGTCAGAGAACAGAGCAATGGCTGATGATACAGCAGAACTTATCAGATACTTGAATTACTTTTGTGATGATGGTGATCTACTGAATTCTGCAACTTTTGCTTCTTGTTATTAAGAATGATGTAACGAGATGATGAAGAAAATATTAATGGGGAATACTCCAAGGAATCTTAGAACCTGAGAAATTCAGAAGATTATTTGCTTTATGAAGGATAAATTACACATAAAATCAGAGTGGATAAAAGCAAATGAAGAAGACAGAGAGAAGAGAATGAGAATGTATGTTGGGCAGCGGGTCTACGAGTTAGCGACTACATAGCTTTATATATAGAGAGATCGCAGGCAAGGTATGAGCGCTAATGATATTCATTATTGGAGAAGGGATAAACGGCGCCGTATTAACACGACTTTCTTTGGTTTTTTTTTTACAAAAATATGTATGTGGCGAGATTGAAAACAGAGGGTGACGAGACCATTTTTTAAGGGCCAATATGTCATTCAATATCTTCAACATGCATACACACACACTACCTCATGTCCTATATAAGATTTTGTTGATTGTTTTAGAGATTAAGAAAATTAATTAATTTACTTAATCATATTATATGTTATGAATAATTAAATTATATATCATTTTATAAGTCATACAAATTAGTTTGAAGAGAAAATAATAATTATAAATATTTTAAAATAATTTAATCAACTTTTTTAATCTCTATGGGATCAAAAATGTTAATTTGGGCTCATGGGCCCTCTATCTGTGATAGATATTTCCCTTGATTATCTCCTTGATTGTAGGTTAGTTATGATCTTATCTAATCCGTTGGTGATCATGATAGATCTACCTGTTATTGGGCCGTACCACTAATGGGCCTTATATAAATCCCTAACAGTTGCCCCCAGCCCGGTAGTCCAGGTCTCTGGGCTGCCGGGGTGCACTTATTGTTTGGCCTTGCTGGGGTGCGTTTATCGTTTAACCCGAATTTCGTATACAAGTTGTTCCAGCTTGATTTGCTTTTGTCCAAGTCTTGACGAATTCGGATTCATTCGTATTCTGCTACCAATTTTCCTGTTTAAGCAATAGGTTTTTCTCAAGGCGGTATCTATTTGTCTTTCCCCCAATCTCGGTTGATGGCGAACATGCTTCTTTACTAGTGACGTCCAAGCAACTGCGATGACATTTAAATCTGTTATTGAACCTGGATATCATATCTGAGGTGCTACAACTTCTTTGATTTTGATAAAGTGTCTATCCGAGTTTCAAAAAACTTCGGAGTTACTTGTTGTTCTGATTGAATTGCCCCCAGACATGTAGTCCGGCTTAATTTTGCTTTGAAACTTCGTCTGTTTCTTTTTATAATCATCAAGATCTCTTCTTCTTCAATCATCCGGGTCTCCGGGTTTGTTTGTAGCAACACCAAATTCCCCAAATCCGAATTGTCCTGAAGAGGAACGGACTGGGTTTTTGCTGTTGAAGATTATGCCCTAGGGGCAAGTCATTGTACTTATCAACGATCCCCATATGAATTGGGTAATCGCAATGTCTTGCTAGAGGCCGCTTGCGACTTGTAGGCTGGTACAGTATTGGCCCACTGCCAATCTCATGTGGGCCTACAGGGTCGCACACAAGAATGGCCCAACACGAGCAAGAGTGTCCAGATTCATTGAATCTTAAATGTGTTTAAGATTTAATGAATACTTATCTAGGATGTGTGTGTGTGTATATATATATATATATTAATAAATTCGAAAATAATGATATTATTTATTGATAATAATATTATTATATATAGTATTTAATTTATTTGATAAATTAAATAACTATAAGAAATTGAGATATTGTATCTCAGATTTAATTTTCGAATAAAGATATTGCATATCAGATTTAATTTGAATTGAGATATCGGATCTCATTTTAAATTAAATATAAGCATATCATATCTTGATTTAATTTATAAATATAAATTAAATCTGATGGCCTATTAATTCGGATCAAGTAGTTAGATTAGATCTGTTGGACAGATTTAATTAATATTATTTAATCCAAATTCAAAATTAATTGATTTAATTTTGAATATTTTAATACGACATATTAGGGGTTTTGAAACCCTATAACAGATGTTGATCTAGTCGTATTAAACTACGGATGAATTAGACGGTCGTTAAAACACAAAAAACCCTAGAGAGGAAAAGAGAGAGATGCAAGAACAAGAAGGCGCTAGCACGCTGCCGCCAGTGTTGGAGGCCATTCGTGTGGATACCGGTAGAGGGAGAGGACACCCGTAGTCTGCTCCTGTCAGATCGAACAAGAAAGGCGTTAGCCCACGTGATCAAAAAAAACATAAAAGGATGCCTCCCCAGTCTACGCGTACGACGTCTGCGACGCTCGAGGTTCCAGGCGCGAACGCCAATGGAACGTTGAACCCTCCACATAGGTAAGATTCGGAAACCCTAAATCAGATTTAAACGCTATTGAGCGATCCACCTAAGGGATTCGTAAAAGTTTTATTCCGCTGCGTGTACGGATCCCAACATTTGCTTATGTCGTTTGTGACTTTTGGTGCCACGCTTGTTACCCCCCACAGCGGTCAAGGGCTCTGGGCTGCCGGGGTGTATTGGCTTTTTAAACTGGATCTCATGTCCGAGTCTAGTCTTCATTTCAACAATAAGTTGATTATATAAATCCAAACATGTGTTCGGAGTTCTATTGATTGACTGGGCCAGGGTCTTAGTTATGTAGAGTCTGCTTGTACTCTTCTGGTGTTAGAGACCAGGTGTATGGGTAGGGGTTTTCGAATTAACCACGCTACGGGGTTCCGGAGTCGTTGTCCGGTATCTTAACCAGGATAAGGGCAAACTGTCATATGCTCAGCCGTGGTCGTAGGGACATACATTTAAACATTTTGACCTGATTAGGGTCCGACATGACTATTCGCCTTCTTATCTAAGTGTCAATTTCGATGCATCAAAATATTTACAAGGGCTGATAATAGCGGCCTCGCTAGTTTAAGGACTCGGGCTTGTTGGCCCCGGTGTTGGTACAAGGGCTGATGACAACGGCCTCGTGTAGTTTAAGGGCCTAGGCTCATTAGCCTCGATGTTAGTCTTGTACCCTTGGTTGGAGTATGACTGGGTTGAGTAACCCGAGATGTTGCCCATTCCCTTGTTGGTACTTGGAACATCGTTAAATGTCCAAAATATTTGCAAGGGCTGATAACAGCGGCCTCGCGTCATTTAGAAACCGGGCTAAGTCTTGGAAGCGATCGAGTTGTGAAAGCTTACGGTGACGGCTTCGCTTGACTGAAAGGCCGGTTAAGTTTTGGAAGCGACCGAGTTGCAAAAGCTTACGGTGACGGCTTCGTTTGACTGAAAAACCGGGTTTGATGACCCTTGCAGGAGCTCGGACTTTAACTGTATTAAGTGTAAACGGGGTCCGCGTTCTTTTTCTTTTGGAGGTGGACTCCTAAGCAAAACTTTAAACGGAACAAGGAGCCGGGATTTTAACCAGATTCGGTGTAACCGGGGTCTGCGAGCCGGGATTTTAACCAGATTTGGTTTGACCGGGGTCCGCCTTCAAATTTACGTGGAGCCGGGATTTTAACCGTATTAAGTGTAACCGAGGTCTGTCTTTTCTCTTCCCCCGAAACTTTGCACGGAGCCCGGATTGTAACCGTATTAAGTGTAACCGAGGTCCGGCTTCTCGTTTTCCGAAAGACTTTACGCGGAGCCCGGGTTTTAACTGGGATCAGTGTAACTGAGGTCGGCTTTCTTCTATTTTTGGAGGTGGATTCCATCCAGTTTAATACGGCACCCTTGCGCCCAGTGATGGGAAGGCACCAATAGCTCAAAGGAAACACATGTGATATGTGGTTTTGAGGAAATATGAAATGAAAAATTATGGGTGTCGTAACCCTAAATTTGTTTATCCAGTATGGGTGTCGTAACCCTGAATTCGTTTTTCCAGTATGGGTGTCGTAACCCTGAATTCGATCATTTAAATAGATTTGGTGGCCGTAGTCGTCTTTACCCGAAGCCCAGATTTTATCCAGAATCGGTGTAACCGGGGTCGACAACACGTGATGTGTGGACTTGAAGAAATATGCAATGAACAATCACATATAAAGAAACAAGATTTAAAAGAAAAAGGTACCTGACCTCCACCAATAAGATCTTTTACCCCGCAATTTATGCAAAATTTAGGATTGACGATGACGGTTATCATATCGAAACAATCCAAGTTGATGCAGTTATTAAGAGTAATCGGGTTTAATCCGTTATGGGTGTTGTAACCCGAGATTCATTAATCCCACATGGGTGTCGTAACCCTGAATTCGTTTATCCATTCTGTTGTCCCCCAGACCGATAGTTCAGGTCTTTGAGCTGTTGGGATGTGTTGATTTACTAACCCGGAGCAGACTTTTGTGAATGTCGGGATTGCTTGCGTGCTGACCCGAGATTCCGGGTTTATTTACTCTAACAACGAGATTCGGGTTGAGATATTTGAACACCGAGATTCCGGTTTGATATACTTTAACCCCGAGATTTCGGGTTTAAGATTTCTTAAAAAAGAGTTTGTTAACCTCGGATTCATACATGTAAATAGGCTTGGTGGGATTTCCGTTTCGACACGGAGCCAGGATTGTAACCGGATTCGGTGTAACCGGGGTCCGCCTTTAGATTTACGCGGAGCCAGGATTTTAACCAAATTTGGTATAACCGGGGTCCGCCTTCAAATTTTTACACGGAGTCGGGATTGTAACCAGACTCGGTGTAATCGGGGGTCGCTTCCAAAAATTTACACGGAGCCCGATTTTTAACTGTATTAGTTGTAACCGGGCCGATTTTAACTGGATTCAGTGTAACCAGGTTTAATCCGTTCTGGGTGTCGTAACCCGAGATTCATTAGTCGAATATAGGTGTCGTAACCCCGAATTCGTTTATCCAGTATGGGTGTCGTAACCCTGGATAAACGGACTACCTCTGAACGTCTCCCGCTCCCAGCCGGGATAGTTCAGGTCTTTAAGAAAGAAAATCCCTGTATGATCGTCTGTTTGATTGGTAATTATCTAAATATAAGTAAAATCCCAATACCCATGGAGTAGCGTTGAAAAAATTCCCACCAACCACCAAGGGAGGTGTGGGATCCATTATGGTAAGGACCATTGGAAAAATCAGGGCCTCAATGACAAGGGAATTAGAGCAGTGATCAAACCATATTTTTATATGATTTTTCATGATTAAATTGGGATTTTTAATGCATTTTCTGGGACATTATTGCATGATTAAGCACTAAGTTGAGTTAAAGACATTTGTATTGAATTAAGTGAAATTAGGGCCAAAATGGTCATTATTTATTAATTATTCATGCAAATGATTTCTTGGACTCTTGATGCTACATTGTGTTTAATCTTGCATTGTAGGTGTTTAAGAAGAAAATGGATATTTTTGAGGACTAGAACACCAGAATTATTGTTAGAGAAGGACCCAAATTACTGTCAGAAAAGGACCTAAACTTGAAAATATGTTAGAGAAGGACCGGAATTTATGACAGAGAAGGACCCCAATTAATGTCAGAGAAGGGCCTAAAACGAAGAAATTGACAGAGAAGGCCCAACGCGAGAACTGCAGCGTTTTGAATAAATGAATCAATGTAGGTCTGATTATGAGGAGGACGCCGCGAGAAACAGGGATTGGAGATTAAATAGAAACCAGCGGCCGCGAAAACGAGAGGCGTTCCTTCGACCATCGACGATCATCCTTCTTCTTCTTCTTCTTCCTCCACCTTCCTCATCGTCGCCGGCGGTCTTCACCTTCACCACCATCACCGCCGGCGACCTCCGGTCTTCACATTCACCACCATCCTCCCACCGTCGACCTTGCTCTCATAGTGGCTGGAAATCGTTCTCTCCACCATTTTTCTGCTCCTACCACCGTCACTTCCTCACTAAAACACCACGCCATCATCCCTCTTCGGTTTCTCTATGATTTCCGTGAAGTTTCTATTACTTCCGGTGAGATACTGAATTTTTCGGCAAAAACTCCCAGATTCCGGTGACTCTTTCCAGATTCCGGCGAGTATTTTGGTTGCTATGAGTGGCTGATTTCCCTTGCTTCTTGGTGGTGTAGATTGACTTGAGTTCAGAGCTTCAAAGGGGAGTTAATTACTTCATTGTATTAGTCTATATTTATATATTTAGGTTGCCTAGTTTTAGGAATTATTGTATATAAATTCTGGAACTGAGATTAATGTTTATTGTCTCTGTTGGTTTGACAATTGTAGTTGGGATTGGATTTTGTAGTATAAAAACTATGTGTTTTAATTTCTTGTGGTTGCTTTGAGATTATATTAATTAGCGTGTTATTGTCTAGTTAATGTGATTGATTTGTACCCTTTGAGGGATTGTTATGTACTCAATTTCAAGAAGACTCATGTTGCATTATTCCAATTTTAATTGCACATCAAGTGGTTTTTAACAATTTCTCAAGAGGTAGTAGTTAGCTATGTTTGTAGGAGCTACTATTAATTGAGAATATTGGACTCAAGTGTTTTCTTGAGGTTTTCCTTCAGACTTGATGAATTTTAACTCCCATAATCTTTTATGAGCAATGATAGTCATTTCTTCATTACCAAGAACATTCATCATTCATATTTTCACTTCATCTATTCCATTCACTCATTCACCATTTTATAAAGAAAATACCAAAAATAATAGTTTAGCATTTAATTAATTTGCATTATTTTTTTAGTTTCTTAATTGAAAAAGCCAAAACCATTTTCCCCCTTGTTTTAATTGCATTTGCATGTCATTTAGATTATCTAGCAATCAATAAAAGGCTCCTCGAAAAGAGAGAACGATCATCGGTTTGCCTATACGCAATCCTTGGTTTATTTTTGATTGTGGACCCCAAGACTAAAGACAAAAAGGCCCTCATCAAGCAGCAAAGCCTCGAATGCTTCTGAGTATAATAATACACCTCCCAAAGAATTACATTCAAGAAAATCATTTGATGAAGCTGGTGGCAGCAGTGGAATTCGCATTGGCATCAAAATCACCAAAGCTTCAATTGAGTGTACAAAAAACAAACAAGATGCAATCCCCACAAGTTCAATTTTGGAAAGGCGTAAGATGCTACAAAATTTATTTCATCATGTTTTTCACATGCTTTCTCAATAGAGAATGGAAATAGTGCTGCATATTCTCATTTCTTGAGTCAACAATAAAGACTCAATTTTACTCACAGATGTAGCAATAACATCATATCCTCAATGATCATAACAGTAAGATTGATTACACCAATATGATCTTGAATATGTATAGCTTCACCAACGCAGATTAGACAATAAAAAATCTTTAAGATGTTCAAAGATAGATGGAGAAGAACCTTTCCTTGTGTTACGCGATTCTGTCGTGAATCGCTGGACTTTTGGAAAATTCGGGGAAACCAGAGCGGAATCAACCAAGAATGTTCTGATAAAGTCAGATTTGGCGAACCAGAAAACAGAGCGTTGGAGTTCCTCTGTGAATCGGGACGCTCGGTGAGGATTTTGAGAAGAAACTCGTCGGATAAGAGGGGCGTTCGGTCTGGTCTTAGAGAAATCAGGGCTCAGGATTCCAAATTTGAACATCTGGGTCGAAATCTCTAGGTGATTGAACCCTAAACCAGACAACCTAGAAGAAACTCACCAACAAAAATAGGCAACCAGGACCTTGCACAACGCCTTCTTCGTCCAAAGCCAAAGCCTGGTGGTCTGGCGAGTGCATTCACGGCGTTGGTGACGCTATCGCTGGATTGTTTCCCTGGATTATCCCCCTTGGAGGTTGTTTCAAAGATGGAGCAGTGATCTGCCTGGGTGGATCTGGTACCAACCATCGTGGTCACGGGGGCAATTCAATTGGAAATCACCCCTGCAATTCAATCGGAAATCACCCCAATTCAATTGGAAATCACCGCAATTCAATCGGAAATCACCAAAACAAGAAAAAATAACATAAGCGGTGGCGACGCGAGCAGATTCCATCGGAAAAAGTCTGTATCAAGACTCCATCGGAAAAATCACGAGCTCCTCTGATTCTTCTTGTCGGAGTTTCGATGCACACTGTCAACCCCCCAAACGGAGCTCTCACCGCCGTGCATCCATGAAGCCAGCGGCTTGGCAATAAGGCTTTGGTATACTAGGTTGAGATCATAAGCATCATGAAAATCGGAGACTGACCCCTGGATGTTCGAATTTCAGTCCCACGTTGGGTTCTGGGGCTCCTAGTCTTCTTGACTTTACTGCAATTGATTTTTCCCCCACTTGAACTGGGTTTTTCTTCAACAATCCCAGCAAAGGCATCTAATTAATTTTGGTATTGACCATCTTTGGACGTAGGAATCAAAATTTACGGATCCCCACGGTCGGCACCACTGTTCTGGCGTAGAACCAGAACACTAGCCCTAAGGGGCTAGTATGTTGATGTTGATTGTGACATGACCTAGGAGCGATTCCTAGGGCCTACGTACCTGAAGAGGGATCAAAGTCCACGTAGTTCGATGATATATGAGGCGTTTAGCCAAAGGGGGTGGTGTGTGTGCTCTGTGTGCAATATATGCAAATGAGAGAGAGCGTAGAAGATCTGTACCTTTAGGGTTTAACTCTTATTTATAGAGTGTACCTGTTGGTCTTGGGCTCATGGGCCCTCTATCTATGATAGATATTTCCCTTGATTATCTCCTTGATTGTAGGTTAGTTATGATCTTATCTGATCCGTTGGTGATCATGATAGATCTACCTGTTATTGGGCCGTACCACTAATGGGCCTTATATAAATCCGTAACATATACTATTCTTTATATATTCATAATATAGATATAACTGAATTCCATGATAATTTTCTACTATATATATATTATCTAATCTACCCTCCTAATAATATCTCGGCTTTTTGACCAATATGCCCCTAATTAAATAACTAATTACCAAAATGCCCCTGTCTGGAAACATATCACCAATATGCCCTTGTTTAGTCGATTACAACCCTGCCCCTTTTTGGAAACGTATCACCAATATGCCCTTGTTTAGTTGATTACAACCCTAGGTGTAATCAACTAAACTACGGGGCCTTTGTTTTTTTGAATTTCTGCAAAATGTAATCGACTAAGCTACCGTGCTAAGTCTATTACATCATGACAGATGGGTTTTTTAAAAACCCTATTTGCCCCAACTGAACCCTAATACTCTATTAAACCTCCCCAAACCTCTCTCCCTCTGATTTTGTCGCCAAAACCTTGCTGAATCCGTTGGTGGGCTGCGAAGAAAACTTCAATCTAGTGCTATTTACGTCGATTTCGGTATGTTCTCATCTCCATTTCGAATTTCCGCATGTTCTCATCTTTTTTCATGTTTGTAATCTGAAACCCTCCCTTTTGCAACTCCCAAATTCTAGTGTGAAGGATGAGTTCAAGTTCAAACATGCACGTTACTGTAATCTACCATAGTGGGAGGCATTTTGAAGGTCCCGATGGTGTTTAATTTGAAGGAAAAACGAAAATGGTGAAAATCAAACGGGGCACTACGTACAACGAGCTGAAAGAAAGAATTTACCAAAAATTGGGGTTACATGGAAGCCAATGTATTCATCGGATAATTGCCAAAGTGGAGACTATAGTGGGCAATGATAGTGTATACTACATTCGTAACGATGTATGTGATGATGAAGACGTAGAGTGTGTCACAAATACATTTGCTAATCGGAAATCATAAAATTTTATTGAGATATATGTTGAGCTTGAATCTGGTGAATCATCATCTGTACCCATGTATACAAGATCTCCACAGTATTTTGGTCAAGAAGATAGACCTTTCGGTTTATCTGCACCTTCACAAGGCTTAAGTCAGATAACATTGATGGATGAAGAGGAGAATGAGGAATATGAGAATATGTACACCAATGAGGAGGACGAATTTGAGAGGTTTATCGCTGTATAGTAGTGATTAGGTCTTATATTTATGACATGAGGTAGTATATGAAGTATATAGTAAGAAGCAAGGCATGTATACTAATTAGAGTAAATACCCTTTTCTGGTCCTTGACAAAAAACGCGATCCCCATTTTGATCCCCTACAAAAAAAAAGGTCCTTTTTAGTCCATAAAAAGGACGAATAATGGTCGATTGGTTGACATTTTGATCCCTCACAAATTTCCAAAAGGTCCTTTTTAGTCTCTAAAAAATGATGAATAAGGGACCTTTTTTTTGTAAGGGACCAAAATGGGGTGTTTTTTGTCAGGGACCAGAAATGGTATTTACTCTATTAATTATAAGACATAAATTATTTTAATATTTTTAGTATTTTAAAGGTTATAAAAAATTAACTATTACCACTAATATAACATAAAATACAAAATTTATTGTAATATATACTATTCTTTATATATTCATAATATAGATATAACTGAATTCCATGATAATATTCTAACACACACACACATATATAATCTAATCTACCCTCCTAATAATATCTCCAGCAGTCCTCTTTGCACATGTCTTAATCATTTTAAATGATTTTATACTATTTTATTTTCAATAGAAGTCAATCTCACACTCTTCCTTCAATATAATCATTTCGGATCATTTCTTTTTTCGTATGACTATATATCCATCTTAACATCTCCATCTCTGCCACCTAGATTTATGCTCTTATTGTCCTTTAGAGTTCAATATTTAGTATTGTTGGCCTAATAGCAGTTCAATAATGATTTTTCTTTAAGTTTATTTGGTACTTTCTTATTACAAATTACTCCAATAGTCCTTCTCCACTTGAATGAATCACCTGGCTTGTGTCCCATATGAAACGTGTCCATCAATTTTACAATTATTATGTACAATTGATTCCATATATCAGAATATTATCTAATTGATTCCATATATCTGAATATTATCACTTGTGCAATGATTTGATATCTCATTTTAACTTCTAAATCATTACTAATTAACTTGCAAGCACAAAATTGAAATGTGCGCATGCGCACACATAGATATATATTGTCTTACTCCTACTCCTCCGACAAAAACCTTGACTCCAAGGTCCTTCCCCATAACTCAAGTTTATAGCTAATCTCTTCTCTTGATTTAGCCATAAGAACTATAATATCAAGGAAAAGCATGCACTTAGCCACAATAATATATTTTAGTCAAATAAAAAATAATAGAAGTATAAAATTATTTTATATTATTTATTATTATTGATCTACCAATATATAATTACAAAATTTATATATGTAAAATTTATAATAAAATTTTCTCATACAAAAGAATACTCTTCATGTTATTATTTTTTCTTAATTTATAAATATTTTGACTTTAAACATCTACTCAAATCCTAAACTTTACAAATACAAAGTGGTTCTTTTCGGGTTTGTTAAAAAACCTATCGTGGCGCACCTTGTTTGTCCCGTTGCAACGGTGATTGACGTGGCAAAATAGTTTAATAAACCATTAGTATTGCTAGTTGACAAAGGCATTTTCTTCACGACTTCAACATAAAGATAGATTTATCTTCTTCTTCCACCAACTCACAATTTTTTTCCCCCAAATAAGAAAATAACTACAATATAATTTTAAATAATTAAGATCGTCATGCTCGAAATTTTCTATATTTTTTTATACGAATGTCATCCAAATTCTGACGTCAGAGTAAGAGGGAATAATGAATCAACATAGAATAAATTGCATGATAAAGAATGTATATTTAAAATAATGAGTTTGATCTTATCAAAAAAATAAAAATAAAAATAATGAGTTTGACAGCATATATTTTAGTTTATACGTGCATAAGACTAACGGTTAACTAATTTAGTTCTTTTATAGTTTACTATAAGTTGATTTTTTGTTTAAATTTCCACTCTTTTAAGCTACAAATGTCTTATATATATAAGAAACTTATTTCAGTTTTATAAACGAAATAAAGATATTTTTTGAGTCATTATTAATAATGTAATTGAAATGAGACCAGAAAAAGGGGGAATGACATGTAAGGATTACTAAATAGATAGATAAACGACAATATAATCCCACAAAAATGGCTTAATACCAATAAAGTCCCCAGGGACTTATTGAATAACAATTAAAATTTTGAGCGCAATAACATAGATTCCGTCATTATTTTAACAACAAACAAAAACTTCCTCCTTCACCACCTTTGGCTTCCTAAAAAATTATATGACCATTCGCCCACTAACTAATATATTATATATGCAAAATATTATATAAGAACAACTAGTAGGTTTTAAACTTGATGAAATGAGTAGTTCACTTTAGTAAACTGCTATTTTGAAAAGTTATGTTTCATAACATGGAATCAGTTACTATTGATATCATGCATATTGAGAAAAATGTGTGTGAAAGTCTTTTTGGCACCTAAATAATATTCCTAGGAAGACCAAGTATGGCATAAATGCGAGGCTAGACATGGTTGAGATGGAAATAAGGGATGAATTGGCACCAAATGAGAGGAGAACTTGTACATTCCTTCGCCAAGCGGCTTAGACACTATCTAAAGAAGAAAAATGTTTTGTGATTTTTTTTGCTGTAGTTAAAGTGCAAGAGGGTTACTCATTAAATATTAGCAACATTGTGTCACTAAAAGATTTGAAGTTGAAGGGTCTTAAATCTCACGGCTACCTTGTGTTTATGGAATACTTTATTCCATTAGCATTACTGGGTACTTTACCAAATGAGGTGTGTAACACTGCTCACTTACTATTTTACTCATAGGGTAAACTTTTGAAAACTTCAATGGATAACCTCGATAGAAAGGAATTGAATCACCATGAGACTAACGAAGTTATAAAGAGCATAACGTCACTTTACATTTTGATTCTTAATCATAATAGTAAAGAAGCGAACATACATTGGACTATCATGGTCAATTAAAAATCTTTTGAGAAAGCACATAAAATAAAACAGCAAACATGCCCCTGTGACATATATCAGAATAAAAGGGAGCTCAGCTCTGGGTCTCTAGCCCACAGTTCACACTAGAACGACTTAACCAAGTCTATGGAATAAATGATAAAAGCATTGTCAAAATCAAATAAATGAACCTGTCGCCTCAGTTTAATTCATTTGACTGATAACTCTCACAAGAACTCCATGAGTTTGGTCTAGACCGGCCAAAGTCCTATAGAGCATACAATGTGCTATAAGTTCCACTAGTAGGAAATACCGCCCTTAAAAATATTGTCTGGTTCTTTAGGGATATTGCTCGCTAGCCACTAGAGTGTCATATCAGGGAATATTGCTCTGCTAACTATTGAAAACTATGGTGCGCAATCAACACATAGTGGTGTGCCACGTGGTCATATAACACATAGATAACAATTCTCCATATATCTTCCCTATATACATACAACTCTGTTTGGGGTTATAATTTATCTTTAAATGACATGGTCATCATCAATCATATATCATCATAATGTACATCATCAATCACATACTATCACGCTATCATCACCATGGGGAAATTACAGTGGTTCTCATGGTTACTTAGTGTAGCATCATAACTATTCTAACATATGCATCTCAATATAGACAAGATGATAAACAAAAAAAAAAAAATTAATCTCAAGTCCTTTGCCTTGATGAACATAGTTCTCTTTGGAGCGAAAATCATCACACTCGCCTCGACAAGTAATCCACTCACTGATGAGTATTGTTCAAACTCGCTTCGACAAGGAAGCCTCTTGCTGAAGCAAAGTGGTAGTTTGTCAAAGTTCCAATCAAGAGGCATTTTTTATCAAATCCAAATAGTCGTCCATATAATTTATCTAGCCCTAGTTTCCAGTCACATACAACCCCCAAGGCACAAGTTTTACAAGAAGCAGGGTAAGTAAAAACATACCAGGCCTAATTCAAACCCTAAATAAGATGAGTAGAAACTGCTAAATAAGATGAGTAGAAACCACATTACCTGGAGTTCTCTAAGTTAAAACCAAGGATAGTCTTTCTCTTCCAATGCGTGAACTCAAACTACAAATTAATGAGAGAACTAAATGAAGACCAGTCTTCTACTAGAACTCAACTCATAAGTTGCTCAAAAACTTTAAGAGAAACAAAGGTAATAGAAAAATAAGTTAGAATTGAGTATTATCTTTAACTGAGTGTTAGATTATGTGCCAAGGTTGCAAACCTCAATTGTGTCTTTGTTATGTAAGCAAGAGATGTATTTCCCTTTAGCATTCATTGACATCATGGTGCACCTAACTGCTCATATTTGGTTAGATCGGTACAACTGTGTGACCTAGTTTATTTGAAATGGATGTAGTCCATCTTAAGATGAAGGAATTAAAAGGTTATGTGAAAAGTCAGAATCGACTAGAGGGTTGAATTGTTGAACGCCACTATCTTTGTGAAGAGACCACTGAATTTTGTACCGATTACTTAAGAAATGTCAATAATATTGGGCTTCTTCTGTCTTAGCATGAAGGAAGGACATTTGGAGAAGGGTTAATGGGAAAGAAAGTTGTTGCTCCCTCTGTAATACCCGGATAAATAAAATGGTTATTTTTGATAAGTGAATATGTGGTCTCAATTTCTGTGTTATATTTATCTTATTTCCTAAGGAAAAATCTCTTGAAAATTAGGAAAATAATAATAAGGTGCCAAAATGACTAAAATGCCCTTGTGGAGCATAAAATGGCCTAGAAATATTATGATAAATTCTAAAGGGCAGTGAAATAATTATTAAAAATTAGAAGGAATATTTTCCTTAATTTAGACAATTTAATAAATTATAACCTTGGGAAAATTAAAGGAGAAAAATCAAAAAGTATTGTGGGGGCCATAATTGACCCCATGATTTTTAATATTTTATGTAAAGCATAAAGGACCAATGTAAGTCCAATAGTTATGAGATAATGATTAATTCTAAATAAGAAAATTATCAACAATTAATGAGGGATTAGTTAAATAATTATTGGCTAATTATTTAAGCTCAAACCAGGGAATATTCAAAGTAAATTATGAGAAACCCTTTAATTAAATATTAATTGATAAAATTAGCATAAAATATATTTTCTAATTATTGGGAAAAGATTAAGAAAAATAAATGAGATTAAGGGTATGAAAATCACTAATCCTAAAAGATTACTAATCTTATGATTAAGAGCACTAATTAAATTTGTTAATTCAATGAGATAAATTAAATAATTACTAAGGGTTAAGATGTAATCTTGAAAAGTAAAATCAAAGGTTTAGAATTATTCTAGTAATTTTTAAAGTCTAAATCCTTGTAATTAAGTATGGACCAATAAGGGAATTTTGAGGAAAAATAAATATAAGATAATTAGGATAATATATATTAATTAAAATAGAAAAAATAAAAAATAAAAATAAAAAGAGAGAAGAGCAGCCGAAAATTTTGGGAAAAATAGGATAAGAATGAACAAAAAATATCATGATATTTGAGTTGCAAGTTGTAATAAAATAATAATAAAAAAATGTGAAAAAGCAAATAGGATAAATGACCACCGATAGAAATTAAATCCTAACTAGAAAACCATGAATAAGGTTTCTAAAGTCAGAGCATATTATAGACAAGTGAATTTTTAGCTCGGAGTAGGTTACCTCCGAAGTTATTTCCGTAACCGAAAAGGGTTATACTAGACTGGCTAAGAAGCTATCTGATATTCAAAAAGCAAATCAGATAAATGAAAATCTATAGAAACCAAGCCATAACTTGAAATCCAGGGATGAGTTGGTAAACATCTGGGCATATTATGAATCAGCGGATTTTTGTCCCGAAGATGTTGTTATCCGAAGCGATTTCCGTAACCGAAGACGTTTATCCGAAAATCTTCAGCGAAATAGGAGATGCCCTGAATGGGATCAAAAATTTAGTTAACCCAAGTATCTTGAAAGAGGAAGAAGAGATATTCAAGGCTATGTTCCCGGAATTTTGAGATTTTACAAGATTACGCGATTAGGACATCGAACGGGGAACTTTATCGGTACAAGACCATAAAGCAACCTTGTGACATCATCAAAGATGATGTCATTTTATACCACCTAAGGGGGGGAGTTCGGCAAGGGTGATCCAAGGGCCAAGATTGTGCCATTTCAATGAAGTGCGATCCTACGGTCCAGAATTCGTCTGACAAAGCATGAATAGTAACCAAGTTTTGCCTATAAATAGGCCTTCCTTCCCATTTGAATCTTCACACCAAAAACCACCAAGCATTTCGAAAATCTTGGAGCAGCAAGGAGGAGGAAGAGTCTGGGGAAATTTTACAGCGAAGCTCTGGGTAATTTCTTCGGTCCTTATTAGTCTTAAGTTCTTTCAGTAGTTATTGTAGGAATGTTAGATAGATCTTTAGTTTTTCAAGTATGATTTAGATATCATGTTTTAGGGGTAGATATGATATTTATTTCAAAGATATGTTGGAGAAAGAGATATGTTAAAATTTTGGAGAATTAGAGTTAAAGTAGCGAAGCTCTGGCGTAATTCCGCTGATTAGTAAAGATAGGGGCAAAATGGTAATTTATACCTAAAATGCCTGTTATGATGTTTATCACTGATAAATGTGATATTATCCTTATAGGATATCTGTGATCAGCACTGCTGTTGTACCGCCGTCGTTCCGCTGTCATATCGTTGTTTTCCGTCAAAAGTGCAGTTTTCCGTCAAACGTACCAGAATACCGTCAACGAAGGTACGGACGCGTACTGTAACACTGATCCTGTGCTGCTCATATACTTATATGTGATAGATACGTTCATAGGATGAGGCTCTGTTTAGGGTCGTCATTTATACATACAACTTTTATACGGGTTATAGTCATAATAATGTCGTTGTTTTCCTAGCGCTGAGGACACGAGTGGTTATCGTGGCACTGGGTATGTGCAGGCTGTTGTTGTTGGACTTTACATACTGCTCTGTGCTTATGTTCTGTCATTGTTATGATCATGCATCTGCTCTGTGCTTATGTAGTGATATGATGTATTGTTCATGAATATCATTGTCCATATCTTGTTTTATTTGAGCATAAGGTTAATTGCTACTCGAGATCCAATGGGGTAAATTGGATCTCAGCTGTAGCTCCAGGGTCCGGAGGACCAAGGATTGGAGAGCGGGGCAAGCAACACGACTAGACTGTTGGCCGGAGATGTTCCTTTTGTTTATTTAGTTATTACTTCTTGAGAACAATAGGACGACTGTATCAATACTTTGTTGCACTATGGTTAATATTTGAATGTGAATCAGTTACTCTTTCGCTCCAATGCTCTACTCTGATTGAAAAAAAAAAAAATTCCACTTTAAAAATGGGATGTTACACCCTCAAACTAATAATGGGAGCAAGCATACCTATACATATTAATGTACAACTTTGAAGAGGTAGAGGAGTATGAAATATGCATATAGATGAGTTTAGGAGGGAAAACCCCAACAAAGTAGAAAATTGGTATGCCATAGAACACAATAAACAATGTACAACATGGTTAAAGGGGAACGTCTAGGACAAGTATAATGTTGATCATAATTCTGTTTCTCATAAAGTTATGTTATTGGCAAACAGTGCAATCAAACAAGTGCTTTCTTACTCAAGCTACTTAATCAATGGGTTCACCGTCTATTCGAGAGAGCAAGATGATTAGAGCAAAGTGAAAAATAATGGTGTAACTGTTGTTGCTAATACCATGCATCTATTAAGTGTGAAAGATATAAATTCTATCTATACAAATATGTCATTATTTGGGGTGATTAAGTACATTTTGGAGTTGGATTGCATAGGATTTTGGGTTCTTCATTTGGGTGCAAGTGGGTTGACAATAATAGTGCTTTAAAAGTCAATGAGTTAGGGTTAATACAATTGAATTTGAAATATATATATATATATATATATATATAAAGAAGAGCCTTCCATTTTGACTTGATTTCTAGGCTAAACAAGTATTCTATATACCTGATCCTACTAATAAAGAATGGTCTATTAACGCCCTTCCTAAAACTACCGAAAATTTAACCACTTTTAAACGTGTTTCAAAGAATATCTTTCAAAAACTAATAATGATACAGAAAGAATCCAACCAATCATTTAATGCATTACTATGCTTACAAAAATGACCTTACACTAGTAATCAAATAATCACAATATTATTCTATTAAAATCAATCACTCTGAAAGTTTAGTTATTCATAAGTAATATTTCATAGTACTCAAAATATTAAGTCCCACGAGACAAGTTTTAGCAAAATAACCCATAATGTAACTTACCATATAAACCAAGAGCAATTCTAATGAAACATAGTTTGCAAATGTTGGCAAACACATCCTACAGTGTTTGGCTCATAACTGTGAAGTTTTTGTAAAATAGTTCATGGTGTTTACACAGGAGACAAAATATTTTTTGTTCCCATAAAGTATTAATATTGTAAGAACCGGTTGAACCTAAGAGGGGGAATGAATCGGTGTATGATAAAAACTTATGAGCTTTGGAAAACCTTTCGCATCTCAGTAAATGCGAAGTGTATGACAATAATGAGTTGTAAGCCAACATTCAGTCATTCAAATGATTATGCTAGAAATATAGGAGATAAGAGAAGAGAATATGCAAACTGAGATTTATCCTGGTTCAGTCCAATCCTTGACCCACGTCCAGTGCCCAAGCTCCACTTGAGATTTGCAATCCACTATCTTCTTATTAAATCCGGGCATAAAAGAAAAGCCTCTACAATCCCACAAGTCCACCCAGGCACTTGTGAAGCCAAATCACTCACGATGATGTACTTCCTCTTACATACCGTAAGGTTACAATCTGTTTCCCACTCAAGATCACCCAATCTTGAGTAACTCTTAGATATAATGATTACAATGAATCTTCTTTCTCTTAGAAGTGAATGAATAAACACTGAAATACAATATAAATCATTTCACTCTCTATGATGAGCTATATAAACATTGAGAACAGAGAATTTATGAGATAAACGTTAGATTCAGAATGTTGGCATTTCGATAGTGCAATCTCATGTCTCTATCTTGAATGCTTCTTCCTTTATAGGTAGTTGCAATTAATGACCGTTGGGAAGCTTTAATCAATCCTTTGTGAGTCTTTAATATAGCCGTTAGATCATTGATGTTTGTCTGTTACTCATAATGCAAAGCAGAGATATTCACCATTTCAGCAAAATGACCTTTTGAGCAACAATGAAGCACTTCGACCATTTCCGTTGAACATTCTTACTGAGTCTCAACGGACAATTTGAATAAAGAATGTCAACGTTGAATGAAGGTGAACTTCCAAAGAATACTGTAATACCCCAAAAATTATATTTTGGCAATTAATACCTATTTAAAATAAGAAAGTATATTGTCTCTAAATTTGGTAATTTATTAATTTATTTTCTTGGAATTTAAAGAGGCAAAAATCCAATATTATTTTAGGGAACATATGTTGCCCTATGATTTTTAAAATAATGCATGATGCATAAATGACCAAAGTAAACCCAAAAGTTGTGAGAAAATAGTTAATCCAATTAAAGAAAATTGTCAACAATTAGTAGATAATTAATTATGGCTAAAATAAACAAGAAAGTGTTGTGTAAACACTTAAACAAATTGAAGAAAATTAGCAACAATAGATGAATAATTTAACTTGCACTAATTGAGATTAGTTGCATAATCCTTCAAGGTGATTAGAGGCAAATTAGGATCATCAAAGAGGGCCATAATTTCGAATTATATAAGGGCCAAAAATGAAACATTAAGCTTGTCTAATTAAAGCACTAATCTATTCATCAATGACAAATGCAATTAAGAGTTAATTAAGCTTTGCTAATCATGGTTGAAAAGTCAACAATTGCAACAAAAAGCAAGGGCCAAGATTTAATCTTATAAAGTTAATCTAATGGTTCTAATAAATCAAGCCTTAATCCATGTGAAAATAAATTAGCCAATGAGAGCACATGGAGCCATGGGATATTGTTGCAAGTGGGAAGCATATTCCTTGGTCAAAAAGAGGCCATGTAGTTTGAAATTTTGAAGAGGGAAAGAGAGAGAAAAATGTGTGTGTGTGTGTGTGAGGCAAGTTGTAGGAAAGAGAAGGGAAGTTGGTGATATTTTGGTGAAAAAGAAAATAGGATAAATGAGAACCGATAGAAATTAAATTGTATCTTGAAATTTGTGAACTAACTATCTAACATCAGGACTTATTATAAACAAGTGTATTTTAATCCCGAAGTAGGTTATCTCCGCAGTCATTTTCTGTAACTTTCGGGGTTAATCCTAAAATGACTAAAAGGCTAGTAAAAAACCCAAATTGAACTATAATTCTTGTTATTCCAAGTACTTCTTAAGAGACTACATAAACTTCAGAACATATCTCTAAAAGTAATTGTGATTTTATAAGCACGTACGATTAGAACACTAAGTAGGGAAATTAATCGGTAAAAAGGAAATCCTAAAGAGATAGGATTTCATTAGGAAATGGAAGAGATAAGGAAGAGAGAGGAGAGAGGGATGAATTTGTGGAGGAAAGAAGAGGGAAATTGAGTTATTTGCAAGAGGCCACATCTTCATCATCTTAGCCATTGATGGAAAGGTTGATCCAAGGGTTGTAATCCTTTGGCTTTTCCTATAAATAGGGGCCTTTGCCTCTTCACAATTCTCACACCAAAATCCTTAGAAAGAATAGAGAGAAGTGGGAGCAAGAAGTGGAAGGAAGTTCTTCAAGAGGTAAGTTCTAGTCTTTATTTTTTGGTAGTTCTTGAAGTTCTAGTGTAGTTCATAGCTTAGATGTTGTTTTGATCTTTAATCTTCCAATATATTGTTGATATCATGTTTTATGGTTAAATATGATATTTATTTCGAAAATATGATGGAGAAAGAGATATGGCAAAATTTTGGAAGATTAGAGTCAAAGTAGCGAGCTCTGGTGAAATTTCGTCGGTTAGCGAAGTAAGGGGTAAAATAGTCATTTGTGACTATGATATCTGTTAGGATATTGTTTATGAGTTAATAGATACGGTATTACCCTTTAGGATATCCGATCCGGGAAGTCGGGAGTCGGGTTCAAAAGGCTGGACGTTTGGCCATTACACGGTGAAAGGTACGTTCGCGGCGTACTGTAACACTAACTCTAATGCTTATTGTATGCTTATATGTGATGGTTAATTTCATAAAGACATGGACAAGACCTAGTCTTGGGTCATGCACTGTGACTAAGGTATGGGACTTAGATCACTACTTATACATTCAGTTTACACGGGTTATGTCATAATAACACCGATAAGTTTTCCTAGCGTTGAGGACACGACCGTACATCGTGGCACTGGTGAATAGTGCAGATAGTGAATAACATGCATGAGCCTTGACTATGTGTGGTTATTGTTTTACATATGTGATTATGTACTGCTGAAATGTCATGAATATTTGTCATACATATGTTGTTTACATAAGCATGAGGTTAACTGTTACCAGAGGTCCAATGGGCATTGGACCTCAGTCTTAACTAATAGTACAGGAGATGATCAAGCAGAAATATCAGGAATATCAGAAATATCAGAAATATCAGAGAGGGTACCGATAGATGGAGCCATAGAGAGGAACCAATGGGCAAGACCGTAATAATGCACCAGTCGAGACAAGAGCCGGAAGAAGATTATCAGAGCCTATTATCAGGCATGGATCTAATAAAGTTATTTCGAACAAGTTTGGTACCGAAGGCAAGGCTAGTCTATGTGGGTCAGCCAATAAGTCGCCGTGAACTCGGTGAGGCCCCCATGATAGACACTTACCTGGCCATTATGTTCGACTAACGGAGTTAGGTTCATTGCGCCAAGTCTATTAAGGCTTGGTCTAGATTGTATAGTTACTTTTGAGAAATGTAATTGTACAAAGCTCTGTATATTTTATCACATGAATATTCCTTCGAGATTTTCAATTTATCCAGCATACGCTTGGCATCATCATATGTCGGGGTATTTTATATCAGATACTCATTGTCCAATTGTTAGCACATTGCTCTCCGTTTCCGCAGTACTCTGATGTAGCACCTCAAACTCCGTCGAATTTTCTAAAACCAAGTGTCATCCGACACCATTTGAGGTATGGAATTTGGGGTGTTACAAATACGAACAATCCGAGTAAACGTTCTTCAACGAAAATATTTATTACTCTCAACAACTAATTCGAAGAGTCTCAACGGATAGTTTTCAAGCTTCTACAACGGTCATAAATGCCATCGACTATAAATACAAGAAGCATTCAATTCTCCAACCACCGGAACTGAAACTTTGCGCATTCAATTCAAATAGAATCTACTGTTTCATTTAATATCTTCGGATATTTCCTTGTACTTCTGTGTTTATCATTTATCTACTCAGTGAGGAGTTTAAACACTATTTGATTATTTGTATAGTTGTTAAATTATAAGGTTGTGGAACTTTAAGTGTGGGTGTACGATTACAACTTGTAAGGGGGAGTGAGTCCTAGAGTCAAAGGATCATCCTAAGTGTGTAATTGTATTCTATGATTAAGAGTTAGTGAAATCCCAAGGTGTGCTTGGGGACTGGACATAGGTTAAAGAGTTGGACCGAACCAGTATAATTTCGTGTGTCGATTGTTCTTCCCTCTGTCGCTGGTTTTATGTTCTTGAGCTTTTATGAAAGATTTTTTAAATCACCTATTCACCCCCCTTTAGGTGATATTCTACCTTCACCTCCCCAATATATATATATTGGAGGCAATGATTATATAAACATTAGAAGAGATGAAAAAGAAAATTATGCAATAGTCTTCAATAACATTTTACCAAATCGTTGTTAACATATCTGTTATAACATTTCATAGCTTTTTTTAAGAACTAAAGAGATATGACATTGACGACTTTTACTGTTATAATCTATACACAGCTCTTCACATAAATTCCTTAATTTATAAGGACAAGACTTTTAAAACAAACATTTCTTTTCATTTTAAAAATATATAGACTTTATTTCTCAAAATGAAAGAACGTAGGACTTATCCTAATCTTATGTTGTCTCTTTTTAATAAAAAAATTGTCTTTCTAGGAATTTTGTTTCCCTTTAGATCAATAAAATGGTTAACCTAGGCTATGAGCTGAATCGTTTAAACTTAAAAAGAAATAAGTAATTTTAAAATATTTTAGAGATTTTATGAAAAATGACTTCTTCTGTTGGAGTTTTTTTTTTTTTAAATATGAATTATTTTGTATTTGGTTAGAATAAAAAAAAAATTAATTATTATTATTATTTAATGGTTTTAAGATTTTATGTAATTTATTATTTAATTATTTTTCAAATCATATTATTTTCAGGAGCTAACACTACTACAAAAATCATTATATATGATGGTTATTAACTGTCACACTTAAAGGTTCTAAAACGTCATATATGCGAGCGCTATAAAAGCTCCGTGTAGATATACTAAGGTTCCAAACCATTATTTATTTCGATCTTATTATAATGGTTATAACATAACTCCTATTATGTATTGAGGCTCGGTGAGGTCATGATATATCCATTGTTGTGTTAATAATTAATAGGCACACGTAAACAACCATCAGAATATATGGTAATCCTTTCATAATACGTAACGGTTCCAATTTATCAATCGTTATATATCTACTAACATATATAACGGTTCTTTCAAACAACTATTATATATAGTTGATATAAAAAATGGTTGTTAGGTAACAACCATGCATGATTTATAGAAGTTAATTTTTCTTATAAAAAAATGGGCGACTGCTTATGCTTTCGAGATCCCCTTGCATATACATTTATAGAACAAATCACAATATATATTTACATTTTCATTCATATACATAGCACTACAACAAATCAGAATATATTTATAGTCATTCAAGTACATGTATACACTATTAAAACCGAAACATTAAAACAAATCATTAGTATCTATAAATTTACAGTCATACTATGTATTATTTATACTGCAACTGATGTTGCTCAAATGCCGCCAACTCTCCAGCAACTTCTTCCATTTCTGAGTTGGTAAACATCATGCAGGAGTCATTAAAAAACTGTATGAAAAGGAAATAGTATATGAAAGTTAGATATTGTAATATATAGTTGACCGAGTGTATATATGAACGAATTGGGTATATAATATACTTACCTTCTTTGTATCAATATTTTTGGAACTGTCCGTGATTATGTCCTTCATGTACTACATCATGCAGTACCCATAATCACTGCTCATGTTCGGTTGCTTTTGGCACTATAAAGAAATGAGAAGAAAAATTTGTCAATCAGTCAGATATATAAACTATATGTGAGCTTCAATTTAATATTATACGTAGTAATTGGTGAATAATATTTATACCTTTGGATGCTACCATTGGAAGGCGTATATGAAGCAGTTGTCGGTGATGTTGCAATTGTTGTAGTAGAGAGAATTCTCCATATGATACTTGTACACTGCTATGAGATGATACAATAAAATATATATACAGAAACATGCAAGCTGAATAGAATTATAAGAGATGATGAATGAATAACTTACTAGTTGAATGTCTATTGCATGTATGGTCTCCTATTTAGATCCCCACCCAGAGAGTCATAAAACCAAATCTTTTTGCAAATTATTCTGATCATCCAGTACTCCCTAAGTACAATAATAGATCACACCATCAGGATAGTTAAAAAATAAATAAAAACTAATTTAAGAAGAGTTAATGATGTTCCCATCTTTGAATGTAAGGCGCACATAAGTAAGTGTCCCTTCCATCTAGCGCCCTCTTAATGAATTCACCCACTAGAAACCTCACGGGTTATTTTTTGAGATCTTCCTTCATGTCGTCACCCTAGTTATTGATCTTGTCAAGGCAGGGGACGAGGTAATTATGGTACAAGTACTTGAAATTTTGAAACTAACATATTAAAATGTAATCAAAGTTTTAAATAGTCAACTATTCAATCAAGTTGAACAAATACCTCATAAAGAAGTTGACAAAGTTTAAACTTGCCATGTCCTTGTTCAGCACCTTAGAAACCAGCTCTTGGCTTATAACATCGTCTTGGTATTCTTGGTCGATGACCTCTCTCTAGAGTTTGATATGTGTAAATGGGTTTGAAGCAAAGATCTTGCCAATGAACTCCTAGAGGGACTTCCAGATAGATTAACCAACGGGCTTATTTTGTGAGGAAGACTTTTTCTCAGATTGATCATTGCGGGTGGCATGTTTTCTCTTCTTAGAATGAGTGAAGGTTTTGGAAGTAGGAGGGTTGGACTGATTATGGGTCTTGGAAGTACGTGGCTTGGACTAGTTGGGGGCTTGAACTAATTAGTAAGGGGCTTAGAGTTATTGTTGGCCAACTTGTTGTGATCGGTCGAATTCTTTTCAATGAGGGTTTCTATACTCTAAGGAGACGGTGAGGCCATGCAACCAAGTTGCCTATAGCCCATCGCACTGTATTTGTGTCTTTGGTGGGAACATGGAGAAAGTAGATGGGGTCGGAGTGGATGTTGATCTGTATACCTTCACATGCTTATGAGGGATAGGATCGTTATAAAATTTGTTACCCTCTGGGAAGTTGAACATGTGGCCCATTGCAATTGTATGTGTAATACCCTAAAATCTGACTCATGATAAATATCATAATTTAGTAAATAATACCTATTGGAAATAGGTGGATATGTGGTCTCAAAACTAGTGTAGTATTTATCTTATTTTCTAAGGTAAATTCTATTACAATTAGAAGAGTTAAGGTGCCAAAATTCCTAAAATACCCTTGTGAGACATAAAAATGCCTAGAGAATATTATAAAATATTGCAAGAGGCAATTAAATAATTGTTAAAAATTAGAGAGTATGTTGTCTCTAATTAGGGAATTTTTGGGATTATTTCCCTTGGAAAATAATAAAGCGAAATTAAATATTATTTTGGGGATCAAAAGTGACCCCATGATTTTTAATATTTTACATAGAGCATATATGACTAATGTCAGTAAAATAGTTGTGAGATAATGATTAATCCTAATTAAGGAAATTCTCAACAATTAGTAAGTGATTAATTAAGTAATTAATTGCTAATTGTTTAAAGATGAACAAAGGAAGTTAATTATGTGAAACCCTAATTGAAGATTATTGACCAATAAGGGATTAAGATTAGCATATGAGTAAATTGCTAATTAATGAAGTTGGATTAAGAAATATATAATATGAATTATATTAATACCTAAAGTCTAATTAACCATAAAGTAATCTTTGGCAAAATGCAAGAGCCAATGGGAGAATGTTGATAAGATAATCAAAGGATAATGGAGAGTAATTAAATAACAAAATAAAAACCAAAAAGGGGCCATCACTAGTGGAAAAAAGGCTTTTAAGACCGGACAAAAAAGGTACATTAGGACCGGACCCGCGAGCAGTCTTGTTCCAGGCGGTATTAAAAGTCGACCTTTAAGACCGGACTTTTACACGGTCTTAAAGATTTTCTTTAAGACAGGACATTTTAAACCTTCGGTCTTAAAAGTCGTACTAAGTAAATATCGACCGCTCTTAAAAGATCCAAATATTAAGACCGGACAAATATCAATCCGGTCCTAAAGATAGAGGACTCTAAGACCAGAGGACTAATTACCCGGTCTTAAAAGACTGACTTTCAAGACCGAATTTTTTCAATGGACCGGTCTTAAAAGACCAACTTTTAAGACCGGCTTAACACCTTTAAGAGCGGTGTTATATATACATCCGGTCTTAATATTTGAACATTTAAGAGCGTATTTTTATTTGCGGTCTAAATTTTCCCGTATTTTTCCCTGTTCTGTTCTTCCCGATCAATATATATACACAAATCCACCATCCAAAACAGCACATAAAAATCGATATACTTTAAGCTACAAGCTATGAACATGAATAAATTGAATTGGGAAAAAGAATACAAATATTATCCACCATGAGTTATGTGGCCTCTTAATTAAGTCTAAAACAACTAAAGTAATTTATACAATAAGCTAACATATAACTAATTACAAAGGCAATGAGTTACAATACATGCAGCACGTAATTCAACATACAAATGTAGTCCAATATATTATTCACCATGCCTTCATTTGATTCCCACCCAACAACGTAACATGCATCCTCTTTTATAACATGCCCCTTTGAAACGGATCCTGCCACAAAACAAAACAAGAAAAAATTCATATTCAATGATGACATTGTTTAATTAAGAACATAGAAGGAATATAATAATAGTTAAAACCTTAAAGTTTTCTAAGAATTCTGCATATGAATATTAATTACCTTATGAATTGACACTTTTATAAAGTGATATCCTCCCATATCCCTTCTTGATGATCATTTCTTATGCCGGGTTCATTATCCGCTTCATCTTCTTCGTTCATGTCCAGGTAGACCCCTTGTAAAAGGAGTACTCTCAGGAAGATCACCATAATTTGAATGACTTTCCTCATCAATATCAATGACCCTCTTTCCTTGGAGAGCTACAGACCACATTTTATTTTCTTGATCGGTGATATAGAACACTTGTTTTGCATGAGCTGCCATAATAAAAGGTTCATCTCCAAAACTTCTACTATTGACATCGACTAAAGTGAATCCTAGTCGATCGATGTGAACACCATTACTGTGCTCCTATCATCTAGGGACTTCGTGTAAAATGTATAACCATTGATCACATACGAATTCCAACTTATGACATCAACCTCAGGACCACGTGCTAACCATTTCATTGTGTCAGAAACACATTCAGATCCCTCAACCTTTTGTTTGAACCAGTTTGCAAAAGTTTTGTTATGCTCCCTAATCAACCTAAAAAATGAAGGAACAAAAAGCTTCTCAAGGTGGCACAAGATAAGATATCCTTCATTCTCCAATTCATCCAACTTTTCAATCTTGAAAACTTTACTACAAACCGCATTGAAGAAGAAACAAAGTCTAGTCAAAACGACCCAAAGATCATATTCGGCAATCCCTCGAATAGCTCTTGGGAGTAGCTGTTGCATCAAGACATGACAGTCATGAGACTTTTGGCCTACTAATTTCAAGTCCTTCATCGAGACAAGCCTCTTAAAATTTGAAGAATACCACGAGGGAACTTTTGTGCCATGTAAACACTCACAAAAGCTTCGTTTCTCATCCTTAGACAAAGTATGAGAAGCCGGGGGACAATAAGTTCTCTTCCCATGTAAACACTGATATTTTTAACCTTTTCATACACTTGCTCCCCAGTCAATGCCACCGGAGCTTCTTCATACTCTTGGCCACCAAAAAAGGCCTTCTTTAATCGACGATATGGGTGGCCCCGTCTAAGAAATCTCCTATGTCCAAGATACACCGTCTTTCTTCCATGTTGAAGTTGATGGTAGCATGTGCCTTCTTCACAAACCGGACATGCTTTATGGCCTTTTACACTATACCACGACAAGTTCCCATATCTTTGGGAAGTCGTTTATAGTACAAAATATCATGGCTCTCATTTTAAAGACCTCCTTCTTGAAAGAGTCAAAAACATCGATACCTTCTTCCCACAATTCCTTCAAGTCTTCGATCAAGGGCTCTAGGTAAACATCTATGTCATTTCGGGTTGTTTTGGTCCCGAAATCAACATAGACAAAGATGATGTACTTTCGTTTCATGCATAACATAGGAGATAAGTTGTAAACAATCGGGAGTACGGGCCATGAGCTATGTATGCTGCTAAGGCTTCCATAGGGATTCATGCCATCCGTGCTAAGGGCAAGCCTGAGGTTCCTAGGTTCTTCGCCGAAGTTCGGAAATAATTGATCGATCTTCTTCCATTGAGAAGAATCGGCCGGATGTCGAAGCTGTCCATCCGAAATCCTCTCATCTGCATGCCACCTCAGATTTTTTGCATCATTTTCATTCGCAAACAACCGCTTGAACCTTGGTATGATTGGAAGATACCACAACACTTTTGCAGGCCCCTTATCGACTTGTACCGTGGGGTTTCACATATCGGACAACTCTGCTTCTCTTCAAACTCTTTTCTATACAATACACAATCATTCGGGCATGCATGGATCTTTTTGTACTCCATCCCCAGTGGACAAAGTATCTTCTTAGCATCATAGTAGTGATGCGGCAACACGTTATCATCCAGAAGCATGTCCTTCAAAGCCTCAAGCAATTCTAAAAAACTCTTGTCGCTCCATCCATGACGTGCCTTCAAGCTTACCAATTTCAATACAGCGTTCAACAATTGGTATTTTTTACACCCACGGTATAGCGGTGTCTTTGCATCACTGCACATATTACCATATGCATGTGATCGCTCAAAAGCCTCTTCTCCTACATCACGGATAATGTCCTCTATGCGATCATCCATATCCGTGTCATTATCATCAAAGGCCACTTCCCCTATAAGTCTTACAAAATCCGTGACAAATTAAATGTGTGCGTATAACTTCAGGACATAGTCGACACTCATTCAAACATTTTACACAAGGGCAATAATACTTCACCCATCATCATGGGCATTTTGTTTAGCAAATTCTATAAATTCCCTAACCCCATTCTGATATTCAATACTCGTTCGTAAAGCATCTATCCAAGCGTGATCCATAGTAGAATTCCTATATATTATTTAAACGAATTAAGAATTACTTTTGGTCATAAATGCATCACGGTGAATCCAAGAACCAAAATAAATGCAAGACGAGGAAATTAAATGCGGAGGATGAAGGTCTTGTGGACTAACCCGTAGTATATGCGTTTGCCGAGTCGTCTTACTTCTCCGCTCACGAACGTTGATGTTGCGAGACAAGACAGCAAGAGTAACCTAAAAACACTTGTTGGTCGGTTGGGTAGGTCTAAAGTGCAAATATAATCTTCAAAAAACAATATTCGTTAACAACAGAGAATACCCATAACAACATTACACCGATTTCGTTAAACCCATGAAAAACCAAGAACGATAAGTGGAAAGTAATAAAGTTTTAACCGAAACATCTCTTACAGCTTCGTCTATAGACGTTTAGCTAAGGAACCAGAGAGTGATTGTCGAGAAAGGTACGCGAAGCAGCGACGAAGCTGAGAGGGAAATTTCAGTCGGAACTCTGAGTATTCACTTTCGGCGCGACAAGAGTTCAGAGAGGGAAATTTAATTTTTCCGCGCGACAAAGATACCTTATTTAGCTTTTTGGATTTTATTAATACCGGTTATTAATTAAATGTCCGGTCTTAAAGATACAACTAACATTTTAAGACCGGAGTTTTAAAATTATCCGGTCCTAAAATTTTATTAGACTTTTAAGTTTTAAGACCGGAGGTTTATAAAACATCCGGTCCTAAAATTCAAATTATCTTTAGATCCGTTACTTATAAAATAAAATGTCCGGTCTTAATGGCCTTCGTGATTGCAATATTAAATCAATAAAATAAATGATATTTTTTGACAAAAATAAAGCAAAATTGGAGAATAAGTTTCTTTAATGAATTCTTGGAGAAGAGCCAAAAATTCATACAGTGTTCTTAATGTTTCTTACATTACTTCGAATATATACACAACAACAAAAACACAAATGAAAAACAAGCTGAATATTATCATCCACAAGAATCTAACTGAACAACCTCGGCGATTTCGGCGTGAAGAGCATTAATTTCCGCCGGAGATCGGCAAGTTGTTGTCTTATTCTCTCCACCCGCAATATGAATGGATCATTACAAGAGAGCGGAGAGGGGTCGAGGTAGGCGCGCTGGGCCAACAAAGTTGGAGAGGGGATTACGAACATCCGCATGGCCGCCTTCAAGATGACGGTTGAACTCAGCAAGGAAAGGATCGGCAAAAGGATCGAGGGGGGGTGCGGCATGAGCAATCTCTTCATCATCCGAAGAAATAACAATGGGTCCAACGACCCGAGAGTCTTCGGAAACAATACGACGCACTGTCGCTGGAGGATGCGCACCATATAATGATCTAGCCATGGCACGAGAGTGAGGCGTGTATGCACCCCTACGAGCAGTTGCTTGTATCTAACCATGGTTTGAGGATTTGAGAAGTTGGGGCGAGAGAGCTAGGAAGTGAGGAGTTAACAAGGACAAAGAGGTAGTGTGTGGAGTATATAAAGACAGATGGCAGGAGAGATAAACATCGATGATGAATTCGTCATTTTACTTTTATACAAACCTTTAAGACCGGACTTTTATCTTATATTCGGTCCTAATTTTAATTCAATTACTTTTAAGACCGTCCTTTTATCACATATACGGTCCTAAAACTCATTTAAGACCGATATATTACTTGGTATCCGGTCCTAAAACTAATTTTTAATTCAATTACTTTTAAGACCGTCCTTTTATCAAATATCCGGTCCTAAAACTCATTTAAGACCGATATATTACTTTGTATCCGGTCCTAAAACTCATTTATTTTTATATTTCAATTTATTTTTTCAAGTAAAAATCTTTGGTTAAAAATATTACTTTTAAGAACGGATCTCACACAAGATCCGGTATTAAAAGTTCATTCTTTTCAAGAGTCCCTTCCCCATTGTTGAAATGAATTCGAGTCTCTTCGGCTTCCACATAAACTTCCCAACTAGGCGTCTCCTCGTATTCGAGCAAATATGCGTCTCCTCGTTAATGTTTCAGGCGTTTCACATTCTTTCAGATGGGTTCTCTATTTAAACCCGTTGTTACTTTCTTAACATTCATCTCCATCTCCTCCTAGAACCTCCACCGTAATGGCTTCTCCACCACGACGAGGTACTCCTTCTGGGCGAAATCCAGAGGCACCTCCATATCCTCCTCCGTTGCCTCCGAAACCGAACTTCGGCGATCTTTGGAGCACTGATAGCCCGCGTCGATCATATAGACCGAAGCTTGGGCAAACTGCTTCAGTCTATCACGCCGTCAACAACAAGCCGAAAGCGGTACTCGACGCCAATGACGTTGAGTACCATACCTCGATGACGACGTCTCCGACCATTCCCTCCCTCCGACAACGATGGGGAGGATTAGAATTTTTAAGTTTTTTTTTTGTACTGCAGCCTTACGAGATAGCGAAAAAAAATTATTAAATAAAATTTTTATTTCCCAATCGCCTTCCTTGTTTGTCTTTAACTTTATGTTCTTTTTCTCCGACAACAAGAACAAACAAAACATTGTCCTATTCGTGGTGATCAATCTTAAAAATTTGCAGAATAAAGTTAACGGTTGCGACCATACAAAACAAAACAAAAAAACATTATTTACCTTTTTCGAATAAAAACAAACATAGTGACGACTATTCTCAAGTTTGGACCATCGTTGTCTTCCCTCTACTTTTCCAGATGTGATGAAAATTTTCGGTGTCGTTTTCGTTATCTTCTTTCTTTTTCCGACAAAAAGAAAAGGGACACCGATGACGTTCTTCACATCCGTAAAAGTAGAAACGAGAACAACGAAGCACAAAAATTGAGAAGAATGCCGTAAACATGGTTGCCTTGAACCCTAACGATATGTCCGAAAATCGAGTCACCAACTCTATTTAAATGAAGAATATTAGGACCGGACGTATAATAAATCCTCGGTCCTAAAAATTAAGCCTTATTTTAAAATTTAAAGTTAGGAGCGGACAACTAACAAATATACGGTCCTAAAGGTTTCGGCAATCTATTAAATAAAATGAAGACTTTTAAGACCTGACTACTAACAAATATACGGTCCTAATATTTTAGCCGTATATTTTCTATACTTTTAGGACCGGATATTTGACATACATACGGTCCTAAAAGTCTCTACCCATATTTTTTAGGATTAGACGAAGACTTTTAGGACCGGATATTTGTTAAATATACGGTCTTAAAATGGACGAAGACCTTTAGGACCGTATATTTAACAAATATACGGTCCTAAAAGTCTCTACCCAAATTTTTTAGAATGAGACGAAGACTTTTAGGACCGGATATTTGTTAAATATACGGTCTTAAATGGACGAAGACCTTTAGGACCGTATTTTTAACAAATATACGGTCCTAAAAGTCTCTACCCAAATTTTTAGAATTAGACGAAGACTTTTAGGACCGTATATTTATTAAATATCCGGTCTCAAAATGGGACGAAGACCTTTAGACCGCACTTTTAACAAATATCCGGTCCTAAAAGTCGCGAATACTTTTCGTGAGCCTCATTCGGCTCATTTTCAACATCCGCCTTTGTACCTCAAATTTCAAGCACTAAATAGCTTTATCCACCATCCCATTCATTCGAAACCCAAAATGGACACACACAAATTGTTCGAAAAAATAAACAAATTTATTATTGAATTACATTGCTATATTTACAAATGAATGAATTAGCTAGTCGAAAAAATAAACAAATGTACGAAGGCTATTGTTGCTACAAAGATCATATATTATTTACAAATGAATTAATTTAGGACATTAATTATTGTCCGACTTGGATTTTCTAAGACTAGTTTATACAAATATTCACAAAAACCTCGCGTATGTGCTCGATTTCATCATCATCAAATGGCTCTTCACGAGCAAACCTCTGTAACATCAAAGACGAAACAAATAACATATTATGTGCATATTTCATATGTAACATTAAGCCATCGATGACCGAATTCAACCATAACATCTTACCCTTAAAGTGACTTTAGTGTTTCCCTCCGTCACAATATCATATAAGTGTTTCATGACGTACGGGCCACATAAGTTCGATCCTTAGGTTGTAAACGGGTCTAAAAATAACAATAAATATATATAAGAGCATATATAGCTTACTGACCAACTTCAGAAGGCAATTATGCCATGTCCAATTATGTACTAACCTTATTTTGTGCCATTTAGGATCTGTGAGCTGAGCACCATGCTTTTTTTTTACCTCAACACGGAAGGTCTTCATGGCACTATCATCAAAATCATAAATTTATCAGTAATGTTCACTGAAAATTCACAACAGAGATTTCAGAAAAGACAATCAAAATGACATTCTTACTTGGTGATCATCTGCTTCAACGTAGTCGATGGATCACTGTGAGTGGAGCATAAGAAGATAACATAATGCAACTCCATGTTCATGACGACCAACCGCCGATGGTTGCTGAAAATTCACAAGAAGAAAGTACTCAAGTGATATATATATATATATGTAGCATAATTATATTAAGTGAATTGCAGACAAGTATATATGTACCCGAGCCGGTGTGGAAACAAGTACACCTTTCTTTTCACTTTACACAACCTATTTGATATGTACTCTGTCTCAATTCCAGAGGTAGTGTTGTACTTGCATACACTGGGCACAAGAATCCAAAATCTGAAATTCTGCCCTGTTGAATCAGTTTCTCGTGCATGCACCTACAAGAATGACATCGATGAGGGAATTAGTATATATGTATATATGTGTGTCTAAACGGTGCATTTCAATTATGTAATCAAGGAATAAGATACTTACTTCATAAATATTTGAACACATGGACTAGTAACCTCCTTTCCAGGAGCAAGCATGGACTCTACATCTTCATTATCAATATAAACCGGTCCAGGATGAGGAGGCCTATTACTTCATCGACAGGCCACGATTTATCTTTAAACCATTTTTGGGCTACCAAATCTTGTATTTTTTCCTTGGCCGTCAAGTTAGCAGTAGGGGGTGGAGCTTGAGGAGGGGGTGGAGCTTGAGGAAGGGATGGAGATTGAGGAGGGGGTGAAGCTTGATGAGGGGGTGGAGCTTGAGGAGGAGTAGAGACATCTACAAGCTTCACTGGCCAAGAGATGAAGGTTCCCTTGACATCACTCACAACCTTCACTCATCGCTTGGGAGAGGGACAGGTGCATCAAAGATCACCTCTTTAACTGACACTCTGACTTCATCATCAGCCATTTGTTCGTGGTGTACAGTTGATCCCAATTTGTGGACAGTCCATTTAGCAACCAATACCTCTTTCTTTTTAAGATCTTCTTGTAAGATACAGATAACGAGAAGCTTAGTGATGAAACATGTTTAGTAAGTAAAAAATAACAATATCGATACTTACAATTCGTTCAGCAACTACACGAGTTTTTTCACTCGTGTAGGCGTCGCTTGCTTTTTCCGAATATACAACCGAGCTCCTCGCGACGTATTGGAGATGGCGGCTGGTCAACTACCGTAGAAGGATTGGATTCAGCTTCATCTTCCAATCTCTTCTGTTTGGCTGCCATCAAATCTTTTTCGGCCTTTTCATATCCGCCGCGAGAAGCCCCTGTGTGGGCAATCATTCTTTCTCCCATTCTCCGATATTTTTCCCTTATTTTCTGTGAATCAGGATTGAAAACAACTATATATCAATTATGAATTCCAGCCATGTCACTAACAGAAATTAGAGAACTTCTGCTTGATATGAACTTCAAACATTAGTCAAATTCACTTCATCAAGTTTCAACATTTTACTTAGGGTATGTTTGGTTTGAGGGGAGGGGAGGGGAGGGGAGGGGAGAGAAAAAAAAGGAGAGGAGGGAAAAAAAAATTTAAAATTGAGTGTAGTGGGCCCACCAGTTTTCCTCTCCCCTACTTTTTTTTCTCCCCTCCCTCCTCTCCTCCCCTTCCCTCAAACCAAACATACCCTTAAGGAAGATGTAGCATTGTAGAAGAAATTGGGAAAACCAAAGGAAAGGGAGTTGCAGAAATGCTGCCAACTCAGTCAATTCATTCATTCATCATAAATGGTTCCTACACATATTAGAATAACTAACTAACTAACAAAGCAACGCCTAACCATGGCCATTACACGCTTTACATATCAAACTTGCATGGAACTAGGACATGCTCCTCTCATGCGGGACAAAGGCAGCAAATGTATACTTCTATTCACACACCAAACCATTTAACTAACGGATTAGATGTACACAATAACATTCACATATCCTCACAGGTTAATAAGCAAACAAAAATGCAAACAAAACTAAATATAACTCACTTTGAGCTTCAGGAGTGGTCCGCTTCGAACAAATTGTTGCCAAGTTTGTTCATCAAGAAATTTGTACTTGTCCTGGGGTTGATGGTGAGGCTTCTCCTCGGCAAAAATATAAGTGTTAGCCGAGAAAGGTCTTAAACTTCCCGAACCGCTCAAGACAATAAGACAATGTTGAGTCTTTCAACTTCTCAGACTCAGGGACGGCGAATGTAAGCCGGATAGTGTCCCACATAGGATCCTTTATTGTTTTTTGGTCCACATTTTTCCACTAATCAGTCAAAATGCTAACCTTGCTGCGTACTAGAGCGCCGACACATTCTCAGGGGCTTAGTTGACACATTCTTTTCCTTTTTATTGTTTTATTTGATAATACTCTCTAAGATGGGGATGCACAAAGTTAAGGTCTGCTGAACAAAAACTCAAGAATTTTTTCAAGGGAATTCTTTTCAATTGAATAAGAACAAGCAACACCAGAGAATTCATATCCCTACCCCACACTTAAATCAAACAGTGTCCTCAATGTTGGAACAATAAATAAAAGGAAAGGAACTAGTACTCCCCTGGTTTGAGCCTCTAACTCTGATGTGGAGTGTTCCTGTCAAAACTCATCGGAGTAGCCATCGGCGTCCTCTTGTGTGATCGCATCGTCGAAATCGTTGTCGTCCTCAGCTGGTTGACAACTAGTTGGGTCAATATTCTGCTTGATGCAAAGGGCCTCGACCATCCGGGTCAGATAACGCACTTGGCGTTGCAGTTGCCTAAGTGTTGTGGGATCAGCTGAGGTCTCATTGGTGGCACCGGTAGGGTTCCCGAGTGGTGGATGGGCCAGATTGGTGGAGGGCCGTGGATCATGACGGAGTCTGCATCATGGCATGCCTGGGGGCATCCGAGGCCCAGCTTTTGATTGTGGACCACTGAATCGGGGAAGCCAACTGAACATCCAAGGCTTCATCAGCTGGAATTGTGACACCTGCCCGAAGACACAGTTGCATGATAAGTGAGCAATGTCCCAATTTACTTTCCTTCCTTCCCGAGGTAATGGTTTGAGCAATCCTATCTGAAAGGATCGAAGCTATATCGAGATTTCGATCGCTCAGGATTTCACAAATGAGAACAGCCCGCTCCAGGTTGACATCACCATGGTTAGTAGATGGAAGGATGTTGCTATTGATGAAATAAAACCAGGGACGGGCATCCGCAGTAAGATCAGACCTGGCCAATTTTTCAGGGATGCCAGGTAATTTGTGCCTATCACACCAGACTGAAGAGGGATGGGCAATGCGCACTAGCAGAGATTCAGCGGAATTAGCAATATCAGGGCTAAATTGTCTGGGACGGATGGGGGCAAATAATTTCATATGATCTTGGAAAGCACAAGGGCTGCCTGGATCATAACTAGTTCCCAGAAAAATCTCAATAGTGGCAGCATCAAAAGGAACAGATATATCCCTAACCCAAGATATACGAGTTTCCCCTATCTGAGCTACATCAGCATTGGCAAAAAATTCTCGACATAGTTTATTAGAGAGCTATTGGTAGGGAAAGTTACCAATGTCTTCCATTGGCGGCGCCATATGATATCTTCAATTGGTGGTACACTAGGCAGGAATGTATCAATCACCCTCTCAGGGACAAAGCTTTTGGGAAGAAACCAGGACCGGTACCGCTCCCTACTTTCCGGTGATAGAAACTTGGAACCTCTAGGGGTGGTGTGAGAGGAGGTAGAAGCTCGAGCTCTTTTGGAACCAGCAACCGGAGGGGCATATGGTTGAATAGCCTTGTCTTATCCTTCCCCTTGCCCATTGTGCTCTTTGACCTGAAATATTTAAAAAAAATGAAAAGAAAAAAGGGGGGAAGCCGACGGTGGGGGTAGGTGAGAAGGGAGAAGGGAGGAGGAAGAAGGGGACGACGGTGGGGGGTGGGGGACGAAGGGGGGGCCGACGGTGGGGGGTGGGGGAGGAGGTAGGGGAAGGCGGCGACTGGGGAAAGAAAAAAAAAGAGGAAGACGAAAATGGAAAGGGGGGGCGGGGGTTGGAAAGAAGAAGAAGGGTTTTTTTAAATATTTTTTTCTGCCCTCTTGTTCCCGAGAGTTGGCGCCTTAGGCACCAACTTTCTGGAACTCACCCTTTTTTTTTTTGCCCTCTTGTTCCCGAGAGTTGGCGCCTTGGGCGCCAACTTACTGGAACTCACCTTTTTTTTTTCTAAGTATGGAACTTATAGCTTGCTCCACACTTTTCACATCCTTCTTTCCTATGAATGACTACTAAGACTAAAAAAAAATGAAGAAGAAAACTTATTGGGTTGCCTCCCAATCAGCGCTTGTTTAACGTCCTGATCCTGACGGATATCACCTTAATTCCCAGCTTCCAGTGCCACGGAGGTTCTTCCTCTGTCAATGTCTCCACCATGGTAAGGCTTCAATCTCTACCCATTTACTTTAAAAACGTCATCTGAACCTATTGGTGCAATAGCAATTGCACCAAAAGGTGTAACCTCCTTGACTACAAACGGTCCTAACCACCTAGACTTCAATTTCCCTGGAAAAAGTTTCAAACGAGAGTTATAAAGTAATACCCGCTGTCCCGGATGAAACTCTTTTGGAAGAATCCTCCTGTCATGCCATCTCTTGGTTCTCTCCTTATAGAGGCTGGCACTCTCATATGCAAAAATTCTGAATTCATCAAGCTCATTCAACTGAAGTAGCCTTTTTTCATCAGCAGATTTAGCATCAAAATTCAGCAGCTTAGTTGCCCAAAGTGCCTTATGCTCCAGCTCCATTGGAAGGTGGCAAGATTTACCATATAATAGCTGAAACGGTGACATGCCGATAGGAGTCTTGAATGCCGTTCGGTATGCTCATAAGGCATCATCAAGCTTCTGGGACCAATCCTTCCTTGTCTTCCCAACAGTCTTCTCCAGAATTTGCTTCAATTCCCTGTTAGATATCTCCACTTGCCCACTAGTTTGTGGGTGATATGGAGTAGTGACACGATGAGTGACACCATATTTGCTAAGCAATGATTGAAACTATCGGTTACAAAAATGAGTCCCTCCGTCACTGATAATGGCCCTCGGTACCCCGAACCTGCTAAATATATTCTTTTTGAGAAAGGATACCACCACCTTAGCTTCATTAGTGGGAAGAGCAATTGCCTCCACCCACTTTGAGACATAGTCCACAGCTACAAGAATGTACTTGTTGTTAAAAGAACTTAGGAATGGCCCCATAAAATCAATTCCCCACACATCAAATATCTCAATAACAAGAATGTTGTTGAGTGGCATCTCGTGTCTCCTAGAGATATTCCCTGTTCTTTGGCAACGATCACATTGCTCCACAAACTTCCTAGCATCCTTGTACAATGTAGGCCAATAAAAACCGCTTTGTAGTACCTTAGCAAAGAAGCATTCTCCAGTGAAATGTCCACCATAATCTAAACCGTGACAATGCCGGAGGATCTTATGAGTTTCCTCCTTCGGGATACATCTTACGGAGCATTCCATCTGTACATCTGAAAAATAAGAAAGGCCCATCCCAGATATACCGCCGAACATCATGCATGCACTTCTTCCTCTGCTGCCATGTTAGTCCCACTGGTATCATCCCAATGGCCTTATAATTAGCAAAATCAGCAAACCAAGGAACACTGCTAATTGCCAAGACATACTCATCTGGGAATTCATCATGAATCTCCATTTCTGAATCATCTTGCAACTCCTTGACCTGAATCCTAGACAAGTGATCAGCTACCACATTCTCTACCCCTTTCTTGTCTCTGATTTCAATCTTAAACTCTTGGAGTAGAAGCATCCAATGGAGAAGCCTAGGCTTAGCGTCTAGCTTAGTCAAGAGATATTTTAGAGCAGCATGATCTGTAAAAATAATAACTTTGGAACCAATCAAATACTGTCTAAATTTATCTAATGCATAAATAACTGCAAGCATCTCCTTCTCAGTTGTTGCATAGTTCAGCCGTGCCTCATTCGAACTTTACTTGCATAATATATAACATGTAACAACTTATTCTTCCTTTGCCCCAAAACAACCCCTATGGCGTAGTCACTGGCATCACACATCAGCTCAAACGGTAGATCCTAATCAGGTGTTGTCAGAATAGGTGCAGTTGTCAATCTTTCTTTCAACAAGTTGAATGCCATCAGACACTCTTTGTTGAAGTTAAAGTCTTCATCTTTGACCAACAACTGACTAAGTGGTTTGGCTATCTTGGAAAAATCCTTGATAAACCTCCGGTAAAAACCTGCATGACCAAGAAAACTGCGAACACTACGTACATTGGTGGGAGGGGGCAAGTCTGATGATTATAATCTTGGCTCTATCCACTTCTATCCCTTGTTCAGATATTCTATGACCCAAGACTATCCCATCTTTTACCATAAAATGACATTTTTCCCAATTGAGTACCAAGTTACTATCCTGACATCTTTGGAGCACACAAGACAAATTAGCCAAGCAAGTATCATAGGAAGTGCCAAAATAGAGAAATCATCCATGAATACCTCAATAAATCTCTCACCATGTCGAGAAGATAGATAACATGCACCTCGAAAAGTAGCCGGAGCATTGCAAAGACCGAAGGGCATCCGTCTATAAGCAAAAATACCAAAGGGGCAAGTGAAAGTCGTCTTCTCTTGATCCTCTGGATCCACCGCTATTTGATTGTAACTGAATAGCCATCTAAGAAGCAATAGTAAGAGTGACTCGCAAGCCTTTCAAGCATCTCGGTCCATGAATGGTAAAGGAAAGAAGTCCTTACGAGTGGCATCGTTCAATCTCCTATAATCCACACACATTCTCCATCCCGTGACAGTTCTAGTGGGAATTAATTCATTATTCTCATTTTGCACTACAGTGATTCCACCTTTTTTCGGTACTACCTGCACTGGACTAACCCACTTTGAATCGGAGATAGGATAAATCATACCTGCATCTAACAGTTTCATCACCTCCTTTCTTACCACTTCCTTCATAGTCGGGTTAAGTCTCCTCTGGGGCTGCCTTACCGATTTCACATCGTTCTCCATGAGAATTTTATGAGTGCAGAATGAAGGACTAATCCCTTTTAAATCAGATATAGACCACCCTATTGCACTCTTGTGGGTAGTCAAAATTTTCAGCAACTTCTCTTTGTTGGTAGGTGATAACTCAGCACTAACTATAACGGAATAAGTGTCATCCTTTCATAGAAAAGCATACTTCAGATTAGAAGGGAGCTCCTTTAGTTCCACCTTAGGAGCAGCAGGTGGTGCATCATAATCCTTCCTTTGCAGCTTCTCAACCTGTAAATTAGAATTCTCCACTGCAGCAACCTCTTCTTCCACTTGCAACAACCGAGCAATATCATCCTCTAAGGACTCATCTGAATCTTCTTGAAAAAGACCCTCATGAATGGCTTCGTCAATTACATCAATTCTGAAACAGTCACTATTATCAACTGGGTATTTCATGGATTGAAACACATTGTAAGTGACTTTCTCGTCATTCATTTGGAATTCCATTTTCCATGACTACATCAATTATCGCTCTAGCTGTAATGACATCATAGTAGGCTTAATCTCTTTAATGCCGAGAGCTTTTGAAACAGATAAGGGCATTAAATTAATACTAGCTCCCAGATCACAAAGTGCTCTGCCCATATTGACATTCCCTATTGCACAAGGAATGCTAAAATTGCCCGGATCTTTGAGCTTTGGTGGCAACTTAGTTTGAATGATGACACTACACTGCTGAGTCAAAGCCATCATTTACGCCTCTTGCAACTTATGCTTCTTGGAAAGCAAATCTTTCATGAACTTTGCATAATTAGGCATATTTTCAAGAGCTTCTGCAAAAGGAATGTTAATCTGCAATTTCTTAAAAATATCCAAGAACTTGGCATACTGTTGTTTCTGAATCTGCTGCTTCAACATTTGGGGATAAGGAGGTTTTGCATAAGAAGGAGTGGGAAAATTCTTTGTAGCTATCTCCTTTGGAACCTGCTGCACATTACATTGCTCAACCTCTTCCTCCCCTTTCTCAGACTTGTCCGTCATTGGAACAGATTTCTCAACCGGCTGAACCACTATACCACTCCTTGTAGTTATGGCCTTACAATGCTCCTTTGCATTGACCACAGTATCACTAGGGAAGGACCCTTGGCTTCTCTCTGCTATTTGCTTTGATAACTGACTAATCTGATACTCCAAATTCTGGATCGAAGCCCCCTGATTTTTTAGAGAAGAATTTGTTTCATTCCGGAAAGCTTCTGACCCCTGTATGTATTCAGTAGTGGTAAGAGTCAACTGTGTCAAAGCCTTTTCCAGATCAGTAGTGGTGGTTTGGTGGAACTGCTGAGGTGCTGCTTGGGGTTTATAGGAGAAGTTTGGGTGAGATTTCCAGCCAGGATTGTATGTGTTGCTATATGGATTAAACTGATTTCTAGGAGGATTACCCATGTATTTTACCTCAGCTGTTTCTTCAGTAATGAATGCTGCACACTCTCCATTAGCGTGTTCCCATTGGCAAAAATCACAAAGCAAAGGAGGCTGAGAAGTGATAGATGATACTTGAGAAGAGGCAAGCTGTTTAGTGATGGAAGCTAATTGCTGTTGGATCACCTTGTTTTGTTGGGCAATGTTCTCATTGTGGGCCAATATTGTATTGTAAGAGTCTAGCTGAAGAACTCCCCTCTTTGGTTGTGGAGTAACAGTTTCATTCTCAAAGGACCCCATAGCTTCAAACTACTCCAATGATTCTTCGGGAGTTTTATTTTTAGCGTACCACCGCCGCAAAGATTAATCATCATCCTAGAGGACGGAAGCATCCCATTGAAGAATATTCTCACCTGATCATAGTCTTGCAGCTCATGTTGTGGGAACTTCCTAAGCAACTCCTTGAATCTTGCCCACGCTTCACAATATGATTCCCCATTGCCTTGAGTAAAGAAAAAAATGTCTGAAAGCATATTTGTATACTTAGAAGAAGGAAAAAATTTCTCAAGGAACTTTGTGGTAATAATGTCCCAAGTGGAGAGACTTCCATTAGGACAAGAACGAAGCCAAGCTCCTGCTTTCCCCGTCAAAGAGAAAGGAAACAGTCTCACACGAATAGCCTCTCCAGAAACCCCATTCATCTTGATGGTATCACAAATCTGCAGAAAAGTCTCGATATGCTGATTAGGATCGTCTAAATCACTCCCACTAAAAGAGCGTTGTTGAACCAAGCTTATGAGGGATGGCTTGATTTCAAAATTATTTGCATTCACAGCAGGATTGACAATGCTAGTTGCAGCCCTGGCAGGATTAAGCGTCATGTAGTCGCCCATGGTCTTTTTTGGAGGAGGAGGAGGATCTGCACCAATTTCTGCCATTAAAACTGGTTTAGTCTCAGTACTAGAAAAAAAGATCGTTCCACGAGGAATAGTACTCCAACCACTAATTCGTTATTTCAGCTTTAGTTGGATCAATGAGTAATAGGGGGTGAGTTGTAACCAAACAGAATTGTAAAGAATTTAATCAAGAACAAGCATTTAAGATTAAGAATCTCAAGAGCGATTGTTTAGAAAAGATAATCAATAGAGAAAAACGTAGTTAGGGCATAGGAATCCCCCTATGTGCCTCCAAGTATTTGAATTAAATCCCTAATTGACTATTATTTCCCATGATTGACAATCAATTCTCTAAAATTAGACTAAGTCCCAATGTCTTGACGCTACCTTAGTCCGTTATCTTTGAAAACAACCTAATGTCTTAGTATTGTTTTGGAAAGATCAATGTATTTAAACCAGAATTATGAGATCGCATAAACTCGTAAGCCTATGTCTAGGTCATGCAACTCTATGACGAATTACCGGTTCTAGTTAAATGCACCAACATCTCTATTGTCATACACCAACCTATGAACAATCTAAAAGGTGATCAATCTTTAAGAAAGCTTTAAGCAAAGATAATTCATTCAATCATGGTAAATAACGTTCAATCGAGAATTCAAACAAATACTCAAATTCGCATAGGGTTCATCCTCGCCCTAACTACTAAAGAAGACTAGCCAAGCATGGCTAGGTTAACAAAATAGAAGAAGAGAGATGAAAATCAGAATTGTTCTTGCGTTCTCTTTCTTCCTTCAGTCGTCTCGTGCTTTTCTTCCTTCGTCCTTTCTCTCTAAACCTTTGGTAAATACCGAAATTTAGAGAGCATAAGGATGTTATTTTCTTTCTTCCGTGCTTTTTGTTGCTTCTGCGTCTTGTTTCTCTGGTCTAGTATGTCTCTCCCTTGTTCTTATTATAGAAATTCCCTTAGGTTGACTTGGGCCGTGATCTGATCCTGTCTTAAATAAAAGATATGCAATATTCTTTTGAGATCTCCAATCATTACTTCCAAATATTTTGTAATCCAGTCTCTCATATCACACAATTGATTCAAATTGATTTCCTTTTTCTGCTCCTTTCTCAATCAGCTAATAACTCCTGCAAGATATATACAATAGTAATAAATTGAATCCAATATATCTCCGAATTGATACTCATTTAATTATAAAATATGCAATTATCAACAATTCTGTGGATCAGCATCGCAACACCAACCTGGATAAAAATAATAAGTCTCAGAAGAAATTGTTCGCTAAACCCAGATCATCGCTTAGAAGTAGTTGTTCCTTTCACACCGACAATCGCGCGTAAGTACATTAGTCGCTTGATCTTTTCCCCTTTTCACAATATATTTGATTGTTTGTCCCTGCAAATGTTTTATTGATTATTTCTTTGGCATAAATTTCAAGAGGAACGATATTCCTCGCCACCGGGGTGTGTGATTTCTCCATTCTCGGCTACACCATACATGTTTTGAGCTTTGCCTCTCAGTCTTGTATATTTGTGCTCTTTGATTTAGATCTAGGAATTTTGGATCTGTTTTTCTTTACATTGTATTGTGATTTGGATTTCGTTTTTCGTTTTTTATTTATTTATAGATCTGGAATTTTGGATATGTTTTTCTTTCCATTTTACTGTGATTTGGATTTTACATTTCCTTTTGTTTATTGTTAGATCTGAAATTTTGTATCTTTGCATCTGTTAGTTCAATTTTTTATGCTACTCCCTCCCCATCTATCTGCTAATCTATTATGAGTCTATCTAGATTTCCTCACAGAGTTACAAGCGTCCCCAGTTTGGGTTTTTTTTTTTTTGTTTAAAAGAAAGACACCTTATGACGTCTAAATAAATTTTAGGACGCCTTAAGTAGCGGTTTCAGCGTCCTTTTTTTTTAGACGTCATAAGTCTCTGACTTACTATACCCCCAAGATAGGCTATAAAAAAGGACGTAAAATGTGGGAAAAAATGGACGTTGTAGGTATTTTTTGTAGTAGTGAGAGTAAGCAGCATGCATAAAGACTCGGCTGAAGACTACCTTTTGTTGCTACGGCATGAGAATTGCCAGGGATACACTTCTGTTGTTATTTACTTCAAAAACACTCGGATAATGTACCGTTCCTGTAATTAGCCAGACTTACGGCATTTTGAATACATGTATCAGTTACTCTCTTGCTCCGATGCTCTACTCTGATGTTTTAAATGGAAAAAAAAAATTATACTGCTTTTGAAAACGGGATGTTACAGTATGATGTCTATGGCTATTGGCAAAACACTCAATATCTGCCTTTCCTCAGGTAGGTCATTGTAACATCCCATTTTCCAAAAGCAGTATAATTTTTTTTTTCATCAAAACATCATTTTAAATAATCAGAGTAGAGCATTGGAGCGATTGAGTGACTGATATGTATATATAAAATGCCGTAAGTCTGGCTGGATACAACAATGTACAAAACCGTGTGGTTCAAAGGTATAATACAACGAGAAAGAAATCTTCAACCTGGATCTTCTACGTCGCTCGCTTGCTTCTTTCCTCGGCCCTTTGGTCCTCCGAACTCACAAGCTATAGCTGAGATCCAATTTACCACATTGGATCTCAGGTAACGGTTAACCTCATGCTTATAAACAACACATGCGTGACAGATATTTCTAAAATCACAGCAATGATTCATATAGGAAAAACAATACAACATTATCATAACAATAACCCGTAAAAACTGTAGTAGCAATCCAAGTACGGTTCCTTGGTCACATTGTATCTAAGTACGGTTCCATAGACACGGTGCATCTAAGTTCGGTTCCATAGACACGATTCATCTAAGTACGGTTCCATAGACACGGTGTATCTAAGTACGGTTCCATAGACATAGTGCATATAGCACTGAATAGAATGACCAGGTAAGTGTCTATCATGGGGCCTCACCGACTTTACGGCGACTATTTGGCTTACCCACATAGACTAGCCTTGCCTTCGGCATCAAACTATTCACACAACATATCATCACATATATGCATTCAATAATCATCAGAGCTAGTGTTACAGTACGCGAACGTACCTTTGTTTGATGGTACTCTACATTTTGACGGAAATGGCACGTTTACGGAAAACGACGAAACGTCCAATGGCACGTCGGACAGTAACGGCAAAGCAGATCGTAGTTTTGATGTCCTATAAGAGTAATATCACTTTCATTAGTGATTTGGCATTATAACTGGCATTTTAGGTAAAAATTACCATTTTGCCCCTATACCCCTAATTGGCGGAATTTCGCCAGCACTTCGTTACTTTGGCTTCGTTTTTCCAAAATTTCGCCAGAACTTCGACCCAATGATAATTTTCAAAATTCTATACTAATATAGCCCTATCATATGATATCCAATCATGCTTGAAAAATTAAAGGCTATACTAGCAGTACTACTCTAACTATTGAAAGAACTACGGAAGCTTAAAGCTCGCTATTTTAACTTTCAACTTTCAGAGACTCAATCCCTACTATGTTTTTACCTCGTCAGGCATCTTTCAATGCAATGAGGCTTAAAAACAAGAATAGGAATCTCATCTCCTACTTCCTAGATCTAACTAACAGTTCTACTAAAACTACTAAAGAACTAAAGACTAAGGACCGAAGGACTTACCCGTTGAAGACTTCTGCACAATTTTTCCCAGAGCTTCTCTCTCTTCTTTCCCTCTCTAGATTCGGCCAAGGAGGAGAAAATGGTGTGAGAATTCAAGAGCATGGCATGCCTTTATATAGGCAAATTTTGGGTCCTAAAGTGTAATTTTCCCTTCTCAAATTTTGGGTCCAAAGTTGTAATTTTCCCTTTAATATTTTGAAGAGTGATTCTTGGCCATAGAAAGCTCCAAAACGTGCTGCCCCTTCTCCAAGCCAAAGATGAACCAATTGCATTATGACATGTGTCCATTCCAGCTCCTTTCCAGACCAATTTCCCCGATCGGTACCCGATTCGCGTAATTTCGGAGAAATCTCAAAATTCTGGATTTACAACTTTTAAGAAATTTTCTCACTTATTAGAAATGTCCAAGCTAACCTAAATTTTGATTCCATATAGGGCTCCAACGATCGATCAAGTTCCTCGAAAAACGTGTCCGTACGGGTCCGGTTACGAAACTCGTTTTCGGAATCATCAATCTCTAGAGAAAAATTCATTGATTCCAAATATGTCCATATAAATTCAAACTCATTCCTAGATGTTGAGTTAGAATTTATTTTCTTCATATCCAAAAATATGCCTATTTGCATTTTTCTCTATTTCGTCTTATTAGGAAAATGCACATTTGGACTCAGAATTAACTTCCAGAAGAGTCTAACGGAAGATAAAATCCCACTGATCAATATTTTACCTTGACTTTGGAAATCCCATTCCTAGATCTCTAGATAGGATCCGTTTCCTAATTATTAAATTACTATTCATCATTTTTCACTTTAATTAATTATATTATTAAAATAATTGCAAGTTGCATAATTTTATTTTTCTTTATTTTTCTTTTTTTTTCTGCCCATTTTTTTTAAATTTCGTTTTTTTTATATTTGATTAATTATTTAATTAATTAAATAATTATTTCTACATAATTTTTACAAAATTTTCCTATTGGTCTATTCTTGCATTTAGGCTTAAAAATACCTAAACTCATCTATTTTTCTTCAAAATTTCCAATTAATTAGAAAATATATTTTTACTAATTGTAAGCCAACAACCACCATTTTTTGGGTTTTACATAATTATCCATGAATTTCCTTTGCTTATGCTTAAGTAATTAGCCCAATATTACTCAATTACTTAATTATCACAATTTGATAATTTTCTTAATTAGAATACCCCTTGTCTCACAATTCTAGCTCGACATTTTCATTTCCATGTCTTCTGCATTATTTTATAATTTACAAGGGTATTTTAGTCATTTTAATGCTTTTTGAGCATTCTTATTCAATTTCTCCAAGTTCATAATTTATTAAATTACCATAATTAGAGATAATATACTCTCATAATTCACTTGGTCATTTTACTGCCTTTTAGGATTTTTCGTAATTTTCCTAAGTTATTTATGTCCCGTAGGGGCATTTTCGTCATTTTGGCACTTTATTAGTTTTTCCTCTAATTTCCAAGAGTTTTCTTCTTAGAAAATAGAATAATTATAACTTAATATTTGATATCTCATATTCACCTATTTTTGATAGGTATAATTTTACTAAATCATGATACAGATTTTTAGGGTATTACATTTCTCCCCCCGTTAAACAAAATTTCGTCCTCGAAATTTGCTTTATCCTAACCGGACTTCCAGTTCATAACTCCAAATTGTATTCTACCAACTTTTCTTTCAAGTTGTCTCACTTGTAGGCAACCATTTCTAGGCTAATCTTTATAACTGGAATGCTTCGGTTACTCAGTTACTCTTCTTGAAACTAGAATCTGCCTTAACTTGACCAAAATAATACTAGCTTTCAATACTTCGACACTTCATACTTTATCGAGAATTCGTTCAGGCTTGATTATCAAGTTTTTATCATGTTTTAAGTTGATATATAGTGTGTCCGTGGCGTCAAATTACCGCGTACTTTATATATATATTGCTTCCGTGGCGCCCATAACACCGCGTACTTTAGTGTTTTAGCGTTTCCGTGGCGCCCATAACACCGCGTACATAAGTGTTTCCGTGGCACCCATAATACCGCGTACTACACATTCATCATGTCGTATTTTGATATACAGTATCCCTGCGATTCCCATACACCGCGGCAACACCATATATCTCATACTTATGAATATCATGTCGTACTTCAATATATTATGTTCCCATGGTTCCCATACACCGTGGTAACATAAGATACTTTAGACTTAATGATACTATCGTGATTCTTATGATAGTGATTATTACCATGTTATGTGTGGATTGATTCGACTTTAAGAGACTTGAGAGTAGGAAGTCATCACACTGTCATGCTGCTGTTAGACATATCCCGATCCATTCCTATTGGTACCATTATACAATCTAATTGGATTTGGGATAACCAATTTCTTGGTGTTGTGACCAACTTCTCCCTCAATCTATGAATTATTGTCTTACAGTCTTTGTTCAACATTAATGATCTGGTTTCCAACTTGTGAACTTCGTTTAAGTTATAAAGAATTCCTTATGAATCTGCGGTACTATCCCGCTAGATCCAAAAACTACATCTCTTTATTACCGTTTCTGACTATTTCTTCAAGTTGCCTTCTCCGCACTTTAATTTCGTTTGACGTTATTTGATATGGCGCCAGTTGAACACAATCGAGAATGTCGTTGACGTTATGAAATAGTATCAAGATTTATATTATACTTGCAACTTGGTTCAAAACACGCTTTACAAGCTAAAAGCTCACACCTAATGGTGCAGCTACTATTACATCGTAAGGAAATATATATGTATGCATCCCAAAAGGATCCGTACAAACATCAAAAGTGATTGATTGGTTTAGCACTCGGATCAGACTATAATGGCAATAGCTTTCTACGGGGCTCTAGTGTCGTGGACCACCCCTGAAGGTTCTCCGGCCTCTTCATTGGTTAGAGCAAAAATCCGGCCTGGGTTTTGCGGCCTCATTCCGGTAGTTCTCTGTGGACAATCCCTGCTGATGTGTCCAGGCTTTTGACACTTGTAGCATATTGGTTTCCCATCGCAGTCAGTACCTTTATGGTACCTTCCGCAATTTGGACATGGTCGAGGTCCTTGTGGTTCCGGAAAGTTTGGCTGGCTAGGTTGAAATGGCCTCTTATTACCATCACTGGGGTTGTTCCAGGGCGCTTTCTTCTTTTGTGAGAAATTCCCACTACTAATTCCACCACGTCCTGCATTGCTGTTGCTGTTGTTGGAGTTCCGGAATCTCCTTAGGTCTTTTAAATTACGCTCAATCAGTCGGCAGGATTCAACTGCTTGAGCCAAATTAGGAAACCGATGTGATACTAGTCTTTCCTTGATTTCGTACTTTAACCCGTAGACCAGCCTATCAGTCTTCCAGCTCTCGTCGTCCTCATGCTTCAGATATGATGAATATCGGGACAGGTTGGTGAAACGAGCGAAGTAATCGTCAAATGACTCCTCCTGCCCCTGCTAGATGTGCAAAAACTCGGACTCCTTTATCACCTGAGTTGACGGAGGGAGGTACTGGTCATTGAATTTCTCTATAAATTTTTCCCAGGTGACAGGGCAGTATCGGTTTTGCAGCGTCGTAGCAACACTCCTCCACCATCTATCAGCGTCTCCATCAAGCTTGAAAATTGCTAGCTGAGCTTTTTGATTCTCCGGGCATTCCATCACGTTAAAGACTTTCTCCAGACTCATCAGCCATTCTTCAGCTAGTTCTTTCTTCCCGCGGAATGCAGGTGGCTTGAGTTTACAGAATTGATTGACCCAGCTTTGTGTGGTCTTCTCTACTCTCCTTCGTCGAGGTGGTGATCGGGATCTATCAGACCCCTCTGATTCCTCAGCATGTCCATCTCCTTGATCGTTCTCTTCTTCTTCTTCCTCTTCTGTATGTTCTTCCTCCTCAGCATTTCGTCTTTCTTCCTCAGCATTTCGTTCTGCTAATTGTCGTTCAGCTTGTTGCTCTTGTCTATTCTGCCTCTCTTGGAGTTCATTTATAAGAGCCCTCTGCTCTTGCAGAGTCCTCCTCATCTCTTGTATTTCTTTTTGGTCCGGCTGGTTTGGTATTTGATTCATCCGAGGTTGTCTACCTCGTCCTCCACCTTGGCCTCTGCCCCGGCCTCTGGGAGCTCCGGCTCCTCTCAAATTCGCCATGTCTCGTTCTTTTTCCTTCGTCAGGGAAAACGTCCGATATACAAAGAAAACTTCAATTAGTATATCACGGATTTTATCGCGCTAATATCTACACTGCATATAGACTTATCATAATTAGTATTCGTACTACGAATGTGCACCCGAAATATTTCCCTCGTCCAGGGTTCCGTCGATTTGGTCTACTCAAAAACGGGTATGGAATTTCGTATCAGAAGTTCCTCTACATGAGTCAAATACTACATGTACTTATCCTTATTGGTCCCGGAGTTTCATCCGGCGTGACCCCGCTTCACAACTAAGCTCTGGTCTAGAGTGGTGCACCCACAGAAAGCGATACACCGATTCAGGATGGTACACCAGTTCAATCTGGTATACCGAGATAGGGTAGTACATTGACTCAGGGCTATATCAGTACTCATTTTCAAAACATGCTCAAAGTTTAAAAGGCTTTTGAACATAACTCCGTTATCCGAACAGAATGGCCAGGTAAGTGTTTACCATGGGGGCCTCACCGACTTATATGGCGACTCAATGGCATACCCACGTAGACTAGCCTTGCCTTCGACACCAAACTGTCCGTAATAACATAGTTAAATTCATGCCAGGACTACTGCTCTGATACCATAAGTGTAACATCCCATTTTTCCAAAAACAATATTTTTTTTTCATCAGAGTAGAATTTTAAATAATCAGAGTAGAGCATCGGAGCGATTGAGTAACTGATATGTATATATAAAATGCCGTAAGTCTGGCTGGATACAACAGCGGTACAAAAACCGTGTGGTTCAAAGGTATAATACAACAGAAAGAAATCTTCAACTGGATCTTCTACGTGGCCTGCTTGCTTCTTTCCTCGGCCCTTTGGTCCTCCGAACCCTGAAGCTATAGCTGAGATCCAATTTACCACATTGGATCTCAGGTAACGGTTAACCTCATGCTTATAAACAACACATGCGTGACAGATATTTCTAATGCATCTAAGTACGGTTCCATAGACACGGTGCATCTAAGTTCGGTTCCATAGACACGATGCATCTAAGTACGGTTCCATAGACACGGTGCATCTAAGTACGGTTCCATAGACATAGTGCATATAGCACTGAATAGAATGACCAGGTAAGTGTCTATCATGGGGCCTCACCGACTTTACGGCGACTATTTGGCTTACCCACATAGACTAGCCTTGCCTTCGGCATCAAACTATTCACACAACATATCATCACATATATGCATTCAATAATCATCAGAGCTAGTGTTACAGTATGCGAACGTACCTTCATTTGATGGTACTTCGGTACTTTTGACGGAAATGGCACGTTTTACGGAAAACGGTTAAACGTCCAACAGCGGCACGTCGGACAGCGTAACGGCAGCAAATCAGAGTTTTTGATGTCCTATAAGAGTAATATCACTTTCATTAGTGATTTGGCATTATAACTGGCATTTTAGGTAAAAATTACTATTTTTCCCCTATACCCCTAATTGGCGGAATTTCGCCAGAACTTCGTTACTTTGGCTTCATTTTTCCAAAATTTCGCCAGAACTTCGACCCAATGATAATTTTCGAAATTCTAGACTAATATAGCCCTATCATATGATATCCAATCATGCTTGAAAAATTAAAGGCTATACTAGCAGTACTACTCTAACTATTGAAAGAACTACGAAAGCTTAAAGCTCGCTATTTTAACTTTCAACTTTCAGAGACTCAATCCCTACTATGTTTTTACCTCGTCAGGCATCTTTCAATGCAATGAGGCTTAAAAACAAGAATAGGAATCTCATCTCCTACTTCCTAGATCTAACTAACACTTCTACTAAAACTACTAAAGAACTAAAGACGAAGGATCGAAGGACTTACCCGTTCAAGACTTCTGCACAATTTTGCCCAGAGCTTCTCTCTCTTCTTTCCCTCTCTAGATTCGGCCAAGGAGGATAAAATGGTGTGAGAATTCAAGAGCATGGCATGCCTTTATATAGGCAAATTTTGGGTCCTAAAGTGTAATTTTCCCTTCTCAAATTTTGGGTCCAAAGTTGTAATTTTCCTTTTAATATTTTGAAGAGTGATTCTTGGCCATAGAAAGCTCCAAAACGTGCTGCCCCTTCTCCAAGCCAAAGATGAACCAATTGCATGATGACATGTGTCCATTCCAGTTCTCCTTTCCGACAATTTCCCGACGGCACTTCGATTCGTGTAATTTCGGAGAAATCTCAAAATTATGGATTTACAACTTTGAAGACATTTTCTCACTTATTAGAAATTTCCAAGTTAACCTAAATTTTGATTCCATATAGGGCTCCAACAGTCAGTCTGAAGTTGTAATTTCGGAGAAATCTCAAAATTATGGATTTACAACTTTGAAGACATTTTCTCACTTATTAGAAATTTCCAAGTTAACCTAAATTTTGATTCCATATAGGGCTCAACAGTCAGTCTGAAGTTCCTCGAAAACGTGTACGTACTGTCCGGTTACGAAACTCGTTTCGGAATCATCAATCTCTAGAGAAAAATTTACTGATTCCAAATATGTCCATATAAATTCAAACTCATTCCTAGATGTTGAGTTAGAATTTATTTTCTTCATATCCAAAAATGTGCCTATTTGCATTTTCTCTATTTCGTCTTATTAGGAAAATGCACATTCGGACTCAGAATTAACTTAGGAAGAGTCTAACGGAAGATAAAATCCCACTGATCAATATTTTACCTTGACTTTGGAAATCTCATTCCTAGATCTCTAGATAGGATCCGTTTCCTAATTATTAAATTACTATTCATCATTTTTCACTTTAATTAATTATATTATTAAAATAATTGCAAGTTGCATAATTTTATTTTTCATTTTATTTTTATTTTTTTTCTGCCCATTTTTTTTTAATTTCGTTTTTTTTATATTTGATTAATTATTTAATTATTTCTACATAATTTTTACAAAATTTGCCTATTGGTCTATTCTTGCATTTAGGCTTAAAAATACCTAAACTCATCAATTTTTCTTCAAAATTTCCAATTAATTAGAAAATATATTTTTACTAATTGTAAGCCAACAACCACCATTTTTTGGGTTTTACATAATTATCCATGAATTTCCTTTGCTTATACTTAAGTAATCAGCCCAATATTACTCAATTACTTAATTATCACAATTTGATAATTTTCTTAATTAGAATACCCCTTGTCTCACAATTCTAGCTCGACATTTTCATTTCCATGTCTTACGCATTATTTTATAATTTACAAGGGTATTTTAGTCATTTTAATGCTTTTTGAGCATTCTTATTCAATTTCTCCAAGTTCATAATTTATTAAATTACCATAATTAGAGATAATATACTCTCATAATTCACTTGGTCATTTTACGCTTTTAGGATTTTTCGTAATTTTCCTAAGTTATTTATGTCCCGTAGGGGCATTTTCGTCATTTTGGCACTTTATTAGTTTTTCCTCTAATTTCCAAGAGATTTCTTCTTAGAAAATAGAATAATTATAACTTAATATTTGATATCTCATATTCACCTATTTTTGATAGGTATAATTTTACTAAATCATGATACAGATTTTTAGGGTATTACAGTCATTGAGGGGAAATGTTAGCTTTCTCTAGAACTTGGGTTGCCATTTCCCTCTTGATGCTTTGTAGTATGCTCCTTCATCAACTGTTGTATGAGAAACTGTATTTGTTCGTGCAGTTCATCATACTGTTTCTGGAGCTTTTCCTACTTTTCCTACCAGCTATTTCTTCGAGGTTCTTGGTGACCATAATATTTTGTGTTTTCACAAATTCCGTCTCGCAATGCATGAAGATGTGCAGAACTAACCGTTACTTTTAAGCGTTATGTATCTGTAATACCCTAAAAACCTGTATCATACTTTGGGTAAACTTATACCCAAAGAAAGTAGGTGAATATGGGATATCAAATATTAAGTAATAATTAGCTTATTTTCTAAAGAAAATCTCTTAGAAATTAGGGAGTTTAAGGGCCAAAGTGCCAAAATGACCAAATTGCCCCTGTAAAGGGTAATTAACTTAGACAATTTATAAAAATACCAGAAGGTAGTAAAATGACCAAGTGAATTAGGAGAGTATATTACCCCTAGTTATGGTAATTTAATAAATTATGAACTTGGGAAAATTATACAAGAATGTGCCAAAAGTAATAAAGACCAAAATACCCTTACAAATTATAGAATAATGTAAGAGGCATGGAAATACTAAGGTTAATGCAAGGATATGAAGGTAATAAGGCATCTTAATTTAGAAAAATACCAACTATGGTTAAAAGAGTGATTAAGCAATTAATGGCTAAATACTTAAGTCTGAGCAAAAGAAATTATGAAATAATTATGTAAAACTCAAAAATTGGTGGTAATTGACTTAAAATTAGTAAAAATATATTTACTAATTAATTGGAAATTTTGGAGAAAAATAGTTGAGTTTAGGTATTTTTGAGCCTAAATACAAGTTTTGACCAATAGGAAATTTTGTAAAAATTATATAAAATAATTATAAAATAATTATTAATTAACTATTAAATAAATAAAAAAACGAAAATTATTAATAATTGGACCAGATTTTGACCGAATTGTTAAAGAGGAAATAGGATAAGATTTTAAGAAAATATCATGAAAACTTAGGTTGCAAGTTGCAAATATAATAATAATATAATTGATTAAAGTGAAAAATAGTGAATAGTAATTTAAAAATTAGGAAACGGATCCTATCTAGAGATCTAGGAATAGGAATCCCAAGGTCAATGTAAAATATTGATCAGGACGCGTTTGGACACGTTTTCGAGAAAACTTCAATTGGACAGTTGGATCCCTATATGGGATCAAAATTTAGGTTAACTTGGACATTTCTAGTAAGAGAGAACATGTCTTCAAAGTTGTAAATCCAGAATTTTGAGATTTCTTCGAAATCACGCGAATCGTACCGACGGAAAATCGGCTGAGACGGCATAAAGTGGCAATTGTAATCAAATTTTTGGACCACTCCCTGCTGCCACATCAGCTCCCATATGTCGACAGCCCCCTTCCATGGCCAAGGATTTTCCACCATTTCATGTTGATTTTGCAAGGTTGGAAACAACTTTAAAAATTCCAACTATGTCCTTTAGAAATTCTATAAATAGGCATGTCTCCCCTTGGATTTCTTCACACCATTCTCCTCTTGCCTTTGGCCGAAATTCTTGAGGGAGAAAGAAGAGAGAGAAGCTCTGGAGAAATTCTCGTAAGTCTTCAACGGGTAAGTTTTTCTGTCTTTAGTTTTTAGTCTTTAGTTCAATAGTTAGTAAGGCTAGGGTAGTCTTTATTTTTATGATTTGGATATCATATGGGAGGGCTATTTTAGTCTTTATTTTCAAGAATCATAAATGCGTCGAAGTTCTGGCAAAATTTTGGGAAGAAAATAGCCTATGTAGCTGGGAAGCGCGGCGAAATTCCGCCAAGTAGGGGTATAGGGGCAAAATGGTAATTTTTACCTAAAATGCCGCTTATAATGTCAAATTACTAATGGAAGTGACATTATTCTCATAGGATATCTGAAATCCTAATTTGTCTGCCGTTACGCGTCCAACGTGCCGTCTCGGACAAACCTGTTTTCCGTCGAAAAGTGCGCGCTTCGCCGAAACATTTACGTACATCAACGAAGGTACGTTCGCGCATCGTAACCTTAACACTTGTGTTTATAGTATGCATATATGTGATGATATGTTGTGTGAATAGTTTGGTTCGAAGGCAAGGCTAGTCTATGCTGGTAAGCCATTGAGTCACGCTAACCCGCGAGGCCCCATGATAGACACTTACACGGCCATTCGTTCAGCTTAATGGATGTACGTTCGCATCGTAACACTAATCTAGTGCTGCTCATATGCATATATGTGATAGGTACATTCACGGATAGAGGCTCTGTCTAGGGTCACCGACTTCGGATGGAGGCTCGTCTAGGTCACCGACTCTGATAGGATTCGTTAAGTGCCACCGTTCTGATAGAGATTCTGTTTGGGGTCACCACTTTGGATAGAGATTCTATTAAGGGTCACCAAACTGATAGAGATTCTGATTAGGTCACCACTTATATGTATGCTTCTTTGCTTATATGATCCGTCATCATGAATCATACAACTGCGTTTTATACTCTTGTGTTGTTGTGCCGCTGCTATGTCATGAATACCGCCATCCGTATACCGTTTTATTTGAGCATAAGGTTAACTGTTACCCGAGATTCAATTCGATAAATTGAATCTCGCCTATAGCTTCAGTGGTCGTGAGGACCACGGATGGAGATCGAGGCAAGCTCACGAGTAAGCTCATAGTTGGAGGGCATGTTGCACGAGTAAACTCGAGACGGAGATGTCACATTATCGTTTTAAGAGCAAACTTTCTGGCAAGTGTTTAACTATGTTACCACGAACGGTTTGGTGCCGAAGGCAAGGCTAGTCTACGTGGGTGTGCCAATCAGTCGCCGTATAAGTCGGTGAGGCCCCCATGGTAGACACTTACCTGGCCAATCTGTTCGGATAACGGAGTTAGGTTCTTAAGCCTTTTGACTTTGAAGCACCTTTTGAAAATGAGTACTGATATGACACTGGTGTAATAGGTAGTGATGGACGTAAACGAACATTCGTAGATCTTCTATCCCGTAATAATAGGACGTAACACGCGTAGATCCGTAATTCCAGAGACGGCGGGACGAAGATGAAACCCTGATATTTCTAATGACCCCAAACCGAAATATAATCCTGACTTAGGGTAGAGTCAATGGCTAGTATGCCCGTAGAACCAGAGAAACCTGTTGGCTCAGATCATTCATCTGATGACGACAACGTGGGATATACGATATAACCACTGGTCATAAACCGGTTGGATGATGTAATATACGCCGGCATGTACATTACATCTAAAATGAAATTGTATATGTTTTAATGCCACGAATTGTGTTATTTTTCGACACTTATGTCCGTTATAAGATAAAGGAAAAGCTAGAATATGGCCATCATAAGAGGTGCCGGTGCACCAAGAGGAAGAGGCCAAGGCAGAGGCCGAGGTCGAGGTAGGGGAAGAGGCAGACAGCCCCAAATAGACGCAATACCCGAACAACATCTTATTCCAGATCAACCGGCAGAGACCGAAGTGCAAGAGCTGCGGAGAACTCTCCAAGAACAGAGAGCCCTGATTGACGAACTCCAAGCTGAAAGGCAACTAGCAGAACGAAGGGCGGAGGAAGAAAGAAGACATGCTGAAGAAGAAAGACAAAATGCCGAGGATGAATTAAATGATGATGAGGATGAGGAAAACGCTGAAGAAGATGAGGAAGATAATGAGTCTGAGAGATCCCGATCACCTCCACGACACAGGAGAGGAGAGAAAAACACTCAATACCAATACTTTCCTCCTTCGGTGCAAATGAACAAGGAGTCGGAATTTCTCCACATCCGACAGAGATATGAGGAATCTTTCGACGAGTACTATGCTCGATTCACTAATCTCTCCCGATACTCCCCACACCTGAGGAAGGGAAACGATGAAAGAAGTATAGTGAACATACTGATTGACGGGCTAAAATATGAAATCGGTGAAAGACTTATGTCCCAGCGATTCCAGAATTTGACAAGCGCTGTGGAAACTTGTCGGATGACCGAGCGTAATCGAAAGGATTCCGAGATCCGTAAACTTCAACAACAATAGTAATGCAGACGTGGTAGTTTTAGCAACGGAAACTCCTCACGAAGAAGGAAGGTGCCTGGGACAACTCCAGTGAGGGAAACAAGAGGCCACCCAAACCGAACAACAAAACTATACCAAGTCGGCGAATCTCAATCTTGTCCAAAGTGTAAGAAGTACCATCCAGAGTCAACTGCGATGGGAAACGAATCTATTACGATGTCGAAGCCGGACACATCACTGGAATTGTCCCGAGAAGGGCCGAGACAAGACTACGTAACTCAGGACGGATCTTTGCGCTAACCAATATGGAGGCTGGCGAATCCTCAGGAATGGACCGAGACACTATCAATTAGTAAAAAATTCATGTTAGTTGTAAACCGATTCGGATGTTAGACCGATCAATTACTTTGGATATGTGTACGGATCCTTTTGGGATGCATACTTATGTTGTAGCTACACCATTAGGTGTAAGCGTTTAGCTTGTAAAGCATGTTTTGAACCAAGTTGCGGGTATAATATAAATCGTACTACCACTTCATAGTGTCAACGATATTCTCAAAAGTGTTAAATGAACGGTGACAAAGAGAATATATTATTCTAAGCAGAGGTAGAACTAATGCGGAAACCAAACCTTTATTCAAAGACAACTCAGTCACAAATTAATTCTCTGTTGACTGATGCCTCGCATAAGTTCAATATCCAGATCACCATACATGGTGAACCAAAACTAGCAGCGACGTAGAAAATAAGTAACAAGCGGATAGAGACTCGTTAAGGTCACCGACTCGGATGGAGGCTCCATCTAGGGCACCGACTCGGATAGAGATTCTGTGAGGGTCACCAATTATACATAACGGATAGAGACATCGTTTAGGGTCACCGATTATACATGCTACTCTATATCTAAGTTGCTCAACGGAATTGCCAGAGCAGAAATTTTCTAGATCGGATATGATTGATCACATTTCTACATAGTTGGTACAAGTCACAAGAGATCGTAAGAATCTTTTGGTGATTGTGATGATCATATATTCTTCGAAGCTAGTGTCAATAAAGCACCTCAAGGGCGAATGTATAGTTCGCATTTCGTGAGATCATTTCGGGAGATCATCGTGAGATCATTTCGGGAGATCATCCAAGTATTCATTGGAAACAAACCAGTTAGCCTTATTTCCGAACATGATTAGACTTCCATAACAATTTCCATATTTCTTAAGTTATATTCGACCGTGATCATGTCATTAAGTAGGAGATATCTTATGTTGCCATGGTGTGTGGGAACCATGGGGACATTTTTGGTATCCATTTTGGTATTTGTAGTGTTAAACCGCGGTGTGTGGGAACCACGGGGAAACATTATATATCAAAGTACGAAATGATAAGATCTTTATGGATAAACCAAGGCGAATTCCTGATCACCAAGAAGGGCGGCTGACAGATGAAGTGAAGATTCGACGCGTGTAGTCCAAGGTTTGAGTAGGACGGAGTTAGTTAGTACAAAGTTTAGTTGGTTTAGTACAAATTTCGAGGACGAAATTTTGTTTAAGGGGGGAAGAAATGTAATACCCTAAAACTCAGATCATACTTTGGGTAAACTTATACCCAAAGAAAGTAGGTGAATATGGGATATCAAATATTAAGTAATAATTAGCTTATTTTCTAAAGAAAATCTCTTAGAAATTAGGGAGTTTAAGGGCCAAAGTGCCAAAATGACCAAATTGCCCTCGTAAAGGGTAATTAACTTAGACAATTTATAAAAATACCGAAGGTAGTAAAATGACCAAGTGAATTAGGAGAGTATATTACCCTAGTTATGGTAATTTAATAAATTATGAACTTGGGAAAATTGTACAAGAATGTACCAAAAGTAATAAAAGACCAAAATACCCTTACAAATTATAGAATAATGTAAGAGGCATGGAAATACTAAGGTTAATGCAAGGATATGAAGGTAATAAGGCATCTTAATTTAGAAAAATACCAACTATGGTTAAAAGAGTGATTAAGCAATTAATGGCTAAATACTTAAGTCTGAGCAAAAGAAATTATGAAATAATTATGTAAAACTCAAAAATTGGTGGTAATTGACTTAAAATTAGTAAAAATATATTTACTAATTAATTGGAAATTTTGGAGAAAAATAGTTGAGTTTAGGTATTTTTGAGCCTAAATACAAGTTTTGACCAATAGGGAAATTTTGTAAAAAATTATATAAAATAATTATTAAATAATTATTAATTAACTATCAATTAAATAAAAAAACGAAAATTATTAATAATTGGACCAGATTTTGACCGAATTGTTAAAGAGGAAATAGGATAAGATTTTAAGAAAATATCATGAAAACTTAGGTTGCAAGTTGCAAATATAATAATAATATAATTGATTAAAGTGAAAAATAGTGAATAGTAATTTAAAAATTAGGAAACGGATCCTATCTAGAGATCTAGGAATAGGAATCCCAAGGTCAAGGTAAAATATTGATCAGTGAGTTTTTACCTTTAAGTGACCTCTTCCGGAAGTTAATTCCGAGGCCGTTAGTGCATTTACCTAATAAGACGAAATAGGGAAAAATGCAGATAGGCATATTTTTGGATCTGAAGAAAATAAATTCTAACTCAATATCTAGGAATGAGTTTGAATTTATATTGACATATTTGGAATCAGTGAATTTTTCTGAAGAAGTTGACGTTTTCAGAAATGCATTCTGAAACCGGACGCGTTTGGACACGTTTTTCGAGAAAACTTCAATTGGACAGTTGGATCCCTATATGGGATCAAAATTTAGGTTAACTTGGACATTTCTAGTAAGAGAGAACATGTCTTCAAAGTTGTAAATCCAGAATTTTGAGATTTCTTCGAAATCACGCGAATCGGGTACCGATCGGGAAAATCGGCCAGACCGGGCATAAAGTGGCAATTGTAATCAAATTTTTGGACCACTCCCTTGCTGCCACATCAGCTCCCATATGTCGACAGCCCCCTTCCATGGCCAAGGATTTTCCACCATTTCATGTTGATTTTGCAAGGTTGGAAACAACTTTAAAAATTCCAACTATGTCCTTTAGAAATTCTATAAATAGGCATGTCTCCCCTTGGATTTCTTCACACCATTCTCCTCTTGCCTTTGGCCGAAATTCTTGAGGGAGAAAGAAGAGAGAGAAGCTCCGGAGAAATTCTCAGAAGTCTTCAACGGGTAAGTTTTTCGGTCTTTAGTTTTTAGTCTTTAGTTCAATAGTTAGTAAGGCTAGGGTAGTCTTTATTTTTATGATTTGGATATCATATGGGAGGGCTATTTTAGTCTTTATTTTCAAGAATCATAAATGCGTCGAAGTTCTGGCAAAATTTTGGGAAGAAAATAGCCTATGTAGCGGAAGCGCTAGCGAAATTCCGCCAAGAAGGGGTATAGGGGCAAAATGGTAATTTTTACCTAAAATGCCGATTATAATGTCAAATTACTAATGGAAGTGACATTATTCTCATAGGATATCTGAAATCCTAATTTGCTGCCGTTCTGTCCAACGTGCCGCTGTCGGACAAACCGCTGTTTTCCGTCGGAAAGTACAGTTTCCGCCAGAAACATTTACGTACATCAACGAAGGTACGTTCGCGTACTGGTAACCTTAACACTTGTGTTTATAGTATGCATATATGTGATGATATGTTGTGTGAATAGTTTGGTGCGAAGGCAAGGCTGAGTCTATGTGGGTAAGCCATTGAGTCGCCTGCTAACCCGGTGAGGCCCCCATGATAGACACTTACATGGCCATTACGTTCGCTTAATGGATGTACGTTCGCGCATTGTAACACTAATCTAGTGCTGCTCATATGCATATATGTGATAGGTACATTCACGGATAGAGGCTCGTTTAGGGTCACCGAGCTCGGATGGAGGCTCGTCCCAGGCCACCGAACTCGGATAGGGATTCGTTAAGTGCCACCGTTCCGGATAGAGATTCTGTTTGGGGTCACCACTTTGGATAGAGATTCTCTTAAGGGTCACCAAACGGATAGAGATTCCGATTAGGGTCACCACTTATATGTCTTGTTCTTTGCTTATATGATCTGTCATCATGAATCATACAAATTGTTTTATACTCTTGTGTTGTTGTCTGCCTTTGCTATGTCATGAATACCTGCCATCCGTATATTGTTTTATTTGAGCATAAGGTTAACCGTTACCTGAGATTCAATTCGATAAATTGAATCTCAGCTATAGCTTCAGGGTCAGGAGGACCACGGATCGGAGATCGAGGCAAGCTACACGAGTAAGCTCATAGTTGGAGGGCATGTAGCACGAGTGAGCTCTGAGACGGAGTTGTCACTTTATCGTTTTACGTAATTACCTATGAGAACAATAGGATGCTGTATCAACACTGTATTACACTCTGGTTATCGTTTTAATGGGAATCAGTTACTCTTACGCTCCAAGGCTCTACTCTGATTTTAAAAAAAAAAAAAAAATTCCGCTTAGAAAATGGGATGTTACAGTATCTTTGCGCTACCTCTGCCTCAACATACATGACGTTTATTAGTGATAACCGTTATGTATTATCCATTATAAATTCTTACATATGTAGTAGTGTATTTAAGACCTTTAAACAAAATAATTAGATATTTTTATTTCCTTTTTTTTCATATATTTTTATTTTCAGAAATTCAAACAAACATTATAAAATTATGCAGAAATGACTTTTTTATAAGAACAGTGATTTTTTGAAAGTATTTTTTTCATAAAAAAGTGTAAACAAATTAGCCTTATAGACAAATTTATAATAATTAACTAAAATATTGTTAACCTAAATATAATATTTAATACAATATTGGAGTTTATTGAGATATTAATGAAGGGTAAAACAAGAAAAAGAATTAATGCTTTCTAAAATTTTTAAAACAAAAAACATTTTGAAAAATTACAAAAAAAACCGTAAAGTGACCATTACTTTAAAATGAATGAAAAGTATAATAATGATTCATTTTGTTATCAAAAAAAAAATAATAATAATAATAATGATTCATTTTGAAAACTCGTATTTTTGAACCATACTAAACACAGGTTTAGATTCGCTGAGATGGATAAATCGCATAATTGGGACCTTCCTGTCATATCCAATTAACACCTAACTAAATAACACGAAATTCTCAAGTCACTTTCTGTCTGAAACATCACATATATGTACGTGGACACGATAAGTATATTTGTCAAACAAGGACAACGAGGCTTCTAATAAAGTAATACTACTAATTCTCACATGGACGATGTCTGAATTCACATAATATGTTTGTTAGATAAATTGTGTTCGTTCATGGAATTTGCACCAATTTGGCAATTTCCCTTTTCGATCAATTTTTATAAATACTGAAAACCCTTTTTTCTTGAAACCGTGTCGACATAACTTTTCTCCTCCGTTTCAGTGTGAGTGGGACTGCTTTGTCTTCTTTTCTAGCAAGTGAAGTGTCACTGCCATGTTAGACTTCAACCATCAAAGTTTAAAAGCAAGTAATCTACGTGTAATCTATGTAGGCGTGTCTATTATATATTGTTATTAGTGTAAATTTAAAGGAAGAAAGTCAATCTCAAAATACTAGTATGTTGGGTGGAAAAATCCCTTGGCACTCCAGAGCCAACATCATTCTTGCCGACTCCAATCCACAACACATCATCACTCAGACTTTTGTTAGTTTAAACCTTCCATGGTATGCCCATTAGCATATCAATGAAAGCGTCAATGTTATGAGGCTAATTCAAATGGAGAATATCTCCAAAGAT